>CM062293.1:441424535-441959349 GCA_031216915.1 Pictodentalium vernedei
TAGTAATTAAACCAGCCGACAAAGGTGGGTCGGTAGTTGTTCTATCTCGGGATAATTATATAAAGGAAGCCATGAGACAACTCAGCAATACTAAACATTATAAGAAAATAGATTCACTTATTTGGCCTAGTAATATCGAAAAATTCAATAAGATCTTAAAATTTATCCTCGATGAAGGTCACATTACCAAAAAACAATTGAAATATTTAACAGCTAAGCTCAGTGCTCAAACAAGACAATTTTATATCCTACCAAAGATCCACAAGGACCGTTCTTCATGGACGGATGACTTAACTCCACCCGGGAGGCCAATTGTATCAGATTGTAATTCGGAATCTTGTGCGATCTCGGAATTAATTGATTATGATCTGAAACCTATAGCAAATAGACATCCGAGCTATCTAAAAAAATACACAGGATTTCCTGTCAAAAATTTCGAAATTGAAAATATCGAAAAATGCAATTCTGGCTACTTTGGATATCGACAGTATGTATACGAACATTGATATTGATAAAGGTGTTAAATCAGTTAAAAATGCATTTGAAAAATATCCGGATGCGAAACGCCCGGATGAACAAATTTTGGATCTTTTAGAGCTGAGCTTAAAAGGTAATGACTTTCAATTCAATGGAGAATATTTTCTACAAATAATGGGTTGTCCTATGGGCAAAAGATTCAGTCCTAATTTTGCAAGCATTTATGTAGCGGAATGGGAGGAAAATGCCTTAAGCAAATGTGCAAGGCATCCTCTCGTATATCTCAGGTATTTAGATGACATTTTTATTATTTGGGAACATTCAAAAGAAGACTTTGATGAATTTTTAGAAATTTGGAACAATCACGATCCAAATATTAAATTGAAAGCTACTATCAGTGAAAATTCTGTTGATTTTCTCGATGTGACCGTGTATAAAGGAAAGCAATTTCAGGCGTCCGGTCATTTAGATTATAAAGTGTATTTTAAACCAACTGATTCACATCAATTGTTGCACACAAAATCATTTCATCCTCAACATACATTTAAAGGTATCATCAAATCACAACTCATTCGTTTCCACCGCAATTCAAGTGATAAGGTAAATTTCAATGAGGCTTGTTCCACTCTATTTGGCGCCCTCAGATCGAGAGGATACTCACTGCGCTTTTTGCGTACCTTAAAATCTCAAACTCTGAAAAAGCTCGAAAGTCCAGCTGAAACTACCGATTTCGAACCACTGAAGATTGAACACAACAGACCGTTGCAGAATGGTAGTGGCGCGGTATTTAATTGCAAAAAGCCTCGATGTAGATTGCATACTTTTATGCCTGATCAGAAAGAGGAATTTTCCTCCGAACAAACAAAAAATCATTATCAGATACGTAACCCCCTCCATTGTGATTCACCAAACATTATTTACCTTATCACATGTAAGCGCTGTCGGAAACAGTATGTTGGTCAAAGTCGAAATCCTTTCCGAGAACGTGCTACTAGGCACAAACAGGATATAAAACATAATGCTGATGCCCCAGTAGCACAACATTTTAACCTTCCTGGCCATTCTTTGGACGATTTCGAAATCCATCCTATTGAACAACCACCAATTAAAGACACATTAGAAGAAACGGATGAATTTAGAAAAAAACGTGAAGCTTTTTGGATCAATACGCTTCAAACCCTCTGGCCATTTGGTATGAACATTTCAGAGGGCGAATGCGAAAGGAGGTCCATCATTCCTTTCACTTTAACGTACAACAGAATGAATATCGAAATAGCAAAAATGTTAAAAGATGAATTCAATTTTACCAATGCTAAATTAGATGAACCTTTGAATCTTCGACCTGTCATCGCCTATAAGAAAAACAAAAGCTTGCGTAACATCCTTGTAAGGACTAAATTAGAGCCCATGAATAACATCAATTATTGCCAGTCAGTTTAACCAGTTCCTAAGCTCATCACTTAGTTTAAATCAATTTTATGTAATTTTTTGTCATGTTTGAAACCCATCAGGGTTCAGTAAATGAAAACAATTTTTCGGCGGCATATTAAAAAAAAAAACGTTTCAGTAGGAAATGTCAGTGCCAGTGCGATTTTTTAACCTCAAACACACACAGGCGAGTGCCAGAGTTCATATATGCCTAAAATCAAAGTAGGTTCCAATTTCAACCATGTTTATTTATTTCCTGAATAAAATCATTTATTTATTTATTTATTTATTTATTTATTTATTTATTTATTTATTTATTTATTTATTTATTTACACTGTATTTTATTTTTAATTTTTCATTATTTATTTATTTTCACTGTATTTTATATTTAATTTTTCATACCTTTCACACAATGTAGAGGTTCAGAAGCTAAAACACACAATTTCTACGTTATGTAAAATATTTTCCGTCATAAACCTCCGTCGGGGGATATTCATTCCAACTGGTAACATTCGTGAGGCATCATAATCTTTGGCGTTATTTTTTATTTATTTCTCCAGTCTCAATATATTTTATAAAACCATTTTTCATATTATTTTCACACACTTCTGAAGCCAGTAAAGCAAACCGCTCCGATTGGTTATACTTAAATCAAAGCCAACCAATAGGGCTTCGTGGGGTCAGTAAAGCAAACCACTCACTGACTGATTAAAAATCAGTGAAAGCCAGTCAATAGGGCTTCATCTAATTTGTTTGGACGACACAAACTGAGTTGTGAAAACAAACTTTGGACACTCAGGTTGAAAAGAATTATCTTGATGAGTGACATTTGTCAGCTTGTCACCGAGTTTAATTATGTACTGAGCTGTGAAAAACACCCCAGCCCACATATGGATATATACCAGGCATGTCCTTCCCAAGTTGGAATCATTTTCCTCAAAGTCTCCTTGAAGAAGCAAAAACAAGCGAAACGCGTCGAGACAGACGGATTATTTTCTACCTTTGCTGAAGACTACAACCAATCCAGGTATCTTCTCTAATAGGTAATATCTAGATTTCATTTTAATTTATTTCATTTCTTCATTTTAATTTCATTCTAAATTCATCTACCTATTCTTCAAATGGCTCAAAAAAGACAGAAGCATCAGGGAAAGAGAGTTGCCCAGTCTGGAAGAGGCCAGGAACAATCGTTCCAGGCCTATTCTAGATTGGTCAAGGCCCTTTTCCAGGTGATTCAGTGTATGCACCATATTGGGCTCCTAGAGCAGCATTTGGCCAACCGGGATTTCCCGAAACAGTTGGAGAAGAAAGTAGATGAGTTAGGTGGCTTTCTAAAGCCGGCTCTTCCCACCCCACACATTTTTTCTGTTTTTCGACAGATTAGTGTGGGATGGGCCAACCAAACGTTAAATGCTTTAGTTGAGCATTACAAGATAAATTTAAACCAGTTGAAGTCTAAGATAACTTTGGCTATGCGACCACCTCCTGGACTCGAAAAAATAGACTTCAACAGCGCTTCGGCGCGTGCCTTGATCTGGGCTCAAAAAAACTTTAAAAATAAGTTGACAGATAAGACGATTTCGGCCTATGAGTCTTACATTTCGGAACTTCGCCCAGCGTCTGGAGTAAGGAACAATACGGGAGGGAGCAAGCAAACTCCGGCCCGTGTTGTCCCTCTACCCCAACGCGAAAAGCAAAATAAGAAAAGATCAAGGCAAAGCACTTCTCCCTCTTCTTTTCCTTCTACTTCTTCTTTCTCTCAGAGTAAGCGCCTCAATTTGCAAACATCTCCGGTCCATATTGTGACTGAAGATGCTCGCAAATTGAGTAACGCTGTCTCGCCTCGTCTTGTTCCTCTACCTCCTACTCCTCCTCAGCCTTTCTTCTCTGGTTCTCCTAGTGCTCTCACTAGAACTCCTCCTCCTCCTTCTGTTTCTTCTCCTGCTTCTGTTTCCTCTCCTGCTTCTGTTTCTTCTCCCCCTTCTCCTGCCTCTAGTGTGGTTCAGCCAGGTATATCGTACTCAGAGAAAGTCAAATCACCGAGCCGCAACTCGGGCCGCTCATTTGATTCTAAATTCTCCCAGTTTCGGCATAAAAGCGGAGTTAATTTTGACAAAAGGAATTGGCGCCTTCCCGATGTTTGTAAAAACATCCTTATGATTGGAAGTTCAAATTTAGGACGCACTGATCGAAATCCCCATCCGGACATCCAGGTGGAGTGTTACCCCGGCGCCAAATTCAATCATCTGCGCTCTATGTTTAAAGGGCACAGGGGCCAGTCCAGTCCCCAAAAAATATTATTAAATATTGGCGTGAATTCTCGAAACGATAATTCTGATCTCGTAGTTAAGCAGTTGCGGAATATGCTTAGCGATATCAGGGTCAAGTTTAGATCAGCAAAAATTTATTTCGCTGAACTAAACTTTTCGCAAAAACTCCCTCAGGCTGAGAGGAGAACCCTGAGCATCATCAACGAAACCATTCGGAAAGTGAAGGACGTTAACGTGATACCAAAAATTGATGACGCGAAGTTTGATGTTGCTCAGGATTTAATCCATTGGACCACGAGAACCGCCAATATTATGTACGATCACTGGTTGAACCACCTAAATTTAAACTAAGTAAAGGCAAAGGTAACAGCCGCCTAACAGATGTGGGATTAGGAACTAATGTGGTTAACCTGTCTGGCACCAATGACCTAACAACCCAAGAGAAATCTCTTTTAGATCGCGGTTTGACTTTTGTACCAACACCAAAGCCTAAAACTGATAACCAAACAAATTTACCATCATACAACTGTAATTTTCTTAGGCAAATGAAATTAGCCGACCGCTTTAGAAACTCCAGCGGTCGGAAACTTCCTTTTACAGAATCATCTGGTTGGTCACCTCCAGATAGTGAAGTAGATCCCGAAATTATTGAGGCTAGCAAACGAATCATCAATAAGGTGTTCAGCATGAACATACTCTCCGATAAAGACAATTTAACAGCTGGTGAACGGAGAGCCCTCACGAAACTTCGAAAAAATAAGAAATTAGTAATTAAACCAGCCGACAAAGGTGGGTCGGTAGTTGTTCTATCTCGGGATAATTATATAAAGGAAGCCATGAGACAACTCAGCAATACTAAACATTATAAGAAAATAGATTCACTTATTTGGCCTAGTAATATCGAAAAATTCAATAAGATCTTAAAATTTCTCCTCGACGAAGGTCACATTACCAAAAAACAATTGAAATATTTAACAGCTAAGCTCAGTGCTCAAACAAGACAATTTTATATCCTACCAAAGATCCACAAGGACCGTTCTTCATGGACGGATGACTTAACTCCACCCGGGAGGCCAATTGTATCAGATTGTAATTCGGAATCTTATGCGATCTCGGAATTAATTGATTATCATCTGAAACCTATAGCAAATAGACATCCGAGCTATCTAAAAAATACACAGGATTTCCTGTCAAAAATTTCGAAATTGAAAATATCGAAAAATGCAATTCTGGCTACTTTGGATATCGACAGTATGTATACGAACATTGATATTGATAAAGGTGTTAAATCAGTTAAAAATGCATTTGAAAAATATCCGGATGCGAAACGCCCGGATGAACAAATTTTGGATCTTTTAGAGCTGAGCTTAAAAGGTAATGACTTTCAATTCAATGGAGAATATTTTCTACAAATAATGGGTTGTCCTATGGGCAAAAGATTCAGTCCTAATTTTGCAAGCATTTATGTAGCGGAATGGGAGGAAAATGCCTTAAGCAAATGTGCAAAGCATCCTCTCGTATATCTCAGGTATTTAGATGACATTTTTATTATTTGGGAACATTCAAAAGAAGATTTTGATGAATTTTTAGAAATTTTGAACAATCACGATCCAAATATTAAATTGAAAGCTACTATCAGTGAAAATTCTGTTGATTTTCTCGATGTGACCGTGTATAAAGGCAAGCAATTTCAGGCGTCCGGTCAGTTAGATTATAAAGTGTATTTTAAACCAACTGATTCACATCAATTGTTGCACACAAAATCATTTCATCCTCAACATACATTTAAAGGTATCATCAAATCACAACTCATTCGTTTCCACCGCAATTCAAGTGATAAGGTAAATTTCAATGAGGCTTGTTCTACTCTATTTGGCGCCCTCAGATCGAGAGGGTACTCGCTGCGCCTCCTGCGTAGCCTGAAATCCCAAACCCTGAAAAAGCTCGAAAGTCCAGCTGAAACTACCGATTTCGAACCACTGAAGATTGAACACAACAGACCGTTGCAGAATGGTAGTGGCGTGGTATTTAATTGCAAAAAGCCTCGTTGTAGACTGCATACTTTTATGCCTGATCAGAAAGAGGAATTTTCCTCCGAACAAACCAAAAATCATTATCAGATCCGTAACCCCCTCCATTGTGATTCACCAAACATTATTTACCTTATCACTTGTAAGCGATGTAGGAAACAGTATGTTGGTCAAAGTCAAAATCCTTTTCGAGAACGTGCTACTAGACACAAACAGGATATAAAACATAATGCTGATGCCCCAGTAGCACAACATTTTAACCTTCCTGGCCATTCTTTGGACGATTTCGAAATCCACCCTATTGAACAACCACCAATTAAAGACACATTAGAAGAAACGGATGAATTTAGAAAAAAACGTGAAGCTTTTTGGATCAATACGCTTCAAACCCTCTGGCCATTTGGTATGAACATATCAGAGGGCGAATGCGAAAGGAGGTCCATCATTCCTTTCACTTTAACGTACAACAGAATGAATATCGAAATAGCAAAAATGTTAAAAGATGAATTCAATTTTACCAATGCTAAATTAAATGAACCTTTGAATCTTCGACCTGTCATCGCCTATAAGAAAAACAAAAGCTTGCGTAACATCCTTGTAAGGACTAAATTAGAGCCCATCAATGAATAACATCAATTATTGCCAGTCAGTTTAACCAGTTCCTAAGCTCATCACTTAGTTTAAATCAATTTTGTGTAATTTTTTGTCATGTTTGAAACCCATCAGGGTTCAGTAAATGAAAACAATTTTTCGGCGGCATATTAAAAGAAAAAAACGTTTCAGTAGGAAATGTCTGTGCCAGTGCGATTTTTTAAACCTCAAACACACACACACACACACACACACACACACACACAAACACACACACACACACACACACACACACACACACACACACACACACACACACACACACACACACACACACACACACACACACACACACACACACACACACACACACAGAGTCTTGTCTACCCTACATACCGAGGTACCCCATTGTTTGTCCTTTGTGTGGACTAACGGTTTCTACCTCGTTTTGCCGGTACAGTTCTGGGAAAACAACCGAGGTAAAGGGTTTCCTTTGTCTTTTTTATCTCGGTAAGGCGAAACACGCAAACTCTTTTGTCTAGTTACCTCGTCAAGTTGGTAAGACAAACGCACACCCACACACACACACACACACACACACACACACAGAGTCTTGTCTACCCTACATACCGAGGTACCCCATTGTTTGTCCTTTGTGTGGACTAACGGTTTCTACATCGTTTTGCCGGTACAGTTCTGGGAAAACAACCGAGGTAAAGGGTTTCTTTTGTCTTTTGTACCTCGGTAAGGCGAAACACGCAAACTCTTTTGTCAAGTTACCTCGTCCAGTTGGTAAGACAAACCCACACATTCTGCCCCCCACCCCCTCCCCCGTGGAACATGTTGTTTGAAAGTTTGGAAATATCAACCAAGTTCTTCTCAATCCTCCGATATAAGGGACCGTCTACAACATAAACGCAATACATGATAGTGCTTAATTGCCTGTCTTTGTCAGGATTAGATCCCGGACCCATCTCCCAAAAGCCTCATACAGTGAGCCCGAAAAATGAGACCTTAGTCCGCGGCTAAACAAATTATGTGTTTTCATCCAGGACGCAGACTAAAAATCTAAACTCCCATCAGTATAATAATAAAAACAAAATATCTGTTTAGGATGGGACCCTTCTCTCACGACAGAAGACGGCCACAAATTAGTCAAGTGGATATCAACAAAGTCAGGCCAGACATATGAACCGTTATTTATGCACAGAAACCATACACGTTTGGATGTCACAAGAACAGGCTCATTGCTCCAGGTCCAGTGGCATCCAAACGTGTAATAATTTTGCGAACTTCAGTAAACAGAGAGTTAATTGTGTTGGTTAATATAGAAAATGCATTTACGTTTATCACAGGCATTGGCAAGATACGAAGCACATTGCCTTGGGTAATGTTCAAGTAAAATAGCTAAACTACTTTTGTCCAAACGATCAATTCTTGATTTATGATCTTCGAACGCACAGGACATCAGCTTTTCTCTCAAATCCACGTAAAATGGGCATACCAAAAGGAAAAGGAACGCATCCTCGATTTTGTTATCATCACTCAACACACAAAGTTTGTCAGATACCAGCTCATTCTTATATCTACCCGTTTCTATTCTTAATGGTAGAACCCCATATCTGAACTGTGCTATAATTGACCTTTGGTAACGGTTCAGCCCCATCCGTACATATTCTTCTGTGTGAAAGGACTTTTTAACCCTTTACCTAACGTAACGGCCAAAACCGTCCAGCGCTATTCTCAAAAATCGCCAATTAATTTTCATTATTTTTTTCATTTTTGTCTCAAAAACATAGGTTATGACCCCTCGTTGGAACGAGCTCGTCGAGCTCGTTCCAACGAGGGGTCATAACCTATGTTTTCGAGACAAAAAATGAAAAAAAATAGTTATTCAAGAATTATTTTTGCAAGTGTCGTCTGCTTTTCAGGTTAGGTAAAGGGTTAAATAATATATATGTTCTAAGCTTGGGAATACATGCTATGCTATTCAACCATTTCATATTATTATGAGACAGGAGGATATTCTGACAGTCTGTGAGTTCACATGGAACTTTATGCTCATAAGTATTCATTTGGTCCAAACTTTGAAAAATGCTTTTGACTTCCGAGCACCACCCCTTTTCACAATGTTCATAGTCCCACAAATATATTTTATACAGCAAAGGATCAGCACCGAGATTAACCAATCTATTTCAGATTCGAAGCATATAAACCCATCTCCGCACTATCGATGGAGTGAATCCCATTTCTCCGTTCACTGTAAGTGTAGGCGTAAACCTATAAACCCCTAAATAATATCGTGGTGCTTTATTTTGTATGGTATCCAAACATGAGTATTTTTTAAACCCCACACCCCAGATACATAATCTAGTATTGGTGCAATACAATTATGATATAATTTCTGATACGTCTGAAATCCTATATCTTTATATGGGTATATTTTTGATATAATGGCTCCCAGAGCTCTGCCTCCAGCCTGTGCAAGAGCGTTAGCGGTGTCGCTATAGTTGTTGAATTCATTTAGAACCAGACCGAGATATTTATATGTACCGACGATTTCTAAATCGTTATCACCTAGTTTGAAGTTAAAATTACTTCTTTTTATTATATGCTAACTTGTGAATTATCGCAAATTATCTAAAAGATATTTCTCGATATCTATCGGCACGATAGATATCGAGAAATATTTCTCAGTAGCTTCCTAAATTACGTCACGCTACGCCACATCATGTCGCCTTGAAGGAACGATCAGGTGATCTTTGTTATTGTTTTGAAAGGTACGCATTTGGGATCGAATTGGGCTGAATATTTTGCAATAAAATGTCTCGTAGCATATGATAAAAAGAAAATCTACTCTATTTTAGTCAGTATCTGCAATTATCTCATGAGTGTGGACCTCAAAGTTTTATTTTTCACGCGCGCTTGCGCTAGTGAAAAATAATACTTTTAGGTCCACACGGTGAATTTTTTTCAGTACCTTCCTAAATGACCTTACGCTCTGGCGCTTGACGTCGCCTTGAATGTCGTCCAGAAACCTAACTGTTTGCAGTGAAATTGGGCTGAATATTGCACAGTAATGTCAAGTAGATTATAATAAAAAGAAAATCTACACTATTTTAGTGAATATCGGGAATTATCTCATTCGTGTGGACCTGAAAGTATTATTTTTCACTCGCGCAAGCGCTCGTGAAAAATAAAACTTCCAGGTACACACTCATGAGATAATTTCCGATATTCACAAAAATGGTGTAGATATCCTCTATTTACTCCCGAATCCCTAAAATGTATAATTTTAGTTTTATTTTTATTAACGGACATGCGCCATTTCTTACACCAGGATTTCACTATATCAAGCAACGCTTTATAATAACACTTCGGCCGGCCGCTGATTTGTCGCGGTTCTCGTATGAGAAGGCCTTGGTTACCCATGTTCTACCAACTGCCTCCCTTGTTCTCTCCTCCCAACACTGGGAGACGAACTGCTTGATGACATCCCTTGCCCCACTCTTCCCAATCTCTCCGATTAGTATATTAACCCTCTCCTTTGAGTCGCCCCCTAACCACATGTCCTTCATCCTTCCATCCCACTTCTTCATTATACTCCCCGTGAATCTTGTTCTTTTAGACTGGTATTTTGGGCATTCTATAAGAAAGAGTTCCAGGGTCTCCACCACGCCCACGTTACACATCTGGCACTCCTTTTCACTGTTTTCCCCAATTTTTCCCCTCAGCTCCAGGGACCGCGACCTCAGTTTGAACAACAGTGACCTCCCAAAGGTGCCATCAAGGCACTCTTCAAAACCAGGCTTCTCTTTATCACGCAGGCCACCCAAAGATCTCTTTGATTTGACCCCCTCTCGCCAATTACGGTTATGCTTGCAAATCACTTTCATTTTCACTCAACAGTACAATATAATATGCATATAATAAAATAGACACACTAATGTCACTGACAGTAACTCATTTGTTTGCACCATGTATTGCCCGTGTCAGATCATCAAAAAATAATGTAAACATTGTCGGCGATAGATTATCCCCCCTTGTTTCACGCTATGTTTTTTTTTTGCTTTAATACAAGAATGTGAAAACTGATACATACAGCGAATTGACTGATACATGTTTCCATCTACACCAAATTTTAATAGTTGAAACAGCATCATGACGCGATCAATACGGTCAAACGCCTTATTAAAATCAATAAATGCTGCATAGAGCTGGGGTTTTCCCGTAATCAATGCCGTGAGGGAATAAATGTTATCAACGCATGAGCGTTTTGGTCTAAATCCACATTGTTTGTCAACAATTAGATCATATTCATCAAAATAATCCATAAGTCTGTTATTTAACACATTATCATAAGGCTTACACAGATAAGAGCGAGATGCCCCTATAATGTTAAAGGAACCCTCGGATCTAGAGATTTATCTTTGGGTATTGGACAAATAATACTTTTCTTCCAAAGGGTTGGCAAGATCGCAGTATCAAATATAAATTGAAACAGGCTTTGCAAAACTTTAATCACATTTGGATTTTTCAAGGACTCATACTGAATGTGATCACATCCCACAGCTTTCCCATTTTTAGCCTTCCTGACAAGGGGGGGGGGGGGGGGCACTAAAAATTTGCAAGACGTGACGTCCTATTTTTTATTCGGCTCCTTTTTACACCCACCCACCCTCTACGTACAAATTTTCTACTACCGTTCTCAGACACCCACCCCCAACTCTCCCATTAAAATCCAAAATAAACCTATAAACTTAGTAGGCACAGCTATCTTTAGGGGGTTTTCATAATGTTCTTAGCCCTTTACCCAACGTAACGATCAAAACCGGCCAGCGCTATTCTCAAAAATCGCCAATTAATTTTTATTATTTTTTTCATTTTTTTGTCTCAAAAACATAGGTTATGACCCTTCATTGGAAAGAGCTCGTCGAGCCTGTTCCAATGAGGGGTCATAACCTATGTTTTTTTTCGGCGCGCTAAGACCATTCTTTTAGTAATTCTTCTAGTTGCGATTCCTGACAGTTTTCTATTTTACTAATAATCTCATTCAGGCATCGCAGTGAGAGTTCTGGGGTCATAAAGCGTTGTGGTAGCGGTTTGCGTATTTTAGTTTGAAAACATATTTGAGAATCATAGTATTTTGAGGACACAATAGGTCTATCTACATCAAAATTCAGCAGTTGAAAAAATAATTTTCAACAAAACTATATCATGTGACCCCTCATTGGAACGGGCTCAGCCAGCTCGTTCCAATGAGGGGTCACTTGATATTGTTCTGTAGAAATTTGTGGAAAAAGCTGATATTATTTAAAATAATAAATGTTGATATCGTATGCGTTGGGTAAAGGAGTTTTGAACCGCATCATCCATGCATGCTGATTCGTTCAGACTGTGATGCCTCAAGTCTCGATGTGGTACTAATGATCAGATATCTGAACAGTTTTCGATATATAGTATACCGCGGTATTTTTTTGAATACCGATGCCGGTATTCAGTTTTGATTATCGCGCAGCCCTACATGTTGATGCATGAAATTTTGTGAAAATGATCAAAAGGCCAAATGGATCTGATTGCAAAGACAGAAGGTGATATCGTTCTTGAAGAGTATCAGCTTCATTCAGTCATGGTATATACAGATTATCACCACAGTGTGTGTCTCCGGGAATTCAGATCAAGTCGAGTTGTAGGAACACAACAGTATTTCGACGAGCCCATTACGGCGAGTCGAAATGCGATTCTGTGCCTACAACGAGACTTGATCAGAATTTCCGGAGACACACACTGTGGTGATGATAAACTTATCTCATAATATTGACCACAAAATGTGTTATAAAACTATTCCAAGAGGAACTTTTTCATTTGCCTTATCGATGGAAAGACGCAAATTGAAAAATAGAATAGCGTTCATTGATCTCCATATTGAGGTCAGTGATGATGTTACACTCCAGCGAAAATTACGTCACTGGGATTCACTTTGGTTCCGCTCCACAGTTTTCCAGGCATTTCCAAATGTGACATGCCATACACTCTCTTCAAATGCAAATATCCTGTAACTTAGTTATCTAACCCATTACATGTATTACATTTCCCAAATCCACAAAAAACATATAACATTATATGACTAAGTAGAAATAAACAATCTGAATGTGGGTGGAATTATTTATTGAGAAAGGCAAGACTTCAACCTGGAAAATTGCCCGAAAAAATACCGAAACCAGTCATTTTCAGCCACCTAGCAGCCTCAAAAGCAGAATTTTCCCACCAACCCCACCTACCCACCCCTGGAGCAGAGCATCAGTTGTTTCTAAAATGCAAAAAAAAAATTATATGTTTCCGTCTCATTTTTTAGTTACCTGTCTGGTAACAAACCCGTGTAAAAATTACATTTAAAAAAATAGCCAATTTTTCGAAGCCACTGTTTCCTATAATTCATCTGGTAATTTACCCCTATGTATCAGACTCCAACTTTGGGACCAAAACTTCAAATTCTCTTGTCCAACAAAAAGCCTAATGTAATCATATATCTGATACTAAAAATATATCTCTATTTTACATGGCCTTAGTTTCAACATACACCCTTTGTTTAGAATTTCACCCCTGTGCAATAGTGCGAAACTGTGGAGCGGAACCTTAAAGAGAAAACAAGAGTGATCTCCCCCTGGATTTCACTCAGGCAAAATAATCTGGAGTCTATCCTGAGTTGAATGAACAAAAACCACAAGTCTCTATTTTCAACCAGTAAAAAGATACAGCATGTCCTTTCTGATTGCCGCATAGCTTTTTCAGCCATTTTACCCGATTTTCACAACCACACCACACCACCTCAACACCCCCCACCCCCTCCCCATTTCTCTGAGCCACTTCAGAAAGTATTTTTGTTATTACCACCAGCCACATTGACTACCCATGTCCTGCCAATAGCACTGTTAAATACAATCAAAATGTAAAACAATAAGCACTAATAACCATAGCTTGGGGGGGGGGGTGTTGCTCTCTAGATATGAAAGCGTGAACAGCTTGACGGACGGATGACACACAGACATGACACCAATGACCAAAATGAAAAAGTAGACACCATAACTGCAAATCTCTGGTCAACAGTAACAACCAGGCTGTCCATAACTGCACAAATTTGTCATAAATACAAGGCTCGGTGTTTAGGAAAGGCAGTGCTCTACCTTAATGTTTTTGAAATCTTGACGAAAATTCAAAACAAGTGCGAAATTAGGCTACATCAATAAATTTCTCAAAATTTCCACTTATTTCCTTCCAGTTGTGCTGAGATATCACTTGCTGAATGTTAACTACTACTAACAATAGCACACAAACCAGAAATAATGAAATGTTTTTTGAAAAATGGTGTATTTATAACTCAAACACAAATAAGGAACTTCCTGGTTCAAGAATTGACACCGTCGGCAGAATGCTCTTTAAGGTTCCGCTCCACAGTTTTCCAGGCATTTCCAAATGTGACATGCCATACACTCTCTTCAAATGCAAATATCCTGTAACTTAGTTATCTAACCCATTACATGTATTACATTTCCCAAATCCACAAAAAAACATATAACATTATATGATTAAGTAGAAATAAACAATCTGAATGTGGGTGGAATTATTTATTGTGAAAGGCAAGACTTCAACCTGGAAAATTGCCCGAAAAAATACCGAAATCAGTCATTTTCAGCCACCTAGCAGCCTCAAAAGCAGAATTTTCCCACCAACCCCACCTACCCACCCCTGGAGCAGAGCATCAGTTGTTTCTAAAATGCAAAAAAAAAATTATATGTTTCCGTCTCATTTTTTAGTTACCTGTCTGGTAACAAACCCGTGTAAAAATTACATTTAAAAAAATAGCCAATTTTTCGAAGCCACTGTTTCCTATAATTCATCTGGTAATTTACCCCTATGTATCAGACTCCAACTTTGGGACCAAAACTTCAAATTCTCTTGTCCAACAAAAAGCCTAATGTAATCATATATCTGATACTAAAAATATATCTCTATTTTACATGGCCTTAGTTTCAACATACACCCTTTGTTTAGAATTTCACCCCTGTGCAATAGTGCGAAACTGTGGAGCGGAACCTAAAAGAGAAAACAAGAGTGATCTCCCCCTGGATTTCACTCAGGCAAAATAATCTGGAGTCCATCCTGAGTTGAATGAACAAAAACCACAAGTCTCTATTTTCAACCAGTAAAAAGATACAGCATGTCCTTTCTGATTGCCGCATAGCTTTTTCAGCCATTTTACCCGATTTTCACAACCACACCACACCACCTCAACACCCCCCACCCCCTCCCCATTTCTCTGAGCCACTTCAGAAAGTATTTTTGTTATTACCACCAGCCACATTGACTACCCATGTCCTGCCAATAGCACTGTTAAATACAATCAAAATGTAAAACAATAAGCACTAATAACCATAGCTTGGGGGGGGGGGGTGTTGCTCTCTAGATATGAAAGCGTGAACAGCTTGACGGACGGATGACACACAGACATGACACCAATGACCAAAATGAAAAAGTAGACACCATAACTGCAAATCTCTGGTCAACAGTAACAACCAGGCTGTCCATAACTGCACAAATTTGTCATAAATACAAGGCTCGGTGTTTAGGAAAGGCAGTGCTCTACCTTAATGTTTTTGAAATCTTGACGAAAATTCAAAACAAGTGCGAAATTAGGCTACATCAATAAATTTCTCAAAATTTCCACTTATTTCCTTCCAGTTGTGCTGAGATATCACTTGCTGAATGTTAACTACTACTAACAATAGCACACAAACCAGAAATAATGAAATGTTTTTTGAAAAATGGTGTATTTATAACTCAAACACAAATAAGGAACTTCCTGGTTCAAGAATTGACACCGTCGGCAGAAGGCTCTTTAAGGTTCCGCTCCACAGTTTTCCAGGCATTTCCAAATGTGACATGCCATACACTCTCTTCAAATGCAAATATCCTGTAACTTAGTTATCTAACCCATTACATGTATTACATTTCCCAAATCCACAAAAAACATATAACATTATATGATTAAGTAGAAATAAACAATCTGAATGTGGGTGGAATTATTTATTGTGAAAGGCAAGACTTCAACCTGGAAAATTGCCCGAAAAAATACCGAAACCAGTCATTTTCAGCCACCTAGCAGCCTCAAAAGCAGAATTTTCCCACCAACCCCACCTACCCACCCCTGGAGCAGAGCATCAGTTGTTTCTAAAATGCAAAAAAAAAATTATATGTTTCCGTCTCATTTTTTAGTTACCTGTCTGGTAACAAACCCGTGTAAAAATTACATTTAAAAAAATAGCCAATTTTTCGAAGCCACTGTTTCCTATAATTCATCTGGTAATTTACCCCTATGTATCAGACTCCAACTTTGGGACCAAAACTTCAAATTCTCTTGTCCAACAAAAAGCCTAATGTAATCATATATCTGATACTAAAAATATATCTCTATTTTACATGGCCTTAGTTTCAACATACACCCTTTGTTTAGAATTTCACCCCTGTGCAATAGTGCGAAACTGTGGAGCGGAACCTTAAAGAGAAAACAAGAGTGATCTCCCCCTGGATTTCACTCAGGCAAAATAATCTGGAGTCTATCCTGAGTTGAATGAACAAAAACCACAAGTCTCTATTTTCAACCAGTAAAAAGATACAGCATGTCCTTTCTGATTGCCGCATAGCTTTTTCAGCCATTTTACCCGATTTTCACAACCACACCACACCACCTCAACACCCCCCACCCCCTCCCCATTTCTCTGAGCCACTTCAGAAAGTATTTTTGTTATTACCACCAGCCACATTGACTACCCATGTCCTGCCAATAGCACTGTTAAATACAATCAAAATGTAAAACAATAAGCACTAATAACCATAGCTTGGGGGGGGGGGTGTTGCTCTCTAGATATGAAAGCGTAAACAGCTTGACGGACGGATGACACACAGACATGACACCAATGACCAAAATGAAAAAGTAGACACCATAACTGCAAATCTCTGGTCAACAGTAACAACCAGGCTGTCCATAACTGCACAAATTTGTCATAAATACAAGGCTCGGTGTTTAGGAAAGGCAGTGCTCTACCTTAATGTTTTTGAAATCTTGACGAAAATTCAAAACAAGTGCGAAATTAGGCTACATCAATAAATTTCTCAAAATTTCCACTTATTTCCTTCCAGTTGTGCTGAGATATCACTTGCTGAATGTTAACTACTACTAACAATAGCACACAAACCAGAAATAATGAAATGTTTTTTGAAAAATGGTGTATTTATAACTCAAACACAAATAAGGAACTTCCTGGTTCAAGAATTGACACCGTCGGCAGAATGCTCTTTAAGGTTCCGCTCCACAGTTTTCCAGGCATTTCCAAATGTGACATGCCATACACTCTCTTCAAATGCAAATATCCTGTAACTTAGTTATCTAACCCATTACATGTATTACATTTCCCAAATCCACAAAAAACATATAACATTATATGACTAAGTAGAAATAAACAATCTGAATGTGGGTGGAATTATTTATTGTGAAAGGCAAGACTTCAACCTGGAAAATTGCCCGAAAAAATACCGAAACCAGTCATTTTCAGCCACCTAGCAGCCTCAAAAGCAGAATTTTCCCACCAACCCCACCTACCCACCCCTGGAGCAGAGCATCAGTTGTTTCTAAAATGCAAAAAAAAAATTATATGTTTCCGTCTCATTTTTTAGTTACCTGTCTGGTAACAAACCCGTGTAAAAATTACATTTAAAAAAATAGCCAATTTTTCGAAGCCACTGTTTCCTATAATTCATCTGGTAATTTACCCCTATGTATCAGACTCCAACTTTGGGACCAAAACTTCAAATTCTCTTGTCCAACAAAAAGCCTAATGTAATCATATATCTGATACTAAAAATATATCTCTATTTTACATGGCCTTAGTTTCAACATACACCCTTTGTTTAGAATTTCACCCCTGTGCAATAGTGCGAAACTGTGGAGCGGAACCTTAAAGAGAAAACAAGAGTGATCTCCCTCTGGATTTCACTCAGGCAAAATAATCTGGAGTCTATCCTGAGTTGAATGAACAAAAACCACAAGTCTCTATTTTCAACCAGTAAAAAGATACAGCATGTCCTTTCTGATTGCCGCATAGCTTTTTCAGCCATTTTACCCGATTTTCACAACCACACCACACCACCTCAACACCCCCCACCCCCTCCCCATTTCTCTGAGCCACTTCAGAAAGTATTTTTGTTATTACCACCAGCCACATTGACTACCCATGTCCTGCCAATAGCACTGTTAAATACAATCAAAATGTAAAACAATAAGCACTAATAACCATAGCTTGGGAGGGGGGGGGGGGGGGGTGTTGCTCTCTAGATATGAAAGCGTAAACAGCTTGACGGACGGATGACACACAGACATGACACCAATGACCAAAATGAAAAAGTAGACACCATAACTGCAAATCTCTGGTCAACAGTAACAACCAGGCTGTCCATAACTGCACAAATTTGTCATAAATACAAGGCTCGGTGTTTAGGAAAGGCAGTGCTCTACCTTAATGTTTTTGAAATCTTGACGAAAATTCAAAACAAGTGCGAAATTAGGCTACATCAATAAATTTCTCAAAATTTCCACTTATTTCCTTCCAGTTGTGCTGAGATATCACTTGCTGAATGTTAACTACTACTAACAATAGCACACAAACCAGAAATAATGAAATGTTTTTTGAAAAATGGTGTATTTATAACTCAAACACAAATAAGGAACTTCCTGGTTCAAGAATTGACACCGTCGGCAGAATGCTCTTTAAGGTTCCGCTCCACAGTTTTCCAGGCATTTCCAAATGTGACATGCCATACACTCTCTTCAAATGCAAATATCCTGTAACTTAGTTATCTAACCCATTACATGTATTACATTTCCCAAATCCACAAAAAACATATAACATTATATGATTAAGTAGAAATAAACAATCTGAATGTGGGTGGAATTATTTATTGTGAAAGGCAAGACTTCAACCTGGAAAATTGCCCGAAAAAATACCGAAACCAGTCATTTTCAGCCACCTAGCAGCCTCAAAAGCAGAATTTTCCCACCAACCCCACCTACCCACCCCTGGAGCAGAGCATCAGTTGTTTCTAAAATGCAAAAAAAAAATTATATGTTTCCGTCTCATTTTTTAGTTACCTGTCTGGTAACAAACCCGTGTAAAAATTACATTTAAAAAAATAGCCAATTTTTCGAAGCCACTATTTCCTATAATTCATCTGGTAATTTACCCCTATGTATCAGACTCCAACTTTGGGACCAAAACTTCAAATTCTCTTGTCCAACAAAAAGCCTAATGTAATCATATATCTGATACTAAAAATATATCTCTATTTTACATGGCCTTAGTTTCAACATACACCCTTTGTTTAGAATTTCACCCCTGTGCAATAGTGCGAAACTGTGGAGCGCAACCTTAAAGAGAAAACAAGAGTGATCTCCCCCTGGATTTCACTCAGGCAAAATAATCTGGAGTCTATCCTGAGTTGAATGAACAAAAACCACAAGTCTCTATTTTCAACCAGTAAAAAGATACAGCATGTCCTTTCTGATTGCCGCATAGCTTTTTCAGCCATTTTACCCGATTTTCACAACCACACCACACCACCTCAACACCCCCCACCCCCTCCCCATTTCTCTGAGCCACTTCAGAAAGTATTTTTGTTATTACCACCAGCCACATTGACTACCCATGTCCTGCCAATAGCACTGTTAAATACAATCAAAATGTAAAACAATAAGCACTAATAACCATAGCTTAGGAGGGGGGGGGTGTTGCTCTCTAGATATGAAAGCGTGAACAGCTTGACGGACGGATGACACACAGACATGACACCAATGACCAAAATGAAAAAGTAGACACCATAACTGCAAATCTCTGGTCAACAGTAACAACCAGGCTGTCCATAACTGCACAAATTTGTCATAAATACAAGGCTCGGTGTTTAGGAAAGGCAGTGCTCTACCTTAATGTTTTTGAAATCTTGACGAAAATTCAAAACAAGTGCGAAATTAGGCTACATCAATAAATTTCTCAAAATTTCCACTTATTTCGTTCCAGTTGTGCTGAGATATCACTTGCTGAATGTTAACTACTACTAACAATAGCACACAAACCAGAAATAATGAAATGTTTTTTGAAAAATGGTGTATTTATAACTCAAACACAAATAAGGAACTTCCTGGTTCAAGAATTGACACCGTCGGCAGAATGCTCTTTAAGGTTCCGCTCCACAGTTTTCCAGGCATTTCCAAATGTGACATGCCATACACTCTCTTCAAATGCAAATATCCTGTAACTTAGTTATCTAACCCATTACATGTATTACATTTCCCAAATCCACAAAAAACATATAACATTATATGATTAAGTAGAAATAAACAATCTGAATGTGGGTGGAATTATTTATTGTGAAAGGCAAGACTTCAACCTGGAAAATTGCCCGAAAAAATACCGAAACCAGTCATTTTCAGCCACCTAGCAGCCTCAAAAGCAGAATTTTCCCACCAACCCCACCTACCCACCCCTGGAGCAGAGCATCAGTTGTTTCTAAAATGCAAAAAAAAAATTATATGTTTCCGTCTCATTTTTTAGTTACCTGTCTGGTAACAAACCCGTGTAAAAATTACATTTAAAAAAATAGCCAATTTTTCGAAGCCACTGTTTCCTATAATTCATCTGGTAATTTACCCCTATGTATCAGACTCCAACTTTGGGACCAAAACTTCAAATTCTCTTGTCCAACAAAAAGCCTAATGTAATCATATATCTGATACTAAAAATATATCTCTATTTTACATGGCCTTAGTTTCAACATACACCCTTTGTTTAGAATTTCACCCCTGTGCAATAGTGCGAAACTGTGGAGCGGAACCTTAAAGAGAAAACAAGAGTGATCTCCCCCTGGATATCACTCAGGCAAAATAATCTGGAGTCTATCCTGAGTTGAATGAACAAAAACCACAAGTCTCTATTTTCAACCAGTAAAAAGATACAGCATGTCCTTTCTGATTGCCGCATAGCTTTTTCAGCCATTTTACCCGATTTTCACAACCACACCACACCACCTCAACACCCCCCACCCCCTCCCCATTTCTCTGAGCCACTTCAGAAAGTATTTTTGTTATTACCACCAGCCACATTGACTACCCATGTCCTGCCAATAGCACTGTTAAATACAATCAAAATGTAAAACAATAAGCACTAATAACCATAGCTTGGGGGGGGGGGGGGTGTTGCTCTCTAGATATGAAAGCGTGAACAGCTTGACGGACGGATGACACACAGACATGACACCAATGACCAAAATGAAAAAGTAGACACCATAACTGCAAATCTCTGGTCAACAGTAACAACCAGGCTGTCCATAACTGCACAAATTTGTCATAAATAGAAGGCTCGGTGTTTAGGAAAGGCAGTGCTCTACCTTAATGTTTTTGAAATCTTGACGAAAATTCAAAACAAGTGCGAAATTAGGCTACATCAATAAATTTCTCAAAATTTCCACTTATTTCCTTCCAGTTGTGCTGAGATATCACTTGCTGAATGTTAACTACTACTAACAATAGCACACAAACCAGAAATAATGAAATGTTTTTTGAAAAATGGTGTATTTATAACTCAAACACAAATAAGGAACTTCCTGGTTCAAGAATTGACACCGTCGGCAGAATGCTCTTTAAGGTTCCGCTCCACAGTTTTCCAGGCATTTCCAAATGTGACATGCCATACACTCTCTTCAAATGCAAATATCCTGTAACTTAGTTATCTAACCCATTACATGTATTACATTTCCCAAATCCACAAAAAACATATAACATTATATGACTAAGTAGAAATAAACAATCTGAATGTGGGTGGAATTATTTATTGTGAAAGGCAAGACTTCAACCTGGAAAATTGCCCGAAAAAATACCGAAACCAGTCATTTTCAGCCACCTAGCAGCCTCAAAAGCAGAATTTTCCCACCAACCCCACCTACCCACCCCTGGAGCAGAGCATCAGTTGTTTCTAAAATGCAAAAAAAAAATTATATGTTTCCGTCTCATTTTTTAGTTACCTGTCTGGTAACAAACCCGTGTAAAAATTACATTTAAAAAAATAGCCAATTTTTCGAAGCCACTGTTTCCTATAATTCATCTGGTAATTTACCCCTATGTATCAGACTCCAACTTTGGGACCAAAACTTCAAATTCTCTTGTCCAACAAAAAGCCTAATGTAATCATATATCTGATACTAAAAATATATCTCTATTTTACATGGCCTTAGTTTCAACATACACCCTTTGTTTAGAATTTCACCCCTGTGCAATAGTGCGAAAGTGTGGAGCGCAACCTTAAAGAGAAAACAAGAGTGATCTCCCTCTGGATTTCACTCAGGCAAAATAATCTGGAGTCTATCCTGAGTTGAATGAACAAAAACCACAAGTCTCTATTTTCAACCAGTAAAAAGATACAGCATGTCCTTTCTGATTGCCGCATAGCTTTTTCAGCCATTTTACCCGATTTTCACAACCACACCACACCACCTCAACACCCCCCACCCCCTCCCCATTTCTCTGAGCCACTTCAGAAAGTATTTTTGTTTTTACCACCAGCCACATTGACTACCCATGTCCTGCCAATAGCACTGTTAAATACAATCAAAATGTAAAACAATAAGCACTAATAACCATAGCTTGGGAGGGGGGGGGGGGGTGTTGCTCTCTAGATATGAAAGCGTGAACAGCTTGACGGACGGATGACACACAGACATGACACCAATGACCAAAATGAAAAAGTAGACACCATAACTGCAAATCTCTGGTCAACAGTAACAACCAGGCTGTCCATAACTGCACAAATTTGTCATAAATACAAGGCTCGGTGTTTAGGAAAGGCAGTGCTCTACCTTAATGTTTTTGAAATCTTGACGAAAATTCAAAACAAGTGCGAAATTAGGCTACATCAATAAATTTCTCAAAATTTCCACTTATTTCCTTCCAGTTGTGCTGAGATATCACTTGCTGAATGTTAACTACTACTAACAATAGCACACAAACCAGAAATAATGAAATGTTTTTTGAAAAATGGTGTATTTATAACTCAAACACAAATAAGGAACTTCCTGGTTCAAGAATTGACACCGTCGGCAGAATGCTCTTTAAGGTTCCGCTCCACAGTTTTCCAGGCATTTCCAAATGTGACATGCCATACACTCTCTTCAAATGCAAATATCCTGTAACTTAGTTATCTAACCCATTACATGTATTACATTTCCCAAATCCACAAAAAACATATAACATTATATGATTAAGTAGAAATAAACAATCTGAATGTGGGTGGAATTATTTATTGTGAAAGGCAAGACTTCAACCTGGAAAATTGCCCGAAAAAATACCGAAACCAGTCATTTTCAGCCACCTAGCAGCCTCAAAAGCAGAATTTTCCCACCAACCCCACCTACCCACCCCTGGAGCAGAGCATCAGTTGTTTCTAAAATGCAAAAAAAAAATTATATGTTTCCGTCTCATTTTTTAGTTACCTGTCTGGTAACAAACCCGTGTAAAAATTACATTTAAAAAAATAGCCAATTTTTCGAAGCCACTATTTCCTATAATTCATCTGGTAATTTACCCCTATGTATCAGACTCCAACTTTGGGACCAAAACTTCAAATTCTCTTGTCCAACAAAAAGCCTAATGTAATCATATATCTGATACTAAAAATATATCTCTATTTTACATGGCCTTAGTTTCAACATACACCCTTTGTTTAGAATTTCACCCCTGTGCAATAGTGCGAAACTGTGGAGCGGAACCTTAAAGAGAAAACAAGAGTGATCTCCCCCTGGATTTCACTCAGGCAAAATAATCTGGAGTCTATCCTGAGTTGAATGAACAAAAACCACAAGTCTCTATTTTCAACCAGTAAAAAGATACAGCATGTCCTTTCTGATTGCCGCATAGCTTTTTCAGCCATTTTACCCGATTTTCACAACCACACCACACCACCTCAACACCCCCCACCCCCTCCCCATTTCTCTGAGCCACTTCAGAAAGTATTTTTGTTATTACCACCAGCCACATTGACTACCCATGTCCTGCCAATAGCACTGTTAAATACAATCAAAATGTAAAACAATAAGCACTAATAACCATAGCTTGGGGGGGGGTGTTGCTCTCTAGATATGAAAGCGTAAACAGCTTGACGGACGGATGACACACAGACATGACACCAATGACCAAAATGAAAAAGTAGACACCATAACTGCAAATCTCTGGTCAACAGTAACAACCAGGCTGTCCATAACTGCACAAATTTGTCATAAATACAAGGCTCGGTGTTTAGGAAAGGCAGTGCTCTACCTTAATGTTTTTGAAATCTTGACGAAAATTCAAAACAAGTGCGAAATTAGGCTACATCAATAAATTTCTCAAAATTTCCACTTATTTCCTTCCAGTTGTGCTGAGATATCACTTGCTGAATGTTAACTACTACTAACAATAGCACACAAACCAGAAATAATGAAATGTTTTTTGAAAAATGGTGTATTTATAACTCAAACACAAATAAGGAACTTCCTGGTTCAAGAATTGACACCGTCGGCAGAATGCTCTTTAAGGTTCCGCTCCACAGTTTTCCAGGCATTTCCAAATGTGACATGCCATACACTCTCTTCAAATGCAAATATCCTGTAACTTAGTTATCTAACCCATTACATGTATTACATTTCCCAAATCCACAAAAAACATATAACATTATATGACTAAGTAGAAATAAACAATCTGAATGTGGGTGGAATTATTTATTGTGAAAGGCAAGACTTCAACCTGGAAAATTGCCCGAAAAAATACCGAAACCAGTCATTTTCAGCCACCTAGCAGCCTCAAAAGCAGAATTTTCCCACCAACCCCACCTACCCACCCCTGGAGCAGAGCATCAGTTGTTTCTAAAATGCAAAAAAAAAATTATATGTTTCCGTCTCATTTTTTAGTTACCTGTCTGGTAACAAACCCGTGTAAAAATTACATTTAAAAAAATAGCCAATTTTTCGAAGCCACTGTTTCCTATAATTCATCTGGTAATTTACCCCTATGTATCAGACTCCAACTTTGGGACCAAAACTTCAAATTCTCTTGTCCAACAAAAAGCCTAATGTAATCATATATCTGATACTAAAAATATATCTCTATTTTACATGGCCTTAGTTTCAACATACACCCTTTGTTTAGAATTTCACCCCTGTGCAATAGTGCGAAACTGTGGAGCGCAACCTTAAAGAGAAAACAAGAGTGATCTCCCTCTGGATTTCACTCAGGCAAAATAATCTGGAGTCTATCCTGAGTTGAATGAACAAAAACCACAAGTCTCTATTTTCAACCAGTAAAAAGATACAGCATGTCCTTTCTGATTGCCGCATAGCTTTTTCAGCCATTTTACCCGATTTTCACAACCACACCACACCACCTCAACACCCCCCACCCCCTCCCCATTTCTCTGAGCCACTTCAGAAAGTATTTTTGTTATTACCACCAGCCACATTGACTACCCATGTCCTGCCAATAGCACTGTTAAATACAATCAAAATGTAAAACAATAAGCACTAATAACCATAGCTTGGGAGGGGGGGGGGGGTGTTGCTCTCTAGATATGAAAGCGTAAACAGCTTGACGGACGGATGACACACAGACATGACACCAATGACCAAAATGAAAAAGTAGACACCATAACTGCAAATCTCTGGTCAACAGTAACAACCAGGCTGTCCATAACTGCACAAATTTGTCATAAATACAAGGCTCGGTGTTTAGGAAAGGCAGTGCTCTACCTTAATGTTTTTGAAATCTTGACGAAAATTCAAAACAAGTGCGAAATTAGGCTACATCAATAAATTTCTCAAAATTTCCACTTATTTCCTTCCAGTTGTGCTGAGATATCACTTGCTGAATGTTAACTACTACTAACAATAGCACACAAACCAGAAATAATGAAATGTTTTTTGAAAAATGGTGTATTTATAACTCAAACACAAATAAGGAACTTCCTGGTTCAAGAATTGACACCGTCGGCAGAATGCTCTTTAAGGTTCCGCTCCACAGTTTTCCAGGCATTTCCAAATGTGACATGCCATACACTCTCTTCAAATGCAAATATCCTGTAACTTAGTTATCTAACCCATTACATGTATTACATTTCCCAAATCCACAAAAAACATATAACATTATATGATTAAGTAGAAATAAACAATCTGAATGTGGGTGGAATTATTTATTGTGAAAGGCAAGACTTCAACCTGGAAAATTGCCCGAAAAAATACCGAAACCAGTCATTTTCAGCCACCTAGCAGCCTCAAAAGCAGAATTTTCCCACCAACCCCACCTACCCACCCCTGGAGCAGAGCATCAGTTGTTTCTAAAATGCAAAAAAAAAAATTATATGTTTCCGTCTCATTTTTTAGTTACCTGTCTGGTAACAAACCCGTGTAAAAATTACATTTAAAAAAATAGCCAATTTTTCGAAGCCACTATTTCCTATAATTCATCTGGTAATTTACCCCTATGTATCAGACTCCAACTTTGGGACCAAAACTTCAAATTCTCTTGTCCAACAAAAAGCCTAATGTAATCATATATCTGATACTAAAAATATATCTCTATTTTACATGGCCTTAGTTTCAACATACACCCTTTGTTTAGAATTTCACCCCTGTGCAATAGTGCGAAACTGTGGAGCGCAACCTTAAAGAGAAAACAAGAGTGATCTCCCCCTGGATTTCACTCAGGCAAAATAATCTGGAGTCTATCCTGAGTTGAATGAACAAAAACCACAAGTCTCTATTTTCAACCAGTAAAAAGATACAGCATGTCCTTTCTGATTGCCGCATAGCTTTTTCAGCCATTTTACCCGATTTTCACAACCACACCACACCACCTCAACACCCCCCACCCCCTCCCCATTTCTCTGAGCCACTTCAGAAAGTATTTTTGTTATTACCACCAGCCACATTGACTACCCATGTCCTGCCAATAGCACTGTTAAATACAATCAAAATGTAAAACAATAAGCACTAATAACCATAGCTTGGGAGGGGGGGGGGGGTGTTGCTCGCTAGATATGAAAGCGTGAACAGCTTGACGGACGGATGACACACAGACATGACACCAATGACCAAAATGAAAAAGTAGACACCATAACTGCAAATCTCTGGTCAACAGTAACAACCAGGCTGTCCATAACTGCACAAATTTGTCATAAATACAAGGCTCGGTGTTTAGGAAAGGCAGTGCTCTACCTTAATGTTTTTGAAATCTTGACGAAAATTCAAAACAAGTGCGAAATTAGGCTACATCAATAAATTTCTCAAAATTTCCACTTATTTCCTTCCAGTTGTGCTGAGATATCACTTGCTGAATGTTAACTACTACTAACAATAGCACACAAACCAGAAATAATGAAATGTTTTTTGAAAAATGGTGTATTTATAACTCAAACACAAATAAGGAACTTCCTGGTTCAAGAATTGACACCGTCGGCAGAATGCTCTTTAAGGTTCCGCTCCACAGTTTTCCAGGCATTTCCAAATGTGACATGCCATACACTCTCTTCAAATGCAAATATCCTGTAACTTAGTTATCTAACCCATTACATGTATTACATTTCCCAAATCCACAAAAAACATATAACATTATATGATTAAGTAGAAATAAACAATCTGAATGTGGGTGGAATTATTTATTGTGAAAGGCAAGACTTCAACCTGGAAAATTGCCCGAAAAAATACCGAAACCAGTCATTTTCAGCCACCTAGCAGCCTCAAAAGCAGAATTTTCCCACCAACCCCACCTACCCACCCCTGGAGCAGAGCATCAGTTGTTTCTAAAATGCAAAAAAAAAATTATATGTTTCCGTCTCATTTTTTAGTTACCTGTCGGGTAACAAACCCGTGTAAAAATTACATTTAAAAAAATAGCCAATTTTTCGAAGCCACTGTTTCCTATAATTCATCTGGTAATTTACCCCTATGTATCAGACTCCAACTTTGGGACCAAAACTTCAAATTCTCTTGTCCAACAAAAAGCCTAATGTAATCATATATCTGATACTAAAAATATATCTCTATTTTACATGGCCTTAGTTTCAACATACACCCTTTGTTTAGAATTTCACCCCTGTGCAATAGTGCGAAACTGTGGAGCGGAACCTTAAAGAGAAAACAAGAGTGATCTCCCCCTGGATATCACTCAGGCAAAATAATCTGGAGTCTATCCTGAGTTGAATGAACAAAAACCACAAGTCTCTATTTTCAACCAGTAAAAAGATACAGCATGTCCTTTCTGATTGCCGCATAGCTTTTTCAGCCATTTTACCCGATTTTCACAACCACACCACACCACCTCAACACCCCCCACCCCCTCCCCATTTCTCTGAGCCACTTCAGAAAGTATTTTTGTTATTACCACCAGCCACATTGACTACCCATGTCCTGCCAATAGCACTGTTAAATACAATCAAAATGTAAAACAATAAGCACTAATAACCATAGCTTGGGGGGGGGGGGGTGTTGCTCTCTAGATATGAAAGCGTGAACAGCTTGACGGACGGATGACACACAGACATGACACCAATGACCAAAATGAAAAAGTAGACACCATAACTGCAAATCTCTGGTCAACAGTAACAACCAGGCTGTCCATAACTGCACAAATTTGTCATAAATAGAAGGCTCGGTGTTTAGGAAAGGCAGTGCTCTACCTTAATGTTTTTGAAATCTTGACGAAAATTCAAAACAAGTGCGAAATTAGGCTACATCAATAAATTTCTCAAAATTTCCACTTATTTCCTTCCAGTTGTGCTGAGATATCACTTGCTGAATGTTAACTACTACTAACAATAGCACACAAACCAGAAATAATGAAATGTTTTTTGAAAAATGGTGTATTTATAACTCAAACACAAATAAGGAACTTCCTGGTTCAAGAATTGACACCGTCGGCAGAATGCTCTTTAAGGTTCCGCTCCACAGTTTTCCAGGCATTTCCAAATGTGACATGCCATACACTCTCTTCAAATGCAAATATCCTGTAACTTAGTTATCTAACCCATTACATGTATTACATTTCCCAAATCCACAAAAAACATATAACATTATATGACTAAGTAGAAATAAACAATCTGAATGTGGGTGGAATTATTTATTGTGAAAGGCAAGACTTCAACCTGGAAAATTGCCCGAAAAAATACCGAAACCAGTCATTTTCAGCCACCTAGCAGCCTCAAAAGCAGAATTTTCCCACCAACCCCACCTACCCACCCCTGGAGCAGAGCATCAGTTGTTTCTAAAATGCAAAAAAAAAATTATATGTTTCCGTCTCATTTTTTAGTTACCTGTCTGGTAACAAACCCGTGTAAAAATTACATTTAAAAAAATAGCCAATTTTTCGAAGCCACTGTTTCCTATAATTCATCTGGTAATTTACCCCTATGTATCAGACTCCAACTTTGGGACCAAAACTTCAAATTCTCTTGTCCAACAAAAAGCCTAATGTAATCATATATCTGATACTAAAAATATATCTCTATTTTACATGGCCTTAGTTTCAACATACACCCTTTGTTTAGAATTTCACCCCTGTGCAATAGTGCGAAAGTGTGGAGCGCAACCTTAAAGAGAAAACAAGAGTGATCTCCCTCTGGATTTCACTCAGGCAAAATAATCTGGAGTCTATCCTGAGTTGAATGAACAAAAACCACAAGTCTCTATTTTCAACCAGTAAAAAGATACAGCATGTCCTTTCTGATTGCCGCATAGCTTTTTCAGCCATTTTACCCGATTTTCACAACCACACCACACCACCTCAACACCCCCCACCCCCTCCCCATTTCTCTGAGCCACTTCAGAAAGTATTTTTGTTTTTACCACCAGCCACATTGACTACCCATGTCCTGCCAATAGCACTGTTAAATACAATCAAAATGTAAAACAATAAGCACTAATAACCATAGCTTGGGAGGGGGGGGGGGGGGGGTGTTGCTCTCTAGATATGAAAGCGTGAACAGCTTGACGGACGGATGACACACAGACATGACACCAATGACCAAAATGAAAAAGTAGACACCATAACTGCAAATCTCTGGTCAACAGTAACAACCAGGCTGTCCATAACTGCACAAATTTGTCATAAATACAAGGCTCGGTGTTTAGGAAAGGCAGTGCTCTACCTTAATGTTTTTGAAATCTTGACGAAAATTCAAAACAAGTGCGAAATTAGGCTACATCAATAAAGTTCTCAAAATTTCCACTTATTTCCTTCCAGTTGTGCTGAGATATCACTTGCTGAATGTTAACTACTACTAACAATAGCACACAGACCAGAAATAATGAAATGTTTTTTGAAAAATGGTGTATTTATAACTCAAACACAAATAAGGAACTTCCTGGTTCAAGAATTGACACCGTCGGCAGAATGCTCTTTAAGGTTCCGCTCCACAGTTTTCCAGGCATTTCCAAATGTGACATGCCATACACTCTCTTCAAATGCAAATATCCTGTAACTTAGTTATCTAACCCATTACATGTATTACATTTCCCAAATCCACAAAAAACATATAACATTATATGATTAAGTAGAAATAAACAATCTGAATGTGGGTGGAATTATTTATTGTGAAAGGCAAGACTTCAACCTGGAAAATTGCCCGAAAAAATACCGAAACCAGTCATTTTCAGCCACCTAGCAGCCTCAAAAGCAGAATTTTCCCACCAACCCCACCTACCCACCCCTGGAGCAGAGCATCAGTTGTTTCTAAAATGCAAAAAAAAAATTATATGTTTCCGTCTCATTTTTTAGTTACCTGTCTGGTAACAAACCCGTGTAAAAATTACATTTAAAAAAATAGCCAATTTTTCGAAGCCACTATTTCCTATAATTCATCTGGTAATTTACCCCTATGTATCAGACTCCAACTTTGGGACCAAAACTTCAAATTCTCTTGTCCAACAAAAAGCCTAATGTAATCATATATCTGATACTAAAAATATATCTCTATTTTACATGGCCGTAGTTTCAACATACACCCTTTGTTTAGAATTTCACCCCTGTGCAATAGTGCGAAACTGTGGAGCGCAACCTTAAAGAGAAAACAAGAGTGATCTCCCCCTGGATTTCACTCAGGCAAAATAATCTGGAGTCTATCCTGAGTTGAATGAACAAAAACCACAAGTCTCTATTTTCAACCAGTAAAAAGATACAGCATGTCCTTTCTGATTGCCGCATAGCTTTTTCAGCCATTTTACCCGATTTTCACAACCACACCACACCACCTCAACACCCCCCACCCCCTCCCCATTTCTCTGAGCCACTTCAGAAAGTATTTTTGTTATTACCACCAGCCACATTGACTACCCATGTCCTGCCAATAGCACTGTTAAATACAATCAAAATGTAAAACAATAAGCACTAATAACCATAGCTTGGGGGGGGGGGGTGTTGCTCTCTAGATATGAAAGCGTGAACAGCTTGACGGACGGATGACACACAGACATGACACCAATGACCAAAATGAAAAAGTAGACACCATAACTGCAAATCTCTGGTCAACAGTAACAACCAGGCTGTCCATAACTGCACAAATTTGTCATAAATACAAGGCTCGGTGTTTAGGAAAGGCAGTGCTCTACCTTAATGTTTTTGAAATCTTGACGAAAATTCAAAACAAGTGCGAAATTAGGCTACATCAATAAATTTCTCAAAATTTCCACTTATTTCCTTCCAGTTGTGCTGAGATATCACTTGCTGAATGTTAACTACTACTAACAATAGCACACAAACCAGAAATAATGAAATGTTTTTTGAAAAATGGTGTATTTATAACTCAAACACAAATAAGGAACTTCCTGGTTCAAGAATTGACACCGTCGGCAGAATGCTCTTTAAGGTTCCGCTCCACAGTTTTCCAGGCATTTCCAAATGTGACATGCCATACACTCTCTTCAAATGCAAATATCCTGTAACTTAGTTATCTAACCCATTACATGTATTACATTTCCCAAATCCACAAAAAACATATAACATTATATGACTAAGTAGAAATAAACAATCTGAATGTGGGTGGAATTATTTATTGTGAAAGGCAAGACTTCAACCTGGAAAATTGCCCGAAAAAATACAGAAACCAGTCATTTTCAGCCACCTAGCAGCCTCAAAAGCAGAATTTTCCCACCAACCCCACCTACCCACCCCTGGAGCAGAGCATCAGTTGTTTCTAAAATGCAAAAAAAAAATTATATGTTTCCGTCTTATTTTTTAGTTACCTGTCTGGTAACAAACCCGTGTAAAAATTACATTTAAAAAAATAGCCAATTTTTCGAAGCCACTGTTTCCTATAATTCATCTGGTAATTTACCCCTATGTATCAGACTCCAACTTTGGGACCAAAACTTCAAATTCTCTTGTCCAACAAAAAGCCTAATGTAATCATATATCTGATACTAAAAATATATCTCTATTTTACATTGCCTTAGTTTCAACATACACCCTTTGTTTAGAATTTCACCCCTGTGCAATAGTGCGAAACTGTGGAGCGGAACCTTAAAGAGAAAACAAGAGTGATCTCCCCCTGGATTTCACTCAGGCAAAATAATCTGGAGTCTATCCTGAGTTGAATGAACAAAAACCACAAGTCTCTATTTTCAACCAGTAAAAAGATACAGCATGTCCTTTCTGATTGCCGCATAGCTTTTTCAGCCATTTTACCCGATTTTCACAACCACACCACACCACCTCAACACCCCCCACCCCCTCCCCATTTCTCTGAGCCACTTCAGAAAGTATTTTTGTTATTACCACCAGCCACATTGACTACCCATGTCCTGCCAATAGCACTGTTAAATACAATCAAAATGTAAAACAATAAGCACTAATAACCATAGCTTGGGGGGGGGGGGTGTTGCTCTCTAGATATGAAAGCGTGAACAGCTTGACGGACGGATGACACACAGACATGACACCAATGACCAAAATGAAAAAGTAGACACCATAACTGCAAATCTCTGGTCAACAGTAACAACCAGGCTGTCCATAACTGCACAAATTTGTCATAAATACAAGGCTCGGTGTTTAGGAAAGGCAGTGCTCTACCTTAATGTTTTTGAAATCTTGACGAAAATTCAAAACAAGTGCGAAATTAGGCTACATCAATAAATTTCTCAAAATTTCCACTTATTTCCTTCCAGTTGTGCTGAGATATCACTTGCTGAATGTTAACTACTACTAACAATAGCACACAAACCAGAAATAATGAAATGTTTTTTGAAAAATGGTGTATTTATAACTCAAACACAAATAAGGAACTTCCTGGTTCAAGAATTGACACCGTCGGCAGAATGCTCTTTAAGGTTCCGCTCCACAGTTTTCCAGGCATTTCCAAATGTGACATGCCATACACTCTCTTCAAATGCAAATATCCTGTAACTTAGTTATCTAACCCATTACATGTATTACATTTCCCAAATCCACAAAAAACATATAACATTATATGACTAAGTAGAAATAAACAATCTGAATGTGGGTGGAATTATTTATTGTGAAAGGCAAGACTTCAACCTGGAAAATTGCCCGAAAAAATACAGAAACCAGTCATTTTCAGCCACCTAGCAGCCTCAAAAGCAGAATTTTCCCACCAACCCCACCTACCCACCCCTGGAGCAGAGCATCAGTTGTTTCTAAAATGCAAAAAAAAAATTATATGTTTCCGTCTTATTTTTTAGTTACCTGTCTGGTAACAAACCCGTGTAAAAATTACATTTAAAAAAATAGCCAATTTTTCGAAGCCACTGTTTCCTATAATTCATCTGGTAATTTACCCCTATGTATCAGACTCCAACTTTGGGACCAAAACTTCAAATTCTCTTGTCCAACAAAAAGCCTAATGTAATCATATATCTGATACTAAAAATATATCTCTATTTTACATTGCCTTAGTTTCAACATACACCCTTTGTTTAGAATTTCACCCCTGTGCAATAGTGCGAAACTGTGGAGCGGAACCTTAAAGAGAAAACAAGAGTGATCTCCCCCTGGATTTCACTCAGGCAAAATAATCTGGAGTCTATCCTGAGTTGAATGAACAAAAACCACAAGTCTCTATTTTCAACCAGTAAAAAGATACAGCATGTCCTTTCTGATTGCCGCATAGCTTTTTCAGCCATTTTACCCGATTTTCACAACCACACCACACCACCTCAACACCCCCCACCCCCTCCCCATTTCTCTGAGCCACTTCAGAAAGTATTTTTGTTATTACCACCAGCCACATTGACTACCCATGTCCTGCCAATAGCACTGTTAAATACAATCAAAATGTAAAACAATAAGCACTAATAACCATAGCTTGGGGGGGGGGGGGTGTTGCTCTCTAGATATGAAAGCGTGAACAGCTTGACGGACGGATGACACACAGACATGACACCAATGACCAAAATGAAAAAGTAGACACCATAACTGCAAATCTCTGGTCAACAGTAACAACCAGGCTGTCCATAACTGCACAAATTTGTCATAAATACAAGGCTCGGTGTTTAGGAAAGGCAGTGCTCTACCTTAATGTTTTTGAAATCTTGACGAAAATTCAAAACAAGTGCGAAATTAGGCTACATCAATAAATTTCTCAAAATTTCCACTTATTTCCTTCCAGTTGTGCTGAGATATCACTTGCTGAATGTTAACTACTACTAACAATAGCACACAAACCAGAAATAATGAAATGTTTTTTGAAAAATGGTGTATTTATAACTCAAACACAAATAAGGAACTTCCTGGTTCAAGAATTGACACCGTCGGCAGAATGCTCTTTAAGGTTCCGCTCCACAGATTTCCAGGCATTTCCAAATGTGACATGCCATACACTCTCTTCAAATGCAAATATCCTGTAACTTAGTTATCTAACCCATTACATATATTACATTTCCCAAATCCACAAAAAACATATAACATTATATGACTAAGTAGAAATAAACAATCTGAATGTGGGTGGAATTATTTATTGTGAAAGGCAAGACTTCAACCTGGAAAATTGCCCGAAAAAATACCGAAACCAGTCATTTTCAGCCACCTAGCAGCCTCAAAAGCAGAATTTTCCCACCAACCCCACCTACCCACCCCTGGAGCAGAGCATCAGTTGTTTCTAAAATGCAAAAAAAAAATTATATGTTTCCGTCTTATTTTTTAGTTACCTGTCTGGTAACAAACCCGTGTAAAAATTACATTTAATAAAATAGCCAATTTTTCGAAGCCACTGTTTCCTATAATTCATCTGGTAATTTACCCCTATGTATCAGACTCCAACTTTGGGACCAAAACTTCAAATTCTCTTGTCCAACAAAAAGCCTAATGTAATCATATATCTGATACTAAAAATATATCTCTATTTTACATGGCCTTAGTTTCAACATACACCCTTTGTTTAGAATTTCACCCCTGTGCAATAGTGCGAAACTGTGGAGCGGAACCTTAAAGAGAAAACAAGAGTGATCTCCCCCTGGATTTCACTCAGGCAAAATAATCTGGAGTCTATCCTGAGTTGAATGAACAAAAACCACAAGTCTCTATTTTCAACAAGTAAAAAGATGCAGCATGTCCTTTCTGATTGCCGCATAGCTTTTTCAGCCATTTTACCCGATTTTCACAACCACACCACACCACCTCAACACCCCCCACCCCCTCCCCATTTCTCTGAGCCACTTCAGAAAGTATTTTTGTTATTACCACCAGCCACATTGACTACCCATGTCCTGCCAATAGCACTGTTAAATACAATCAAAATGTAAAACAATAAGCACTAATAACCATAGCTTGGGGGGGGGGGGGGGGTGTTGCTCTCTAGATATGAAAGCGTGAACAGCTTGACGGACGGATGACACACAGACATGACACCAATGACCAAAATGAAAAAGTAGACACCATAACTGCAAATCTCTGGTCAACAGTAACAACCAGGCTGTCCATAACTGCACAAATTTGTCATAAATACAAGGCTCGGTGTTTAGGAAAGGCAGTGCTCTACCTTAATGTTTTTGAAATCTTGACGAAAATTCAAAACAAGCGCGAAATTAGGCTACATCAATAAATTTCTCAAAATTTCCACTTATTTCCTTCCAGTTGTGCTGAGATATCACTTGCTGAATGTTAACTACTACTAACAATAGCACACAAACCAGAAATAATGAAATGTTTTTTGAAAAATGGTGTATTTATAACTCAAACACAAATAAGGAACTTCCTGGTTCAAGAATTGACACCGTCGGCAGAATGCTCTTTAAGGTTCCGCTCCACAGTTTTCCAGGCATTTCCAAATGTGACATGCCATACACTCTCTTCAAATGCAAATATCCTGTAACTTAGTTATCTAACCCATTACATATATTACATTTCCCAAATCCACAAAAAACATATAACATTATATGACTAAGTAGAAATAAACAATCTGAATGTGGGTGGAATTATTTATTGTGAAAGGCAAGACTTCAACCTGGAAAATTGCCCGAAAAAATACCGAAACCAGTCATTTTCAGCCACCTAGCAGCCTCAAAAGCAGAATTTTCCCACCAACCCCACCTACCCACCCCTGGAGCAGAGCATCAGTTGTTTCTAAAATGCAAAAAAAAAATTATATGTTTCCGTCTTATTTTTTAGTTCCCTGTCTGGTAACAAACCCGTGTAAAAATTACATTTAAAAAAATAGCCAATTTTTCGAAGCCACTGTTTCCTATAATTCATCTGGTAATTTACCCCTATGTATCAGACTCCAACTTTGGGACCAAAACTTCAAATTCTCTTGTCCAACAAAAAGCCTAATGTAATCATATATCTGATACTAAAAATATATCTCTATTTTACATGGCCTTAGTTTCAACATACACCCTTTGTTTAGAATTTCACCCCTGTGCAATAGTGCGAAACTGTGGAGCGGAACCTTAAAGAGAAAACAAGAGTGATCTCCCCCTGGATTTCACTCAGGCAAAATAATCTGGAGTCTATCCTGAGTTGAATGAACAAAAACCACAAGTCTCTATTTTCAACCAGTAAAAAGATACAGCATGTCCTTTCTGATTGCCGCATAGCTTTTTCAGCCATTTTACCCGATTTTCACAACCACACCACACCACCTCAACACCCCCCACCCCCTCCCCATTTCTCTGAGCCACTTCAGAAAGTATTTTTGTTATTACCACCAGCCACATTGACTACCCATGTCCTGCCAATTGCACTGTTAAATACAATCAAAATGTAAAACAATAAGCACTAATAACCATAGCTTGGGGGGGGGGGGGTGTTGCTCTCTAGATATGAAAGCGTGAACAGCTTGACGGACGGATGACACACAGACATGACACCAATGACCAAAATGAAAAAGTAGACACCATAACTGCAAATCTCTGGTCAACAGTAACAACCAGGCTGTCCATAACTGCACAAATTTGTCATAAATACAAGGCTCGGTGTTTAGGAAAGGCAGTGCTCTACCTTAATGTTTTTGAAATCTTGACGAAAATTCAAAACAAGTGCGAAATTAGGCTACATCAATAAATTTCTCAAAATTTCCACTTATTTCCTTCCAGTTGTGCTGAGATATCACTTGCTGAATGTTAACTACTACTAACAATAGCACACAAACCAGAAATAATGAAATGTTTTTTGAAAAATGGTGTATTTATAACTCAAACACAAATAAGGAACTTCCTGGTTCAAGAATTGACACCGTCGGCAGAATGCTCTTTAAGGTTCCGCTCCACAGTTTTCCAGGCATTTCCAAATGTGACATGCCATACACTCTCTTCAAATGCAAATATCCTGTAACTTAGTTATCTAACCCATTACATGTATTACATTTTCCAAATCCACAAAAAACATATAACATTATATGACTAAGTAGAAATAAACAATCTGAATGTGGGTGGAATTATTTATTGTGAAAGGCAAGACTTCAACCTGGAAAATTGCCCGAAAAAATACCAAAACCAGTCATTTTCAGCCACCTAGCAGCCTCAAAAGCAGAATTTTCCCACCAACCCCACCTACCCACCCCTGGAGCAGAGCATCAGTTGTTTCTAAAATGCAAAAAAAAAATTATATGTTTCCGTCTTATTTTTTAGTTACCTGTCTGGTAACAAACCCGTGTAAAAATTACATTTAAAAAAATAGCCAATTTTTCGAAGCCACTGTTTCCTATAATTCATCTGGTAATTTACCCCTATGTATCAGACTCCAACTTTGGGACCAAAACTTCAAATTCTCTTGTCCAACAAAAAGCCTAATGTAATCATATATCTGATACTAAAAATATATCTCTATTTTACATGGCCTTAGTTTCAACATACACCCTTTGTTTAGAATTTCACCCCTGTGCAATAGTGCGAAACTGTGGAGCGGAACCTTAAAGAGAAAACAAGAGTGATCTCCCCCTGGATTTCACTCAGGCAAAATAATCTGGAGTCTATCCTGAGTTGAATGAACAAAAACCACAAGTCTCTATTTTCAACCAGTAAAAAGATACAGCATGTCCTTTCTGATTGCCGCATAGCTTTTTCAGCCATTTTACCCGATTTTCACAACCACACCACACCACCTCAACACCCCCACCCCCTCCCCATTTCTCTGAGCCACTTCAGAAAGTATTTTTGTTATTACCACCAGCCACATTGACTACCCATGTCCTGCCAATAGCACTGTTAAATACAATCAAAATGTAAAACAATAAGCACTAATAACCATAGCTTGGGGGGGGGGTGTTGCTCTCTAGATATGAAAGCGTGAACAGCTTGACGGACGGATGACACACAGACATGACACCAATGACCAAAATGAAAAAGTAGACACCATAACTGCAAATCTCTGGTCAACAGTAACAACCAGGCTGTCCATAACTGCACAAATTTGTCATAAATACAAGGCTCGGTGTTTAGGAAAGGCAGTGCTCTACCTTAATGTTTTTGAAATCTTGACGAAAATTCAAAACAAGTGCGAAATTAGGCTACATCAATAAATTTCTCAAAATTTCCACTTATTTCCTTCCAGTTGTGCTGAGATATCACTTGCTGAATGTTAACTACTACTAACAATAGCACACAAACCAGAAATAATGAAATGTTTTTTGAAAAATGGTGTATTTATAACTCAAACACAAATAAGGAACTTCCTGGTTCAAGAATTGACACCGTCGGCAGAATGCTCTTTAAGGTTCCGCTCCACAGTTTTCCAGGCATTTCCAAATGTGACATGCCATACACTCTCTTCAAATGCAAATATCCTGTAACTTAGTTATCTAACCCATTACATGCATTACATTTCCCAAATCCACAAAAAACATATAACATTATATGACTAAGTAGAAATAAACAATCTGAATGTGGGTGGAATTATTTATTGTGAAAGGCAAGACTTCAACCTGGAAAATTGCCCGAAAAAATACCGAAACCAGTCATTTTCAGCCACCTAGCAGCCTCAAAAGCAGAATTTTCCCACCAACCCCACCTACCCACCCCTGGAGCAGAGCATCAGTTGTTTCTAAAATGCAAAAAAAAAATTATATGTTTCCGTCTTATTTTTTAGTTACCTGTCTGGTAACAAACCCGTGTAAAAATTACATTTAAAAAAATAGCCAATTTTTCGAAGCCACTGTTTCCTATAATTCATCTGGTAATTTACCCCTATGTATCAGACTCCAACTTTGGGACCAAAACTTCAAATTCTCTTGTCCAACAAAAAGCCTAATGTAATCATATATCTGATACTAAAAATATATCTCTATTTTACATGGCCTTAGTTTCAACATACACCCTTTGTTTAGAATTTCACCCCTGTGCAATAGTGCGAAACTGTGGAGCGGAACCTTAAAGAGAAAACAAGAGTGATCTCCCCCTGGATTTCACTCAGGCAAAATAATCTGGAGTCTATCCTGAGTTGAATGAACAAAAACCACAAGTCTCTATTTTCAACAAGTAAAAAGATACAGCATGTCCTTTCTGATTGCCGCATAGCTTTTTCAGCCATTTTACCCGATTTTCACAACCACACCACACCACCTCAACACCCCCCACCCCCTCCCCATTTCTCTGAGCCACTTCAGAAAGTATTTTTGTTATTACCACCAGCCACATTGACTACCCATGTCCTGCCAATAGCACTGTTAAATACAATCAAAATGTAAAACAATAAGCACTAATAACCATAGCTTGGGGGGGGGGGGTGTTGCTCTCTAGATATGAAAGCGTGAACAGCTTGACGGACGGATGACACACAGACATGACACCAATGACCAAAATGAAAAAGTAGACACCATAACTGCAAATCTCTGGTCAACAGTAACAACCAGGCTGTCCATAACTGCACAAATTTGTCATAAATACAAGGCTCGGTGTTTAGGAAAGGCAGTGCTCTACCTTAATGTTTTTGAAATCTTGACGAAAATTCAAAACAAGTGCGAAATTAGGCTACATCAATAAATTTCTCAAAATTTCCACTTATTTCCTTCCAGTTGTGCTGAGATATCACTTGCTGAATGTTAACTACTACTAACAATAGCACACAAACCAGAAATAATGAAATGTTTTTTGAAAAATGGTGTATTTATAACTCAAACACAAATAAGGAACTTCCTGGTTCAAGAATTGACACCGTCGGCAGAATGCTCTTTAAGGTTCCGCTCCACAGTTTTCCAGGCATTTCCAAATGTGACATGCCATACACTCTCTTCAAATGCAAATATCCTGTAACTTAGTTATCTAACCCATTACATGTATTACATTTCCCAAATCCACAAAAAACATATAACATTATATGACTAAGTAGAAATAAACAATCTGAATGTGGGTGGAATTATTTATTGTGAAAGGCAAGACTTCAACCTGGAAAATTGCCCGAAAAAATACCGAAACCAGTCATTTTCAGCCACCTAGCAGCCTCAAAAGCAGAATTTTCCCACCAACCCCACCTACCCACCCCTGGAGCAGAGCATCAGTTGTTTCTAAAATGCAAAAAAAAAATTATATGTTTCCATCTTATTTTTTAGTTACCTGTCTGGTAACAAACCCGTGTAAAAATTACATTTAAAAAAATAGCCAATTTTTCGAAGCCACTGTTTCCTATAATTCATCTGGTAATTTACCCCTATGTATCAGACTCCAACTTTGGGACCAAAACTTCAAATTCTCTTGTCCAACAAAAAGCCTAATGTAATCATATATCTGATACTAAAAATATATCTCTATTTTACATGGCCTTAGTTTCAACATACACCCTTTGTTTAGAATTTCACCCCTGTGCAATAGTGCGAAACTGTGGAGCGGAACCTTAAAGAGAAAACAAGAGTGATCTCCCCCTGGATTTCACTCAGGCAAAATAATCTGGAGTCTATCCTGAGTTGAATGAACAAAAACCACAAGTCTCTATTTTCAACCAGTAAAAAGATACAGCATGTCCTTTCTGATTGCCGCATAGCTTTTTCAGCCATTTTACCCGATTTTCACAACCACACCACACCACCTCAACACCCCCCACCCCCTCCCCATTTCTCTGAGCCACTTCAGAAAGTATTTTTGTTATTACCACCAGCCACATTGACTACCCATGTCCTGCCAATAGCACTGTTAAATACAATCAAAATGTAAAACAATAAGCACTAATAACCATAGCTTGGGGGGGGGGGGGTGTTGCTCTCTAGATATGAAAGAGTGAACAGCTTGACGGACGGATGACACACAGACATGACACCAATGACCAAAATGAAAAAGTAGACACCATAACTGCAAATCTCTGGTCAACAGTAACAACCAGGCTGTCCATAACTGCACAAATTTGTCATAAATACAAGGCTCGGTGTTTAGGAAAGGCAGTGCTCTACCTTAATGTTTTTGAAATCTTGACGAAAATTCAAAACAAGTGCGAAATTAGGCTACATCAATAAATTTCTCAAAATTTCCACTTATTTCCTTCCAGTTGTGCTGAGATATCACTTGCTGAATGTTAACTACTACTAACAATAGCACACAAACCAGAAATAATGAAATGTTTTTTGAAAAATGGTGTATTTATAACTCAAACACAAATAAGGAACTTCCTGGTTCAAGAATTGACACCGTCGGCAGAATGCTCTTTAAGGTTCCGCTCCACAGTTTTCCAGGCATTTCCAAATGTGACATGCCATACACTCTCTTCAAATGCAAATATCCTGTAACTTAGTTATCTAACCCATTACATGTATTACATTTCCCAAATCCACAAAAAACATATAACATTATATGACTAAGTAGAAATAAACAATCTGAATGTGGGTGGAATTATTTATTGTGAAAGGCAAGACTTCAACCTGGAAAATTGCCCGAAAAAATACCGAAACCAGTCATTTTCAGCCACCTAGCAGCCTCAAAAGCAGAATTTTCCCACCAACCCCACCTACCCACCCCTGGAGCAGAGCATCAGTTGTTTCTAAAATGCAAAAAAAAAATTATATGTTTCCGTCTTATTTTTTAGTTACCTGTCTGGTAACAAACCCGTGTAAAAATTACATTTAAAAAAATAGCCAATTTTTCGAAGCCACTGTTTCCTATAATTCATCTGGTAATTTACCCCTATGTATCAGACTCCAACTTTGGGACCAAAACTTCAAATTCTCTTGTCCAACAAAAAGCCTAATGTAATCATATATCTGATACTAAAAATATATCTCTATTTTACATGGCCTTAGTTTCAACATACACCCTTTGTTTAGAATTTCACCCCTGTGCAATAGTGCGAAACTGTGGAGCGGAACCTTAAAGAGAAAACAAGAGTGATCTCCCCCTGGATTTCACTCAGGCAAAATAATCTGGAGTCTATCCTGAGTTGAATGAACAAAAACCACAAGTCTCTATTTTCAACCAGTAAAAAGATACAGCATGTCCTTTCTGATTGCCGCATAGCTTTTTCAGCCATTTTACCCGATTTTCACAACCACACCACACCACCTCAACACCCCCCACCCCCTCCCCATTTCTCTGAGCCACTTCAGAAAGTATTTTTGTTATTACCACCAGCCACATTGACTACCCATGTCCTGCCAATAGCACTGTTAAATACAATCAATATGTAAAACAATAAGCACTAATAACCATAGCTTGGGGGGGGGGGGGGTGTTGCTCTCTAGATATGAAAGCGTGAACAGCTTGACGGACGGATGACACACAGACATGACACCAATGACCAAAATGAAAAAGTAGACACCATAACTGCAAATCTCTGGTCAACAGTAACAACCAGGCTGTCCATAACTGCACAAATTTGTCATAAATACAAGGCTCGGTGTTTAGGAAAGGCAGTGCTCTACCTTAATGTTTTTGAAATCTTGACGAAAATTCAAAACAAGTGCGAAATTAGGCTACATCAATAAATTTCTCAAAATTTCCACTTATTTCCTTCCAGTTGTGCTGAGATATCACTTGCTGAATGTTAACTACTACTAACAATAGCACACAAACCAGAAATAATGAAATGTTTTTTGAAAAATGGTGTATTTATAACTCAAACACAAATAAGGAACTTCCTGGTTCAAGAATTGACACCGTCGGCAGAATGCTCTTTAAGGTTCCGCTCCACAGTTTTCCAGGCATTTCCAAATGTGACATGCCATACACTCTCTTCAAATGCAAATATCCTGTAACTTAGTTATCTAACCCATTACATGTATTACATTTCCCAAATCCACAAAAAACATATAACATTATATGACTAAGTAGAAATAAACAATCTGAATGTGGGTGGAATTATTTATTGTGAAAGGCAAGACTTCAACCTGGAAAATTGCCCGAAAAAATACCGAAACCAGTCATTTTCAGCCACCTAGCAGCCTCAAAAGCAGAATTTTCCCACCAACCCCACCTACCCACCCCTGGAGCAGAGCATCAGTTGTTTCTAAAATGCAAAAAAAAAATTATATGTTTCCGTCTTATTTTTTAGTTACCTGTCTGGTAACAAACCCGTGTAAAAATTACATTTAAAAAAATAGCCAATTTTTCGAAGCCACTGTTTCCTATAATTCATCTGGTAATTTACCCCTATGTATCAGACTCCAACTTTGGGACCAAAACTTCAAATTCTCTTGTCCAACAAAAAGCCTAATGTAATCATATATCTGATACTAAAAATATATCTCTATTTTACATGGCCTTAGTTTCAACATACACCCTTTGTTTAGAATTTCACCCCTGTGCAATAGTGCGAAACTGTGGAGCGGAACCTTAAAGAGAAAACAAGAGTGATCTCCCCCTGGATTTCACTCAGGCAAAATAATCTGGAGTTTATCCTGAGTTGAATGAACAAAAACCACAAGTCTCTATTTTCAACCAGTAAAAAGATACAGCATGTCCTTTCTGATTGCCGCATAGCTTTTTCAGCCATTTTACCCGATTTTCACAACCACACCACACCACCTCAACACCCCCCACCCCCTCCCCATTTCTCTGAGCCACTTCAGAAAGTATTTTTGTTATTACCACCAGCCACATTGACTACCCATGTCCTGCCAATAGCACTGTTAAATACAATCAAAATGTAAAACAATAAGCACTAATAACCATAGCTTGGGGGGGGGGGGGGGTGTTGCTCTCTAGATATGAAAGCGTAAACAGCTTGACGGACGGATGACACACAGACATGACACCAATGACCAAAATGAAAAAGTAGACACCATAACTGCAAATCTCTGGTCAACAGTAACAACCAGGCTGTCCATAACTGCACAAAATTGTCATAAATACAAGGCTCGGTGTTTTGGAAAGGCAGTGCTCTACCTTAATGTTTTTGAAATCTTGACGAAAATTCAAAACAAGTGCGAAATTAGGCTACATCAATAAATTTCTCAAAATTTCCACTTATTTCCTTCCAGTTGTGCTGAGATATCACTTGCTGAATGTTAACTACTACTAACAATAGCACACAAACCAGAAATAATGAAATGTTTTTTGAAAAATGGTGTATTTATAACTCAAACACAAATAAGGAACTTCCTGGTTCAAGAATTGACACCGTCGGCAGAATGCTCTTTAAGGTTCCGCTCCACAGTTTTCCAGGCATTTCCAAATGTGACATGCCATACACTCTCTTCAAATGCAAATACCCTGTAACTTAGTTATCTAACCCATTACATGTATTACATTTCCCAAATCCACAAAAAACATATAACATTATATGACTAAGTAGAAATAAACAATCTGAATGTGGGTGGAATTATTTATTGTGAAAGGCAAGACTTCAACCTGGAAAATTGCCCGAAAAAATACCGAAACCAGTCATTTTCAGCCACCTAGCAGCCTCAAAAGCAGAATTTTCCCACCAACCCCACCTACCCACCCCTGGAGCAGAGCATCAGTTGTTTCTAAAATGCAAAAAAAAAATTATATGTTTCCGTCTTATTTTTTAGTTACCTGTCTGGTAACAAACCCGTGTAAAAATTACATTTAAAAAAATAGCCAATTTTTCGAAGCCACTGTTTCCTATAATTCATCTGGTAATTTACCCCTATGTATCAGACTCCAACTTTGGGACCAAAACTTCAAATTCTCTTGTCCAACAAAAAGCCTAATGTAATCATATATCTGATACTAAAAATATATCTCTATTTTACATGGCCTTAGTTTCAACATACACCCTTTGTTTAGAATTTCACCCCTGTGCAATAGTGCGAAACTGTGGAGCGGAACCTTAAAGAGAAAACAAGAGTGATCTCCCCCTGGATTTCACTCAGGCAAAATAATCTGGAGTCTATCCTGAGTTGAATGAACAAAAACCACAAGTCTCTATTTTCAACCAGTAAAAAGATACAGCATGTCCTTTCTGATTGCCGCATAGCTTTTTCAGCCATTTTACCCGATTTTCACAACCACACCACACCACCTCAACACCCCCCACCCCCTCCCCATTTCTCTGAGCCACTTCAGAAAGTATTTTTGTTATTACCACCAGCCACATTGACTACCCATGTCCTGCCAATAGCACTGTTAAATACAATCAAAATGTAAAACAATAAGCACTAATAACCATAGCTTGGGGGGGGGGGGGGGGGGTGTTGCTCTCTAGATATGAAAGCGTAAACAGCTTGACGGACGGATGACACACAGACATGACACCAATGACCAAAATGAAAAAGTAGACACCATAACTGCAAATCTCTGGTCAACAGTAACAACCAGGCTGTCCATAACTGCACAAATTTGTCATAAATACAAGGCTCGGTGTTTAGGAAAGGCAGTGCTCTACCTTAATGTTTTTGAAATCTTGACGAAAATTCAAAACAAGTGCGAAATTAGGCTACATCAATAAATTTCTCAAAATTTCCACTTATTTCCTTCCAGTTGTGCTGAGATATCACTTGCTGAATGTTAACTACTACTAACAATAGCACACAAACCAGAAATAATGAAATGTTTTTTGAAAAATGGTGTATTTATAACTCAAACACAAATAAGGAACTTCCTGGTTCAAGAATTGACACCGTCGGCAGAATGCTCTTTAAGGTTCCGCTCCACAGTTTTCCAGGCATTTCCAAATGTGACATGCCATACACTCTCTTCAAATGCAAATATCCTGTAACTTAGTTATCTAACCCATTACATGTATTACATTTCCCAAATCCACAAAAAAACATATAACATTATATGACTAAGTAGAAATAAACAATCTGAATGTGGGTGGAATTATTTATTGTGAAAGGCAAGACTTCAACCTGGAAAATTGCCCGATAAAATACCGAAACCAGTCATTTTCAGCCACCTAGCAGCCTCAAAAGCAGAATTTTCCCACCAACCCCACCTACCCACCCCTGGAGCAGAGCATCAGTTGTTTCTAAAATGCAAAAAAAAAATTATATGTTTCCGTCTTATTTTTTAGTTACCTGTCTGGTAACAAACCCGTGTAAAAATTACATTTAAAAAAATAGCCAATTTTTCGAAGCCACTGTTTCCTATAATTCATCTGGTAATTTACCCCTATGTATCAGACTCCAACTTTGGGACCAAAACTTCAAATTCTCTTGTCCAACAAAAAGCCTAATGTAATCATATATCTGATACTAAAAATATATCTCTATTTTACATGGCCTTAGTTTCAACATACACCCTTTGTTTAGAATTTCACCCCTGTGCAATAGTGCGAAACTGTGGAGCGGAACCTTAAAGAGAAAACAAGAGTGATCTCCCCCTGGATTTCACTCAGGCAAAATAATCTGGAGTCTATCCTGAGTTGAATGAACAAAAACCACAAGTCTCTATTTTCAACCAGTAAAAAGATACAGCATGTCCTTTCTGATTGCCGCATAGCTTTTTCAGCCATTTTACCCGATTTTCACAACCACACCACACCACCTCAACACCCCCCACCCCCTCCCCATTTCTCTGAGCCACTTCAGAAAGTATTTTTGTTATTACCACCAGCCACATTGACTACCCATGTCCTGCCAATAGCACTGTTAAATACAATCAAAATGTAAAACAATAAGCACTAATAACCATAGCTTGGGGGGGGGGGTGTTGCTCTCTAGATATGAAAGCGTGAACAGCTTGACGGACGGATGACACACAGACATGACACCAATGACCAAAATGAAAAAGTAGACACCATAACTGCAAATCTCTGGTCAACAGTAACAACCAGGCTGCCCATAACTGCACAAATTTGTCATAAATACAAGGCTCGGTGTTTAGGAAAGGCAGTGCTCTACCTTAATGTTTTTGAAATCTTGACGAAAATTCAAAACAAGTGCGAAATTAGGCTACATCAATAAATTTCTCAAAATTTCCACTTATTTCCTTCCAGTTGTGCTGAGATATCACTTGCTGAATGTTAACTACTACTAACAATAGCACACAAACCAGAAATAATGAAATGTTTTTTGAAAAATGGTGTATTTATAACTCAAACACAAATAAGGAACTTCCTGGTTCAAGAATTGACACCGTCGGCAGAATGCTCTTTAAGGTTCCGCTCCACAGTTTTCCAGGCATTTCCAAATGTGACATGCCATACACTCTCTTCAAATGCAAATATCCTGTAACTTAGTTATCTAACCCATTACATGTATTACATTTCCCAAATCCACAAAAAACATATAACATTATATGACTAAGTAGAAATAAACAATCTGAATGTGGGTGGAATTATTTATTGTGAAAGGCAAGACTTCAACCTGGAAAATTGCCCGAAAAAATACCGAAACCAGTCATTTTCAGCCACCTAGCAGCCTCAAAAGCAGAATTTTCCCACCAACCCCACCTACCCACCCCTGGAGCAGAGCATCAGTTGTTTCTAAAATGCAAAAAAAAAATTATATGTTTCCGTCTTATTTTTTAGTTACCTGTCTGGTAACAAACCCGTGTAAAAATTACATTTAAAAAAATAGCCAATTTTTCGAAGCCACTGTTTCCTATAATTCATCTGGTAATTTACCCCTATGTATCAGACTCCAACTTTGGGACCAAAACTTCAAATTCTCTTGTCCAACAAAAAGCCTAATGTAATCATATATCTGATACTAAAAATATATCTCTATTTTACATGGCCTTAGTTTCAACATACACCCTTTGTTTAGAATTTCACCCCTGTGCAATAGTGCGAAACTGTGGAGCGGAACCTTAAAGAGAAAACAAGAGTGATCTCCCCCTGGATTTCACTCAGGCAAAATAATCTGGAGTCTATCCTGAGTTGAATGAACAAAAACCACAAGTCTCTATTTTCAACCAGTAAAAAGATACAGCATGTCCTTTCTGATTGCCGCATAGCTTTTTCAGCCATTTTACCCGATTTTCACAACCACACCACACCACCTCAACACCCCCCACCCCCTCCCCATTTCTCTGAGCCACTTCAGAAAGTATTTTTGTTATTACCACCAGCCACATTGACTACCCATGTCCTGCCAATAGCACTGTTAAATACAATCAAAATGTAAAACAATAAGCACTAATAACCATAGCTTGGGGGGGGGGGTGTTGCTCTCTAGATATGAAAGCGTGAACAGCTTGACGGACGGATGACACACAGACATGACACCAATGACCAAAATGAAAAAGTAGACACCATAACTGCAAATCTCTGGTCAACAGTAACAACCAGGCTGTCCATAACTGCACAAATTTGTCATAAATACAAGGCTCGGTGTTTAGGAAAGGCAGTGCTCTACCTTAATGTTTTTGAAATCTTGACGAAAATTCAAAACAAGTGCGAAATTAGGCTACATCAATAAATTTCTCAAAATTTCCACTTATTTCCTTCCAGTTGTGCTGAGATATCACTTGCTGAATGTTAACTACTACTAACAATAGCACACAAACCAGAAATAATGAAATGTTTTTTGAAAAATGGTGTATTTATAACTCAAACACAAATAAGGAACTTCCTGGTTCAAGAATTGACACCGTCGGCAGAATGCTCTTTAAGGTTCCGCTCCACAGTTTTTCAGGCATTTCCAAATGTGACATGCCATACACTCTCTTCAAATGCAAATATCCTGTAACTTAGTTATCTAACCCATTACATGTATTACATTTCCCAAATCCACAAAAAACATATAACATTATATGACTAAGTAGAAATAAACAATCTGAATGTGGGTGGAATTATTTATTGTGAAAGGCAAGACTTCAACCTGGAAAATTGCCCGAAAAAATACCGAAACCAGTCATTTTCAGCCACCTAGCAGCCTCAAAAGCAGAATTTTCCCACCAACCCCACCTACCCACCCCTGGAGCAGAGCATCAGTTGTTTCTAAAATGCAAAAAAAAAATTATATGTTTCCGTCTTATTTTTTAGTTACCTGTCTGGTAACAAACCCGTGTAAAAATTACATTTAAAAAAATAGCCAATTTTTCGAAGCCACTGTTTCCTATAATTCATCTGGTAATTTACCCCTATGTATCAGACTCCAACTTTGGGACCAAAACTTCAAATTCTCTTGTCCAACAAAAAGCCTAATGTAATCATATATCTGATACTAAAAATATATCTCTATTTTACATGGCCTTAGTTTCAACATACACCCTTTGTTTAGAATTTCACCCCTGTGCAATAGTGCGAAACTGTGGAGCGGAACCTTAAAGAGAAAACAAGAGTGATCTCCCCCTGGATTTCACTCAGGCAAAATAATCTGGAGTCTATCCTGAGTTGAATGAACAAAAACCACAAGTCTCTATTTTCAACCAGTAAAAAGATACAGCATGTCCTTTCTGATTGCCGCATAGCTTTTTCAGCCATTTTACCCGATTTTCACAACCACACCACACCACCTCAACACCCCCCACCCCCTCCCCATTTCTCTGAGCCACTTCAGAAAGTATTTTTGTTATTACCACCAGCCACATTGACTACCCATGTCCTGCCAATAGCACTGTTAAATACAATCAAAATGTAAAACAATAAGCACTAATAACCATAGCTTTGGGGGGGGGGGTGTAGCTCTCTAGATATGAAAGCGTGAACAGCTTGACGGACGGATGACACACAGACATGACACCAATGACCAAAATGAAAAAGTAGACACCATAACTGCAAATCTCTGGTCAACAGTAACAACCAGGCTGTCCATAACTGCACAAATTTGTCATAAATACAAGGCTCGGTGTTTAGGAAAGGCAGTGCTCTACCTTAATGTTTTTGAAATCTTGACGAAAATTCAAAACAAGTGCGAAATTAGGCTACATCAATAAATTTCTCAAAATTTCCACTTATTTCCTTCCAGTTGTGCTGAGATATCACTTGCTGAATGTTAACTACTACTAACAATAGCACACAAACCAGAAATAATGACATGTTTTTTGAAAAATGGTGTATTTATAACTCAAACACAAATAAGGAACTTCCTGGTTCAAGAATTGACACCGTCGGCAGAATGCTCTTTAAGATTCCGCTCCACAGTTTTCCAGGCATTTCCAAATGTGACATGCCATACACTCTCTTCAAATGCAAATATCCTGTAACTTAGTTATCTAACCCATTACATGTATTACATTTCCCAAATCCACAAAAAACATATAACATTATATGACTAAGTAGAAATAAACAATCTGAATGTGGGTGGAATTATTTATTGTGAAAGGCAAGACTTCAACCTGGAAAATTGCCCGAAAAAATACCGAAACAGTCATTTTCAGCCACCTAGCAGCCTCAAAAGCAGAATTTTCCCACCAACCCCACCTACCCACCCCTGGAGCAGAGCATCAGTTGTTTCTAAAATGCAAAAAAAAAATTATATGTTTCCGTCTTATTTTTTAGTTACCTGTCTGGTAACAAACCCGTGTAAAAATTACATTTAAAAAAATAGCCAATTTTTCGAAGCCACTGTTTCCTATAATTCATCTGGTAATTTACCCCTATGTATCAGACTCCAACTTTGGGACCAAAACTTCAAATTCTCTTGTCCAACAAAAAGCCTAATGTAATCATATATCTGATACTAAAAATATATCTCTATTTTACATGGCCTTAGTTTCAACATACACCCTTTGTTTAGAATTTCACCCCTGTGCAATAGTGCGAAACTGTGGAGCGGAACCTTAAAGAAGAGAAAACAAGAGTGATCTCCCCCTGGATTTCACTCAGGCAAAATAATCTGGAGTCTATCCTGAGTTGAATGAACAAAAACCACAAGTCTCTATTTTCAACCAGTAAAAAGATACAGCATGTCCTTTCTGATTGCCGCATAGCTTTTTCAGCCATTTTACCCGATTTTCACAACCACACCACACCACCTCAACACCCCCCACCCCCTCCCCATTTCTCTGAGCCACTTCAGAAAGTATTTTTGTTATTACCACCAGCCACATTGACTACCCATGTCCTGCCAATAGCACTGTTAAATACAATCAAAATGTAAAACAATAAGCACTAATAACCATAGCTTGGGGGGGGGGGGGGTGTTGCTCTCTAGATATGAAAGCGTGAACAGCTTGACGGACGGATGACACACAGACATGACACCAATGACCAAAATGAAAAAGTAGACACCATAACTGCAAATCTCTGGTCAACAGTAACAACCAGGCTGTCCATAACTGCACAAATTTGTCATAAATACAAGGCTCGGTGTTTAGGAAAGGCAGTGCTCTACCTTAATGTTTTTGAAATCTTGACGAAAATTCAAAACAAGTGCGAAATTAGGCTACATCAATAAATTTCTCAAAATTTCCACTTATTTCCTTCCAGTTGTGCTGAGATATCACTTGCTGAATGTTAACTACTACTAACAATAGCACACAAACCAGAAATAATGAAATGTTTTTTGAAAAATGGTGTATTTATAACTCAAACACAAATAAGGAACTTCCTGGTTCAAGAATTGACACCGTCGGCAGAATGCTCTTTAAGGTTCCGCTCCACAGTTTTCCAGGCATTTCCAAATGTGACATGCCATACACTCTCTTCAAATGCAAATATCCTGTAACTTAGTTATCTAACCCATTACATGTATTACATTTCCCAAATCCACAAAAAACATATAACATTATATGACTAAGTAGAAATAAACAATCTGAATGTGGGTGGAATTATTTATTGTGAAAGGCAAGACTTCAACCTGGAAAATTGCCCGAAAAAATACCGAAACCAGTCATTTTCAGCCACCTAGCAGCCTCAAAAGCAGAATTTTCCAACCAACCCCACCTACCCACCCCTGGAGCAGAGCATCAGTTGTTTCTAAAATGCAAAAAAAAAATTATATGTTTCCGTCTTATTTTTTAGTTACCTGTCTGGTAACAAACCCGTGTAAAAATTACATTTAAAAAAATAGCCAATTTTTCGAAGCCACTGTTTCCTATAATTCATCTGGTAATTTACCCCTATGTATCAGACTCCAACTTTGGGACCAAAACTTCAAATTCTCTTGTCCAACAAAAAGCCTAATGTAATCATATATCTGATACTAAAAATATATCTCTATTTTACATGGCCTTAGTTTCAACATACACCCTTTGTTTAGAATTTCACCCCTGTGCAATAGTGCGAAACTGTGGAGCGGAACCTTAAAGAGAAAACAAGAGTGATCTCCCCCTGGATTTCACTCAGGCAAAATAATCTGGAGTCTATCCTGAGTTGAATGAACAAAAACCACAAGTCTCTATTTTCAACCAGTAAAAAGATACAGCATGTCCTTTCTGATTGCCGCATAGCTTTTTCAGCCATTTTACCCGATTTTCACAACCACACCACACCACCTCAACACCCCCCACCCCCTCCCCATTTCTCTGAGCCACTTCAGAAAGTATTTTTGTTATTACCACCAGCCACATTGACTACCCATGTCCTGCCAATAGCACTGTTAAATACAATCAAAATGTAAAACAATAAGCACTAATAACCATAGCTTGGGGGGGGGGGGGGGGGGTGTTGCTCTCTAGATATGAAAGCGTGAACAGCTTGACGGACGGATGACACACAGACATGACACCAATGACCAAAATGAAAAAGTAGACACCATAACTGCAAATCTCTGGTCAACAGTAACAACCAGGCTGCCCATAACTGCACAAATTTGTCATAAATACAAGGCTCGGTGTTTAGGAAAGGCAGTGCTCTACCTTAATGTTTTTGAAATCTTGACGAAAATTCAAAACAAGTGCGAAATTAGGCTACATCAATAAATTTCTCAAAATTTCCACTTATTTCCTTCCAGTTGTGCTGAGATATCACTTGCTGAATGTTAACTACTACTAACAATAGCACACAAACCAGAAATAATGAAATGTTTTTTGAAAAATGGTGTATTTATAACTCAAACACAAATAAGGAACTTCCTGGTTCAAGAATTGACACCGTCGGCAGAATGCTCTTTAAGGTTCCGCTCCACAGTTTTCCAGGCATTTCCAAATGTGACATGCCATACACTCTCTTCAAATGCAAATATCCTGTAACTTAGTTATCTAACCCATTACATGTATTACATTTCCCAAATCCACAAAAAACATATAACATTATATGACTAAGTAGAAATAAACAATCTGAATGTGGGTGGAATTATTTATTGTGAAAGGCAAGACTTCAACCTGGAAAATTGCCCGAAAAAATACCGAAACCAGTCATTTTCAGCCACCTAGCAGCCTCAAAAGCAGAATTTTCCCACCAACCCCACCTACCCACCCCTGGAGCAGAGCATCAGTTGTTTCTAAAATGCAAAAAAAAAATTATATGTTTCCGTCTTATTTTTTAGTTACCTGTCTGGTAACAAACCCGTGTAAAAATTACATTTAAAAAAATAGCCAATTTTTCGAAGCCACTGTTTCCTATAATTCATCTGGTAATTTACCCCTATGTATCAGACTCCAACTTTGGGACCAAAACTTCAAATTCTCTTGTCCAACAAAAAGCCTAATGTAATCATATATCTGATACTAAAAATATATCTCTATTTTACATGGCCTTAGTTTCAACATACACCCTTTGTTTAGAATTTCACCCCTGTGCAATAGTGCGAAACTGTGGAGCGGAACCTTAAAGAGAAAACAAGAGTGATCTCCCCCTGGATTTCACTCAGGCAAAATAATCTGGAGTCTATCCTGAGTTGAATGAACAAAAACCACAAGTCTCTATTTTCAACCAGTAAAAAGATACAGCATGTCCTTTCTGATTGCCGCATAGCTTTTTCAGCCATTTTACCCGATTTTCACAACCACACCACACCACCTCAACACCCCCCACCCCCTCCCCATTTCTCTGAGCCACTTCAGAAAGTATTTTTGTTATTACCACCAGCCACATTGACTACCCATGTCCTGCCAATAGCACTGTTAAATACAATCAAAATGTAAAACAATAAGCACTAATAACCATAGCTTGGGGGGGGGGGGGGGGTGTTGCTCTCTAGATATGAAAGCGTAAACAGCTTGACGGACGGATGACACACAGACATGACACCAATGACCAAAATGAAAAAGTAGACACCATAACTGCAAATCTCTGGTCAACAGTAACAACCAGGCTGTCCATAACTGCACAAATTTGTCATAAATACAAGGCTCGGTGTTTAGGAAAGGCAGTGCTCTACCTTAATGTTTTTGAAATCTTGACGAAAATTCAAAACAAGCGCGAAATTAGGCTACATCAATAAATTTCTCAAAATTTCCACTTATTTCCTTCCAGTTGTGCTGAGATATCACTTGCTGAATGTTAACTACTACTAACAATAGCACACAAACCAGAAATAATGAAATGTTTTTTGAAAAATGGTGTATTTATAACTCAAACACAAATAAGGAACTTCCTGGTTCAAGAATTGACACCGTCGGCAGAATGCTCTTTAAGGTTCCGCTCCACAGTTTTCCAGGCATTTCCAAATGTGACATGCCATACACTCTCTTCAAATGCAAATATCCTGTAACTTAGTTATCTAACCCATTACATGTATTACATTTCCCAAATCCACAAAAAACATATAACATTATATGACTAAGTAGAAATAAACAATCTGAATGTGGGTGGAATTATTTATTGTGAAAGGCAAGACTTCAACCTGGAAAATTGCCCGAAAAAATACCGAAACCAGTCATTTTCAGCCACCTAGCAGCCTCAAAAGCAGAATTTTCCCACCAACCCCACCTACCCACCCCTGGAGCAGAGCATCAGTTGTTTCTAAAATGCAAAAAAAAAATTATATGTTTCCGTCTTATTTTTTAGTTACCTGTCTGGTAACAAACCCGTGTAAAAATTACATTTAAAAAAATAGCCAATTTTTCGAAGCCACTGTTTCCTATAATTCATCTGGTAATTTACCCCTATGTATCAGACTCCAACTTTGGGACCAAAACTTCAAATTCTCTTGTCCAACAAAAAGCCTAATGTAATCATATATCTGATACTAAAAACATATCTCTATTTTACATGGCCTTAGTTTCAACATACACCCTTTGTTTAGAATTTCACCCCTGTGCAATAGTGCGAAACTGTGGAGCGGAACCTTAAAGAGAAAACAAGAGTGATCTCCCCCTGGATTTCACTCAGGCAAAATAATCTGGAGTCTATCCTGAGTTGAATGAACAAAAACCACAAGTCTCTATTTTCAACCAGTAAAAAGATACAGCATGTCCTTTCTGATTGCCGCATAGCTTTTTCAGCCATTTTACCCGATTTTCACAACCACACCACACCACCTCAACACCCCCCACCCCCTCCCCATTTCTCTGAGCCACTTCAGAAAGTATTTTTGTTATTACCACCAGCCACATTGACTACCCATGTCCTGCCAATAGCACTGTTAAATACAATCAAAATGTAAAACAATAAGCACTAATAACCATAGCTTGGGGGGGGGGGGGGGGTGTTGCTCTCTAGATATGAAAGCGTAAACAGCTTGACGGACGGATGACACACAGACATGACACCAATGACCAAAATGAAAAAGTAGACACCATAACTGCAAATCTCTGGTCAACAGTAACAACCAGGCTGTCCATAACTGCACAAATTTGTCATAAATACAAGGCTCGGTGTTTAGGAAAGGCAGTGCTCTACCTTAATGTTTTTGAAATCTTGACGAAAATTCAAAACAAGTGCGAAATTAGGCTACATCAATAAATTTCTCAAAATTTCCACTTATTTCCTTCCAGTTGTGCTGAGATATCACTTGCTGAATGTTAACTACTACTAACAATAGCACACAAACCAGAAATAATGAAATGTTTTTTGAAAAATGGTGTATTTATAACTCAAACACAAATAAGGAACTTCCTGGTTCAAGAATTGACACCGTCGGCAGAATGCTCTTTAAGGTTCCGCTCCACAGTTTTCCAGGCATTTCCAAATGTGACATGCCATACACTCTCTTCAAATGCAAATATCCTGTAACTTAGTTATCTAACCCATTACATGTATTACATTTCCCAAATCCACAAAAAACATATAACATTATATGACTAAGTAGAAATAAACAATCTGAATGTGGGTGGAATTATTTATTGTGAAAGGCAAGACTTCAACCTGGAAAATTGCCCGAAAAAATACCGAAACCAGTCATTTTCAGCCACCTAGCAGCCTCAAAAGCAGAATTTTCCCACCAACCCCACCTACCCACCCCTGGAGCAGAGCATCAGTTGTTTCTAAAATGCAAAAAAAAATTTATATGTTTCCGTCTTATTTTTTAGTTACCTGTCTGGTAACAAACCCGTGTAAAAATTACATTTAAAAAAATAGCCAATTTTTCGAAGCCACTGTTTCCTATAATTCATCTGGTAATTTACCCCTATGTATCAGACTCCAACTTTGGGACCAAAACTTCAAATTCTCTTGTCCAACAAAAAGCCTAATGTAATCATATATCTGATACTAAAAATATATCTCTATTTTACATGGCCTTAGTTTCAACATACACCCTTTGTTTAGAATTTCACCCCTGTGCAATAGTGCGAAACTGTGGAGCGGAACCTTAAAGAGAAAACAAGAGTGATCTCCCCCTGGATTTCACTCAGGCAAAATAATCTGGAGTCTATCCTGAGTTGAATGAACAAAAACCACAAGTCTCTATTTTCAACCAGTAAAAAGATACAGCATGTCCTTTCTGATTGCCGCATAGCTTTTTCAGCCATTTTACCCGATTTTCACAACCACACCACACCACCTCAACACCCCCCACCCCCTCCCCATTTCTCTGAGCCACTTCAGAAAGTATTTTTGTTATTACCACCAGCCACATTGACTACCCATGTCCTGCCAACAGCACTGTTAAATACAATCAAAATGTAAAACAATAAGCACTAATAACCATAGCTTGGGGGGGGGGGGGGGTGTTGCTCTCTAGATATGAAAGCGTGAACAGCTTGACGGACGGATGACACACAGACATGACACCAATGACCAAAATGAAAAAGTAGACACCATAACTGCAAATCTCTGGTCAACAGTAACAACCAGGCTGTCCATAACTGCACAAATTTGTCATAAATACAAGGCTCGGTGTTTAGGAAAGGCAGTGCTCTACCTTAATGTTTTTGAAATCTTGACGAAAATTCAAAACAAGTGCGAAATTAGGCTACATCAATAAATTTCTCAAAATTTCCACTTATTTCCTTCCAGTTGTGCTGAGATATCACTTGCTGAATGTTAACTACTACTAACAATAGCACACAAACCAGAAATAATGAAATGTTTTTTGAAAAATGGTGTATTTATAACTCAAACACAAATAAGGAACTTCCTGGTTCAAGAATTGACACCGTCGGCAGAATGCTCTTTAAGGTTCCGCTCCACAGTTTTCCAGGCATTTCCAAATGTGACATGCCATACACTCTCTTCAAATGCAAATATCCTGTAACTTAGTTATCTAACCCATTACATGTATTACATTTCCCAAATCCACAAAAAACATATAACATTATATGACTAAGTAGAAATAAACAATCTGAATGTGGGTGGAATTATTTATTGTGAAAGGCAAGACTTCAACCTGGAAAATTGCCCGAAAAAATACCGAAACCAGTCATTTTCAGCCACCTAGCAGCCTCAAAAGCAGAATTTTCCCACCAACCCCACCTACCCACCCCTGGAGCAGAGCATCAGTTGTTTCTAAAATGCAAAAAAAAAATTATATGTTTCCGTCTTATTTTTTAGTTACCTGTCTGGTAACAAACCCGTGTAAAAATTACATTTAAAAAAATAGCCAATTTTTCGAAGCCACTGTTTCCCATAATTCATCTGGTAATTTACCCCTATGTATCAGACTCCAACTTTGGGACCAAAACTTCAAATTCTCTTGTCCAACAAAAAGCCTAATGTAATCATATATCTGATACTAAAAATATATCTCTATTTTACATGGCCTTAGTTTCAATATACACCCTTTGTTTAGAATTTCACCCCTGTGCAATAGTGCGAAACTGTGGAGCGGAACCTTAAAGAGAAAACAAGAGTGATCTCCCCCTGGATTTCACTCAGGCAAAATAATCTGGAGTCTATCCTGAGTTGAATGAACAAAAACCACAAGTCTCTATTTTCAACCAGTAAAAAGAAACAGCATGTCCTTTCTGATTGCCGCATAGCTTTTTCAGCCATTTTACCCGATTTTCACAACCACACCACACCACCTCAACACCCCCCACCCCCTCCCCATTTCTCTGAGCCACTTCAGAAAGTATTTTTGTTATTACCACCAGCCACATTGACTACCCATGTCCTGCCAATAGCACTGTTAAATACAATCAAAATGTAAAACAATAAGCACTAATAACCATAGCTTGGGGGGGGGGGGGGGTGTTGCTCTCTAGATATGAAAGCGTGAACAGCTTGACGGACGGATGACACACAGACATGACACCAATGACCAAAATGAAAAAGTAGACACCATAACTGCAAATCTCTGGTCAACAGTAACAACCAGGCTGTCCATAACTGCACAAATTTGTCATAAATACAAGGCTCGGTGTTTAGGAAAGGCAGTGCTCTACCTTAATGTTTTTGAAATCTTGACGAAAATTCAAAACAAGTGCGAAATTAGGCTACATCAATAAATTTCTCAAAATTTCCACTTATTTCCTTCCAGTTGTGCTGAGATATCACTTGCTGAATGTTAACTACTACTAACAATAGCACACAAACCAGAAATAATGACATGTTTTTTGAAAAATGGTGTATTTATAACTCAAACACAAATAAGGAACTTCCTAACCCATTACATGTATTACATTTCCCAAATCCACAAAAAACATATAACATTATATGACTAAGTAGAAATAAACAATCTGAATGTGGGTGGAATTATTTATTGTGAAAGGCAAGACTTCAACCTGGAAAATTGCCCGAAAAAATACCGAAACAGTCATTTTCAGCCACCTAGCAGCCTCAAAAGCAGAATTTTCCCACCAACCCCACCTACCCACCCCTGGAGCAGAGCATCAGTTGTTTCTAAAATGCAAAAAAAAAATTATATGTTTCCGTCTTATTTTTTAGTTACCTGTCTGGTAACAAACCCGTGTAAAAATTACATTTAAAAAAATAGCCAATTTTTCGAAGCCACTGTTTCCTATAATTCATCTGGTAATTTACCCCTATGTATCAGACTCCAACTTTGGGACCAAAACTTCAAATTCTCTTGTCCAACAAAAAGCCTAATGTAATCATATATCTGATACTAAAAATATATCTCTATTTTACATGGCCTTAGTTTCAACATACACCCTTTGTTTAGAATTTCACCCCTGTGCAATAGTGCGAAACTGTGGAGCGGAACCTTAAAGAAGAGAAAACAAGAGTGATCTCCCCCTGGATTTCACTCAGGCAAAATAATCTGGAGTCTATCCTGAGTTGAATGAACAAAAACCACAAGTCTCTATTTTCAACCAGTAAAAAGATACAGCATGTCCTTTCTGATTGCCGCATAGCTTTTTCAGCCATTTTACCCGATTTTCACAACCACACCACACCACCTCAACACCCCCCACCCCCTCCCCATTTCTCTGAGCCACTTCAGAAAGTATTTTTGTTATTACCACCAGCCACATTGACTACCCATGTCCTGCCAATAGCACTGTTAAATACAATCAAAATGTAAAACAATAAGCACTAATAACCATAGCTTGGGGGGGGGGGGGGTGTTGCTCTCTAGATATGAAAGCGTGAACAGCTTGACGGACGGATGACACACAGACATGACACCAATGACCAAAATGAAAAAGTAGACACCATAACTGCAAATCTCTGGTCAACAGTAACAACCAGGCTGTCCATAACTGCACAAATTTGTCATAAATACAAGGCTCGGTGTTTAGGAAAGGCAGTGCTCTACCTTAATGTTTTTGAAATCTTGACGAAAATTCAAAACAAGTGCGAAATTAGGCTACATCAATAAATTTCTCAAAATTTCCACTTATTTCCTTCCAGTTGTGCTGAGATATCACTTGCTGAATGTTAACTACTACTAACAATAGCACACAAACCAGAAATAATGAAATGTTTTTTGAAAAATGGTGTATTTATAACTCAAACACAAATAAGGAACTTCCTGGTTCAAGAATTGACACCGTCGGCAGAATGCTCTTTAAGGTTCCGCTCCACAGTTTTCCAGGCATTTCCAAATGTGACATGCCATACACTCTCTTCAAATGCAAATATCCTGTAACTTAGTTATCTAACCCATTACATGTATTACATTTCCCAAATCCACAAAAAACATATAACATTATATGACTAAGTAGAAATAAACAATCTGAATGTGGGTGGAATTATTTATTGTGAAAGGCAAGACTTCAACCTGGAAAATTGCCCGAAAAAATACCGAAACCAGTCATTTTCAGCCACCTAGCAGCCTCAAAAGCAGAATTTTCCCACCAACCCCACCTACCCACCCCTGGAGCAGAGCATCAGTTGTTTCTAAAATGCAAAAAAAAAATTATATGTTTCCGTCTTATTTTTTAGTTACCTGTCTGGTAACAAACCCGTGTAAAAATTACATTTAAAAAAATAGCCAATTTTTCGAAGCCACTGTTTCCTATAATTCATCTGGTAATTTACCCCTATGTATCAGACTCCAACTTTGGGACCAAAACTTCAAATTCTCTTGTCCAACAAAAAGCCTAATGTAATCATATATCTGATACTAAAAATATATCTCTATTTTACATGGCCTTAGTTTCAACATACACCCTTTGTTTAGAATTTCACCCCTGTGCAATAGTGCGAAACTGTGGAGCGGAACCTTAAAGAGAAAACAAGAGTGATCTCCCCCTGGATTTCACTCAGGCAAAATAATCTGGAGTCTATCCTGAGTTGAATGAACAAAAACCACAAGTCTCTATTTTCAACCAGTAAAAAGATACAGCATGTCCTTTCTGATTGCCGCATAGCTTTTTCAGCCATTTTACCCGATTTTCACAACCACACCACACCACCTCAACACCCCCCACCCCCTCCCCATTTCTCTGAGCCACTTCAGAAAGTATTTTTGTTATTACCACCAGCCACATTGACTACCCATGTCCTGCCAATAGCACTGTTAAATACAATCAAAATGTAAAACAATAAGCACTAATAACCATAGCTTGGGGGGGGGGGGGTGTTGCTCTCTAGATATGAAAGCGTGAACAGCTTGACGGACGGATGACACACAGACATGACACCAATGACCAAAATGAAAAAGTAGACACCATAACTGCAAATCTCTGGTCAACAGTAACAACCAGGCTGTCCATAACTGCACAAATTTGTCATAAATACAAGGCTCGGTGTTTAGGAAAGGCAGTGCTCTACCTTAATGTTTTTGAAATCTTGACGAAAATTCAAAACAAGTGCGAAATTAGGCTACATCAATAAATTTCTCAAAATTTCCACTTATTTCCTTCCAGTTGTGCTGAGATATCACTTGCTGAATGTTAACTACTACTAACAATAGCACACAAACCAGAAATAATGAAATGTTTTTTGAAAAATGGTGTATTTATAACTCAAACACAAATAAGGAACTTCCTGGTTCAAGAATTGACACCGTCGGCAGAATGCTCTTTAAGGTTCCGCTCCACAGTTTTCCAGGCATTTCCAAATGTGACATGCCATACACTCTCTTCAAATGCAAATATCCTGTAACTTAGTTATCTAACCCATTACATGTATTACATTTCCCAAATCCACAAAAAACATATAACATTATATGACTAAGTAGAAATAAACAATCTGAATGTGGGTGGAATTATTTATTGTGAAAGGCAAGACTTCAACCTGGAAAATTGCCCGAAAAAATACCGAAACCAGTCATTTTCAGCCACCTAGCAGCCTCAAAAGCAGAATTTTCCCACCAACCCCACCTACCCACCCCTGGAGCAGAGCATCAGTTGTTTCTAAAATGCAAAAAAAAAATTATATGTTTCCGTCTTATTTTTTAGTTACCTGTCTGGTAACAAACCCGTGTAAAAATTACATTTAAAAAAATAGCCAATTTTTCGAAGCCACTGTTTCCTATAATTCATCTGGTAATTTACCCCTATGTATCAGACTCCAACTTTGGGACCAAAACTTCAAATTCTCTTGTCCAACAAAAAGCCTAATGTAATCATATATCTGATACTAAAAATATATCTCTATTTTACATGGCCTTAGTTTCAACATACACCCTTTGTTTAGAATTTCACCCCTGTGCAATAGTGCGAAACTGTGGAGCGGAACCTTAAAGAGAAAACAAGAGTGATCTCCCCCTGGATTTCACTCAGGCAAAATAATCTGGAGTCTATCCTGAGTTGAATGAACAAAAACCACAAGTCTCTATTTTCAACCAGTAAAAAGATACAGCATGTCCTTTCTGATTGCCGCATAGCTTTTTCAGCCATTTTACCCGATTTTCACAACCACACCACACCACCTCAACACCCCCCACCCCCTCCCCATTTCTCTGAGCCACTTCAGAAAGTATTTTTGTTATTACCACCAGCCACATTGACTACCCATGTCCTGCCAATAGCACTGTTAAATACAATCAAAATGTAAAACAATAAGCACTAATAACCATAGCTTGGGGGGGGGGGGGGTGTTGCTCTCTAGATATGAAAGCGTGAACAGCTTGACGGACGGATGACACACAGACATGACACCAATGACCAAAATGAAAAAGTAGACACCATAACTGCAAATCTCTGGTCAACAGTAACAACCAGGCTGTCCATAACTGCACAAATTTGTCATAAATACAAGGCTCGGTGTTTAGGAAAGGCAGTGCTCTACCTTAATGTTTTTGAAATCTTGACGAAAATTCAAAACAAGTGCGAAATTAGGCTACATCAATAAATTTCTCAAAATTTCCACTTATTTCCTTCCAGTTGTGCTGAGATATCACTTGCTGAATGTTAACTACTACTAACAATAGCACACAAACCAGAAATAATGAAATGTTTTTTGAAAAATGGTGTATTTATAACTCAAACACAAATAAGGAACTTCCTGGTTCAAGAATTGACACCGTCGGCAGAATGCTCTTTAAGGTTCCGCTTCACAGTTTTCCAGGCATTTCCAAATGTGACATGCCATACACTCTCTTCAAATGCAAATATCCTGTAACTTAGTTATCTAACCCATTACATGTATTACATTTCCCAAATCCACAAAAAACATATAACATTATATGACTAAGTAGAAATAAACAATCTGAATGTGGGTGGAATTATTTATTGTGAAAGGCAAGACTTCAACCTGGAAAATTGCCCGAAAAAATACCGAAACCAGTCATTTTCAGCCACCTAGCAGCCTCAAAAGCAGAATTTTCCCACCAACCCCACCTACCCACCCCTGGAGCAGAGCATCAGTTGTTTCTAAAATGCAAAAAAAAAATTATATGTTTCCGTCTTATTTTTTAGTTACCTGTCTGGTAACAAACCCGTGTAAAAATTACATTTAAAAAAATAGCCAATTTTTCGAAGCCACTGTTTCCTATAATTCATCTGGTAATTTACCCCTATGTATCAGACTCCAACTTTGGGACCAAAACTTCAAATTCTCTTGTCCAACAAAAAGCCTAATGTAATCATATATCTGATACTAAAAATATATCTCTATTTTACATGGCCTTAGTTTCAACATACACCCTTTGTTTAGAATTTCACCCCTGTGCAATAGTGCGAAACTGTGGAGCGGAACCTTAAAGAGAAAACAAGAGTGATCTCCCCCTGGATTTCACTCAGGCAAAATAATCTGGAGTCTATCCTGAGTTGAATGAACAAAAACCACAAGTCTCTATTTTCAACCAGTAAAAAGATACAGCATGTCCTTTCTGATTGCCGCATAGCTTTTTCAGCCATTTTACCCGATTTTCACAACCACACCACACCACCTCAACACCCCCCACCCCCTCCCCATTTCTCTGAGCCACTTCAGAAAGTATTTTTGTTATTACCACCAGCCACATTGACTACCCATGTCCTGCCAATAGCACTGTTAAATACAATCAAAATGTAAAACAATAAGCACTAATAACCATAGCTTGGGGGGGGGGGGGGTGTTGCTCTCTAGATATGAAAGCGTGAACAGCTTGACGGACGGATGACACACAGACATGACACCAATGACCAAAATGAAAAAGTAGACACCATAACTGCAAATCTCTGGTCAACAGTAACAACCAGGCTGTCCATAACTGCACAAATTTGTCATAAATACAAGGCTCGGTGTTTAGGAAAGGCAGTGCTCTACCTTAATGTTTTTGAAATCTTGACGAAAATTCAAAACAAGTGCGAAATTAGGCTACATCAATAAATTTCTCAAAATTTCCACTTATTTCCTTCCAGTTGTGCTGAGATATCACTTGCTGAATGTTAACTACTACTAACAATAGCACACAAACCAGAAATAATGAAATGTTTTTTGAAAAATGGTGTATTTATAACTCAAACACAAATAAGGAACTTCCTGGTTCAAGAATTGACACCGTCGGCAGAATGCTCTTTAAGGTTCCGCTTCACAGTTTTCCAGGCATTTCCAAATGTGACATGCCATACACTCTCTTCAAATGCAAATATCCTGTAACTTAGTTATCTAACCCATTACATGTATTACATTTCCCAAATCCACAAAAAACATATAACATTATATGACTAAGTAGAAATAAACAATCTGAATGTGGGTGGAATTATTTATTGTGAAAGGCAAGACTTCAACCTGGAAAATTGCCCGAAAAAATACCGAAACCAGTCATTTTCAGCCACCTAGCAGCCTCAAAAGCAGAATTTTCCCACCAACCCCACCTACCCACCCCTGGAGCAGAGCATCAGTTGTTTCTAAAATGCAAAAAAAAAATTATATGTTTCCGTCTTATTTTTTAGTTACCTGTCTGGTAACAAACCCGTGTAAAAATTACATTTAAAAAAATAGCCAATTTTTCGAAGCCACTGTTTCCTATAATTCATCTGGTAATTTACCCCTATGTATCAGACTCCAACTTTGGGACCAAAACTTCAAATTCTCTTGTCCAACAAAAAGCCTAATGTAATCATATATCTGATACTAAAAATATATCTCTATTTTACATGGCCTTAGTTTCAACATACACCCTTTGTTTAGAATTTCACCCCTGTGCAATAGTGCGAAACTGTGGAGCGGAACCTTAAAGAGAAAACAAGAGTGATCTCCCCCTGGATTTCACTCGGGCAAAATAATCTGGAGTCTATCCTGAGTTGAATGAACAAAAACCACAAGTCTCTATTTTCAACCAGTAAAAAGATACAGCATGTCCTTTCTGATTGCCGCATAGCTTTTTCAGCCATTTTACCCGATTTTCACAACCACACCACACCACCTCAACACCCCCCACCCCCTCCCCATTTCTCTGAGCCACTTCAGAAAGTATTTTTGTTATTACCACCAGCCACATTGACTACCCATGTCCTGCCAATAGCACTGTTAAATACAATCAAAATGTAAAACAATAAGCACTAATAACCATAGCTTGGGGGGGGGGGGGGGGGGTGTTGCTCTCTAGATATGAAAGCGTGAACAGCTTGACGGACGGATGACACACAGACATGACACCAATGACCAAAATGAAAAAGTAGACACCATAACTGCAAATCTCTGGTCAACAGTAACAACCAGGCTGTCCATAACTGCACAAATTTGTCATAAATACAAGGCTCGGTGTTTAGGAAAGGCAGTGCTCTACCTTAATGTTTTTGAAATCTTGACGAAAATTCAAAACAAGTGCGAAATTAGGCTACATCAATAAATTTCTCAAAATTTCCACTTATTTCCTTCCAGTTGTGCTGAGATATCACTTGCTGAATGTTAACTACTACTAACAATAGCACACAAACCAGAAATAATGAAATGTTTTTTGAAAAATGGTGTATTTATAACTCAAACACAAATAAGGAACTTCCTGGTTCAAGAATTGACACCGTCGGCAGAATGCTCTTTAAGGTTCCGCTCCACAGTTTTCCAGGCATTTCCAAATGTGACATGCCATACACTCTCTTCAAATGCAAATATCCTGTAACTTAGTTATCTAACCCATTACATGTATTACATTTCCCAAATCCACAAAAAACATATAACATTATATGACTAAGTAGAAATAAACAATCTGAATGTGGGTGGAATTATTTATTGTGAAAGGCAAGACTTCAACCTGGAAAATTGCCCGAAAAAATACCGAAACCAGTCATTTTCAGCCACCTAGCAGCCTCAAAAGCAGAATTTTCCCACCAACCCCACCTACCCACCCCTGGAGCAGAGCATCAGTTGTTTCTAAAATGCAAAAAAAAAATTATATGTTTCCGTCTTATTTTTTAGTTACCTGTCTGGTAACAAACCCGTGTAAAAATTACATTTAAAAAAATAGCCAATTTTTCGAAGCCACTGTTTCCTATAATTCATCTGGTAATTTACCCCTATGTATCAGACTCCAACTTTGGGACCAAAACTTCAAATTCTCTTGTCCAACAAAAAGCCTAATGTAATCATATATCTGATACTAAAAATATATCTCTATTTTACATGGCCTTAGTTTCAACATACACCCTTTGTTTAGAATTTCACCCCTGTGCAATAGTGCGAAACTGTGGAGCGGAACCTTAAAGAGAAAACAAGAGTGATCTCCCCCTGGATTTCACTCAGGCAAAATAATCTGGAGTCTATCCTGAGTTGAATGAACAAAAACCACAAGTCTCTATTTTCAACCAGTAAAAAGATACAGCATGTCCTTTCTGATTGCCGCATAGCTTTTTCAGCCATTTTACCCGATTTTCACAACCACACCACACCACCTCAACACCCCCCACCCCCTCCCCATTTCTCTGAGCCACTTCAGAAAGTATTTTTGTTATTACCACCAGCCACATTGACTACCCATGTCCTGCCAATAGCACTGTTAAATACAATCAAAATGTAAAACAATAAGCACTAATAACCATAGCTTGGGGGGGGGGGGGGGGGTGTTGCTCTCTAGATATGAAAGCGTGAACAGCTTGACGGACGGATGACACACAGACATGACACCAATGACCAAAATGAAAAAGTAGACACCATAACTGCAAATCTCTGGTCAACAGTAACAACCAGGCTGTCCATAACTGCACAAATTTGTCATAAATACAAGGCTCGGTGTTTAGGAAAGGCAGTGCTCTACCTTAATGTTTTTGAAATCTTGACGAAAATTCAAAACAAGTGCGAAATTAGGCTACATCAATAAATTTCTCAAAATTTCCACTTATTTCCTTCCAGTTGTGCTGAGATATCACTTGCTGAATGTTAACTACTACTAACAATAGCACACAAACCAGAAATAATGAAATGTTTTTTGAAAAATGGTGTATTTATAACTCAAACACAAATAAGGAACTTCCTGGTTCAAGAATTGACACCGTCGGCAGAATGCTCTTTAAGGTTCCGCTTCACAGTTTTCCAGGCATTTCCAAATGTGACATGCCATACACTCTCTTCAAATGCAAATATCCTGTAACTTAGTTATCTAACCCATTACATGTATTACATTTCCCAAATCCACAAAAAACATATAACATTATATGACTAAGTAGAAATAAACAATCTGAATGTGGGTGGAATTATTTATTGTGAAAGGCAAGACTTCAACCTGGAAAATTGCCCGAAAAAATACCGAAACCAGTCATTTTCAGCCACCTAGCAGCCTCAAAAGCAGAATTTTCCCACCAACCCCACCTACCCACCCCTGGAGCAGAGCATCAGTTGTTTCTAAAATGCAAAAAAAAAATTATATGTTTCCGTCTTATTTTTTAGTTACCTGTCTGGTAACAAACCCGTGTAAAAATTACATTTAAAAAAATAGCCAATTTTTCGAAGCCACTGTTTCCTATAATTCATCTGGTAATTTACCCCTATGTATCAGACTCCAACTTTGGGACCAAAACTTCAAATTCTCTTGTCCAACAAAAAGCCTAATGTAATCATATATCTGATACTAAAAATATATCTCTATTTTACATGGCCTTAGTTTCAACATACACCCTTTGTTTAGAATTTCACCCCTGTGCAATAGTGCGAAACTGTGGAGCGGAACCTTAAAGAGAAAACAAGAGTGATCTCCCCCTGGATTTCACTCAGGCAAAATAATCTGGAGTCTATCCTGAGTTGAATGAACAAAAACCACAAGTCTCTATTTTCAACCAGTAAAAAGATACAGCATGTCCTTTCTGATTGCCGCATAGCTTTTTCAGCCATTTTACCCGATTTTCACAACCACACCACACCACCTCAACACCCCCCACCCCCTCCCCATTTCTCTGAGCCACTTCAGAAAGTATTTTTGTTATTACCACCAGCCACATTGACTACCCATGTCCTGCCAATAGCACTGTTAAATACAATCAAAATGTAAAACAATAAGCACTAATAACCATAGCTTGGGGGGGGGGGGGGTGTTGCTCTCTAGATATGAAAGCGTGAACAGCTTGACGGACGGATGACACACAGACATGACACCAATGACCAAAATGAAAAAGTAGACACCATAACTGCAACTCTCTGGTCAACAGTAACAACCAGGGCTGTCCATAACTGCACAAATATTGTCATAAATACAAGGCTCGGTGTTTAGGAAAGGCAGTGCTCTACCTTAATGTTTTTGAATCTTGACGAAAATTCAAACAAGTGCGAAATTAGGCTACATCAATAAATTTCTCAAAATTTCCACTTATTTCCTTCAGTTGTGCTGAGATATGACACTTGCTGAATGTTAACTACTACTAACAATAGCACACAAACCAGAAATAATGAAATGTTTTTTGAAAAATGGTGTATTTATAACTCAAACACAAATAAGGAACTTCCTGGTTCAAGAATTGACACCGTCGGCAGAATGCTCTTTAAGGTTCCGCTTCACAGTTTTCCAGGCATTTCCAAATGTGACATGCCATACACTCTCTTCAAATGCAAATATCCTGTAACTTAGTTATCTAACCCATTACATGTATTACATTTCCCAAATCCACAAAAAACATATAACATTATATGACTAAGTAGAAATAAACAATCTGAATGTGGGTGGAATTATTTATTGTGAAAGGCAAGACTTCAACCTGGAAAATTGCCCGAAAAAATACCGAAACCCAGTCATTTTCAGCCACCTAGCAGCCTCAAAGCAGAATTTTCCCACCAACCCCACCTACCCACCCCTGGAGCAGAGCATCAGTTGTTTCTAAAATGCAAAAAAAAAATTATATGTTTCCGTCTTATTTTTTAGTTACCTGTCTGGTAACAAACCCGTGTAAAAATTACATTTAAAAAAATAGCCAATTTTTCGAAGCCACTGTTTCCTATAATTCATCTGGTAATTTACCCCTATGTATCAGACTCCAACTTTGGGACCAAAATCAAATTCTCTTGTCCAACAAAAAGCCTAATGTAATCATATATCTGATACTAAAAATATATCTCTATTTTACATGGCCTTAGTTTCAACATACACCCTTTGTTTAGAATTTCACCCCTGTGCAATAGTGCGAAACTGTGGAGCGGAACCTTAAAGAGAAAACAAGAGTGATCTCCCCCTGGATTTCACTCGGGCAAAATAATCTGGAGTCTATCCTGAGTTGAATGAACAAAAACCACAAGTCTCTATTTTCAACCAGTAAAAAGATACAGCATGTCCTTTCTGATTGCCGCATAGCTTTTTCAGCCATTTTACCCGATTTTCACAACCACACCACACCACCTCAACACCCCCCACCCCCTCCCCATTTCTCTGAGCCACTTCAGAAAGTATTTTTGTTATTACCACCAGCCACATTGACTACCCATGTCCTGCCAATAGCACTGTTAAATACAATCAAAATGTAAAACAATAAGCACTAATAACCATAGCTTGGGGGGGGGGGTGTTGCTCTCTAGATATGAAAGCGTGAACAGCTTGACGGACGGATGACACACAGACATGACACCAATGACCAAAATGAAAAAGTAGACACCATAACTGCAAATCTCTGGTCAACAGTAACAACCAGGCTGTCCATAACTGCACAAATTTGTCATAAATACAAGGCTCGGTGTTTAGGAAAGGCAGTGCTCTACCTTAATGTTTTTGAAATCTTGACGAAAATTCAAAACAAGTGCGAAATTAGGCTACATCAATAAATTTCTCAAAATTTCCACTTATTTCCTTCCAGTTGTGCTGAGATATCACTTGCTGAATGTTAACTACTACTAACAATAGCACACAAACCAGAAATAATGAAATGTTTTTTGAAAAATGGTGTATTTATAACTCAAACACAAATAAGGAACTTCCTGGTTCAAGAATTGACACCGTCGGCAGAATGCTCTTTAAGGTTCCGCTCCACAGTTTTCCAGGCATTTCCAAATGTGACATGCCATACACTCTCTTCAAATGCAAATATCCTGTAACTTAGTTATCTAACCCATTACATGTATTACATTTCCCAAATCCACAAAAAACATATAACATTATATGACTAAGTAGAAATAAACAATCTGAATGTGGGTGGAATTATTTATTGTGAAAGGCAAGACTTCAACCTGGAAAATTGCCCGAAAAAATACCGAAACCAGTCATTTTCAGCCACCTAGCAGCCTCAAAAGCAGAATTTTCCCACCAACCCCACCTACCCACCCCTGGAGCAGAGCATCAGTTGTTTCTAAAATGCAAAAAAAAAATTATATGTTTCCGTCTTATTTTTTAGTTACCTGTCTGGTAACAAACCCGTGTAAAAATTACATTTAAAAAAATAGCCAATTTTTCGAAGCCACTGTTTCCTATAATTCATCTGGTAATTTACCCCTATGTATCAGACTCCAACTTTGGGACCAAAACTTCAAATTCTCTTGTCCAACAAAAAGCCTAATGTAATCATATATCTGATACTAAAAATATATCTCTATTTTACATGGCCTTAGTTTCAACATACACCCTTTGTTTAGAATTTCACCCCTGTGCAATAGTGCGAAATGTGGGGCGGAACCTTTACTGAAAACTGTCTTGCGAAGTGGAGCAACTGTGTGTTTCGTCAACGTGAATTTGGTTGTTACGTTTGCAATACTGGTGAATTAAATATCCCTCTTGGTGTAAAGGTTTATTATATTTTAAAATATGCCGTTCGTCGTTTATTGAGGTGGAGTTTTCCACATTTCATGGCGAAAGCTAATCCTTTAACTTCAAGAGAGAAGCCTCGACTCGAGCGTCCAGGAAATCCCAATAATAGGCTACAAACCAGCCCAAGATGCCGAAAGTGCGCATAATTTAACTATTCGTTGAGTTAACTTCCCCAGTGACATTTTAGCATGCCGTGCATAATAAATACGTTAATGGGCGTTTAGTTGGCAGATATAGTGTCAAAAACGGCTCAGAGAAAACAATATTTCGTTCGGCTTCGTCTCACCTAATATTGTTTTCTCTGAAGGGAAAAACGCGAAGCGATCGAAAAATGATATTAATGCCGTTGTTTTGGCAACAGCAGAAACACGCGCTTGTATCAGGGGCTCTTGATACGGATTCGGAACAAGGACCCAGATCCATTAAACTTTAATTGCCTAACAGTGCAAAAACGCCCCGATAGTGAGATAAAAAGTCAGAACACAACTCGCGTAGAGTAATGTGTGTGTGTGTGGGGGGGGGGGGGGGGGGGGAGGGGGCATGAATCAATGACCCTTGTTGGAGTTTTTCCTATGTTTCACGGGCGAGTTCGGCGTTCGTGAAATACAGGAAAATCTCCCCCAACTCAGGTCATTGATTCTAGTCCCTCGTAATGCACTCTCGTTGTGTTCTGTCCTAACACGAAAAGAGCGACACTAGCAAATAACATTATTGAATAACCAATTATTGTTTTCATTCTTTGCGTCAAAAACATAGCCAATGACCCCTTATTGGAACGAGCTCAACGAGCTCGCTCAAATGAAGGGTCATAAACTTTGTTCGACTGTCGAGATTTGATTCCATTTCGAATGTTAAGTAGATATTCGATTTCGATTCGAAATCGGCTGGCCAAAGTTTTATTTACTGGGATTTCGGGGTTTGATTATAAACGATAACTTCACAAGTGAATTATGCAGTCAACAATTGTGTCATGTATACGTGCGCGCAAAGGAAGACGCTTTGCCGTGGGTGTAATGGGAACTTGTTTTGGGTTTTTTTTTACCCTTTACCTAACATGAAAAGCAGACGACACTGGCAAAAAAAATTCTTGAATAACTAATTTTTTTTTCATTTTTTGTCACAAACACATAGGTTATGACCCCTCAGTGGAACGATCTGGACGAGCTCGTTCCAATGAGGGGTCATAACCTATGTTTTAGAGACAAAAAATGAAAACATAATGCAAATTAACTGGCGATTTTTGAGAATTGCGCTGGCCGGTTTAGGCCGTTGCGTTAGGTAAAGGGTTAAATAATATAATTATCGTTAATAATGAAAAGTAATAAACAGAGTAATCGCTTGACTGGACTGGTTACGTGAAATAATTCATGTGAGGCGAGGGACTATATTGTAAAACACTCGTGCGCATTCGCGCACTCGTGTTTGTACAACGTCCCTCACCTCTCATGAATGGGATCTTGAGCCATAACAAATCAGGTTTATAGCACCTCGACCCCTTCGGTCATCTTCAAGACGCCATTGATTCGATTTGAAGTTCGATTCGATTTCGAATAACAGACATGATTCGATTCATGTTTCGCTTCGAATTGAAAATGTGTGATTCGAAGGGCCCCAATCTAACTCTAAATTTCAATTGATGAGATATAATAAACGTCATCATGGATATAACCGCGTTCTTTTTTCTTCAGTATGATGTTATTATTGTTTTATAAACAAACAACATCCATCACCAGCATCTTTCTAGTTTAACCAATATTTATTCAAATATTTCAAAATAATAAAACTTATACAACATAATAGATGGTGGATCCGACAGAAAGCTAAAAAGCTTATACATGGTCGTTTCCACATACAACATTTACAATATAACAATATAACGGGATCAATAATAGTCAAAAAGTTGCATATATATTGTTTAAACTCTGCCCATTGAAGTCAGAGATGTCGAAGAATAAGAAGAGAATTATGTATGAAGAGAAAAGGCAGGAAGCCAACCAGAGTGTAAACTGAGCCGATGACGATACCAGCCAACTACAAGCACGGCATGCGTACCCAGCATCTTTCTGCGGCAAATAGAACAAATGGGTACATCAGGGTTTTTTTATTTTTTGGATAAGAATGTTTAATAAGCGAATTCATTTATTTATGTATTTATTGGTGTTTTAAGGTCACATACTTATACACAATGGCTAATCATGACCATGACAGTTTTACGGGTGGAGGAAGCCGGAGTACCCGGAGAGAACCACCGAGCAACGACGAGCAACTGTCAGCTCCCCAACATACCAACTCCACACAAGCAGGGTTAGAATTGGTTGAAGACCGGTGTACCATCGACGTGCAGTACGCCTTAGCACACAACGCCACCGTGCCCCCACGTGGGCAATGGGGGTGAAGTGTCTTGCCCAAGGAAACAACGCGGTTGCCAGCGAATTCATTAACTTCAAATATTTAGAATGAGTTTGATAATTCAATTCAGGTGAACACAAATATCAAATTCTTTTTCTCACCCAATTTTGATTTCTACAGCCTTTTCCATGCTGTTTTTAGCCTGCAAAGCAAGCTTCCATTCAGAGAGTGCTTGACTTTGATCCACTTCTATGACGTTCCACGGTACAGTCGCCGTGGACTGGTCGTAATCCACGCGTGTGCAGTGATGTCCACGCATGTGTTTAAAAGGTAATAAAAATAATCACTATGGTTTTACTAGGAAACTGTTTTTTTTTACAACAGCGGATTAATTCTGCAGGTTGAGGGAAAGAAATAAAAAGGTTCAAGATTCCCGACCGTTTCTAATTTTCATGACTTTCCCCTACCCGTTTTATGAGAACTAAACAACAAAGTAATCTCCCTTTACCCAACGACTCGCCCGCATCCGCAAATTCAGCAGTTGAAAAAATATTATTTTTCAAAACATTTCGACAAAACCATATCATGTGACCCCTCGTTGGAACGAGCTCGTTGAGCTCGTTCCAACGAGGGGGTCACATTATATGATTTTGTTGAAATGTTTTGAAAAATTTGAAAAAATGATATTTAAAATAATGAATTTTGATATCAAATGCGTTGGGTAAAGGGTTAAAATGACACCTGTAGATGCGTACGGACCGGATTTCAATTACAATGTGTGCATAAAGTTTTTCATTTTTTACCTCTTAAACACAGCTTATGACCCCTCATTGGAACAAGCTGAAAGAGTTCGTTCCAATGATGGGTAATAAACTATGTTTTTACACGAAAAAAATGAACAAAATAAAAAAAATGAATGGCGTTTTTTTTATTTTTTAAATAGCGCTGGCCAGTTTTTGTTGTTGCGGTGGGTAGAAGGTTAAGCGACTATATGATAACGGAAATATTAAAATAACATTAACTACCCTAATTTTATAGCATGTAACCTGAACTAACCCATTTAGTTTTTTTTTACCTCAGAAAGGTGTATTTCGTTAAAAAACAAACATCTGGTAAACGTTCTATCTTCAGGCAAGAAGGAAGCTTCGTCATCCAGACACGATTCGGGCAATATTCTTCTCCATTTTGTAATGACAGAGTTTTAGTCGGTTCCAACGAACACAAGACGAATGGCTGGAAAATAAACAATATATGTTACAAAGGCTGGCCTCCAGCAGCAGATGATCTGAAATGGCTTCTTCTGTCGATAACCGGAGTAAAAGTGTGTGATGCGAATCTTCAATTATCTAATCTGTCTTTTCTCTGATAGCTGCAATTTCTATTTCTACATTTCCGATTAATCTCATACAAAATAAAATGCATTCTGCAAACAAAATTAGATAAAATTGAACATGCATTTCATCACTAATGTTTTTACCCACGAAGGCTACACAACACGCACTCCCTATGGCATTGCGTACAACTTATATTCAATCACGAGGAACAACGCGGCAAATGGGAGCGCGGTGGCTCAGTAGGTAGAGGTGCAGGCTGCAAGCCGAGAGGTCCTCGGTTTGAATCCCACCTGCGGCAACCGCGTTGAGTCCTTGGGCAGGACACTTCATCTCCATTGCCCGCGTGGGGCACGATGACGCCGTGTACTGAGGCGTACTGCACGTCGATGGTACGCATGCCTTCAACCAATCTAACCCTGCCAGTGCTGCAGTGCGGAGTTACGATGTTGGGGAGCTGGCAGCTGCTCGTCGTTGCTCGGTGGTTCTCTCCGGGTACTCCGGCTTACTCCTCCCGTAAAACTGTCACGGTCATGATTAGCCATTGTGGATAAATATGTGACCTTAAACATCAACAAATAATAATAATAATAATAATAATAACGCGGCAAATGAACCCACATTTGCGTATTGTCTGTTTGTTAATTAGGTTTTGAACAAGTCCTTCTACAACCATAATTATATAGTGTCGGACAGTTCTACGAGTAAAGGAAGCTGGAGTACCCATACCTGACTTATCTCGTCATAAAAATCGACATTCGATAAAATTAAATCCCCTGAAATTATTAGACTCACGAGGAAGGTCAAATTAAGAAAGCATGTTATTGTTGACAAAACACCTCTGACATCAGTATAAAATAAAGTTAAGTTTCCTTTTTTGTCAATTTTAATAAACGAAAACAACAGACGCTGTCTGTTGTTTTCGTTTAATAAAAGTAAAAAAAGAACACTTGGATTTTTATGGCAAGCAAATTGAAAGCAACTAAGTAAACGTCCATTTTTGTCTCTTTGTTTAGCGAAAGTGTTTTCTCTATGATAGACAATTGCCTTGTAATCAGCTTTTCGCACATCACTTTGGGGTTTCTTTTATATATATTTTTTTATTTTGGTGTTTAACGACACTTTCAACAGGCGGGGTTACCTGGCGTCGGACAGTTTTGCAGGTGGAGGAAGAAGGAGTACCAGGAGAGAACCGCGAGCAGAGGCGAACAACTGCCAGACTCTCCCAACGAGCTAACACCACACTGGCAGAGTTAGCATTAGCATTGGTTGAAGATAAGTGCACCATCGACGTGCAGTACACCTTAGAGCACAGAGCCAATGTGTCCCTCGTCGGCAATCGGGATTAAGTGCCTTGCTCAAGTACACGACGCATTTACCCCTGGCGTGGATCAAACCGAGGACCTTTCGGTTTGAAGTCTAATGCAGTAACCACTGAGCCACTGAGCTCCATTTCGGTTTGTTGGAGAATGTTTGAACAATATCCCGAAGTTCAGTTCACCCTTCTCCCTCCACTTCACTCCACCCGACGTTCACCTTTTATGTTTCACCCACCCATCCCTTCCTCCCTGATCAGATCTACACACTAAAAACTAAAGTGCTAAAACTGACACTTTCAAGGTGCTAAACCCATTCTAACTCATAAGGTTTGATTTTAACACTCAAAGTTTAATGCTTTAAGCACTTAGACATTACAATCGTCAGACATCTGAAACTTGAATGGATGGCACTTGCCATGTGTCTAGCATCGGTGGTTCTTCCAGAATCGTCCATAATTTGATTTGCGCTTGGTGGGTACATAATTAAAAGGACACAACGCAGATTACGCGGATCAGGCTCGAGAGTTCGAGCCTGATCCGCGTCATCTGCTTTGTTTCCTTTTAAGTGTCGCGACATTACACTTGTCAAGTGGTATTATTGTAACACCTGTCAAGTTCTAGGATATCTACACTTGAACAAAGTGCTAGCTCAGCACTTAGTAAGTGTTAAATACAGCACTTCAAGTATAGTTTTTAACACTTTAGTTTTTAGCTTGTACATATGTTTCTCCAGGAACAGACATTCAATTCAGGTATAGAAATGATGATAATCCCGTAAGTGCTGACTTCCTATTTAATGACCAGTCGAGAGGAAAGGGTTTTTAGAAATTTAATAACAGTCTTCTCCGTGATTTAGAATATGTAGGTATAGTAAAACAAAGTACACAAGAAACAACTGATCAAAACACGGAAAATGATTACAAATGGAATAGTAGTAGCGGCAACAGTATGTAACATAGTTACATAGTAATCATATTATGCCTACAAAGTAATCGTACTCTGCCTATATAGTAATCGTACTCTGCCTATATATTAATCGTACTCAGCCCATATAGTAATCATACTCTGTCTATATAGTAATCGTACTCTGCCCATATAGTAATCATACTCTGTCTATATAGTAATCATACTCTGCCTATATAGTAATCGTACTCTGCCTATATAGTAATCATACTCTGCCTATATAGTAATCGTACTCTGCCTATATAGTAATCGTACTCTGCCTATATAGTAATCATACTCTGCCTATATAGTAATCGTACTCTATCTATATAACAATCGTACTCTACCTATATAGTAATTGTACTTTGCCTATATAGTAATCGTACTCTGCCTATATAGTAACCGTACTCTGCCTATATAGTAATCGTACTCTGCCTATATATTAATCGTACTCAGCCCATATAGTAATCATACTCTGTCTATATAGTAATCATACTCTGCCTATATAGTAATCGTACTCTGCCTATATAGTAATCATACTCTGCCTATATAGTAATCGTACTCTATCTATATAACAATCGTACTCTACCTATATAGTAATTGTACTTTGCCTATATAGTAATCGTACTCTGCCTATATAGTAACCGTACTCTGCCTATATAGTAATTGTACTCTGTCTATATAACAATCGTACTCTGCCTATATAGTAATCGTACTCTGCCTATATAGTAATTGTACTTTGTCTATATAGTAATCATATTCTGCCTAAAATGTAATCGTACTCTGCCTATATAGTAATTGTACTCTGCCTATATAGTAATCGTACTCTGCCTATATAGTAATCATATTATGTCTATATAATAATCGTACTCTGCCTATATAGAAATTGTACTTTGCCTTCATAGTAATCATACTCTGTCTATATAGTAATTGTACTTTGCCTATATAGTAATCATACTCTGTCTATATAGTGATCGTACACTGCCTATATAGTAATTGTACTCTGCCTATATAGTAATCGTACTCTGCCTATATAGTAATCATACTCTGCCTATATAGTAATCATACTCTGTCTATATAATAACCATACTCTGCCTATATAGTAATCGTACTCTGCCTATATAGTAATCATACTCTGCCTATATAGTAATCGTACTCTGCCTATATAGTAATTGTACTCTGCCTATATAGTAATTGTACTCTGCCTATATAGTAATCGTACTCTGTCTATCTAGTAATCATATTCTGCCTAAAAAGTAATTGTACTCTGCCTATATAGTAATCGTACTCTACCCTATCTAGTAATCGTACTCTGCCTATATAGTAATCATACTCTGCCTATATAGTAATCATACTCTGCCTACATAGTAATCGTACTCTGCCTATATAGTAATCGTACGCTGCCTATATAGTAATCGTACTCTGCCTATATAGTAATCGTACTCTGCCTATATAGTAATCGTACTCTGCCTATATAGTAATCGTACTCTGCCTATATAGTAATCGTACTCTGCCTATATAGTAATCGTACTCTGCCTATATAGTAATCGTACTCTGCCTATATAGTAATCATACTCTGCCTATATAGTAATCATACTCTGTCTATATAATAACCATACTCTGCCTATATAGTAATCGTACTCTGCCTATATAGTAATCATACTCTGCCTATATAGTAATCGTACTCTGCCTATATAGTAATTGTACTCTGCCTATATAGTAATTGTACTCTGCCTATATAGTAATCGTACTCTGTCTATCTAGTAATCATATTCTGCCTAAAAAGTAATCGTACTCTGCCTATATAGTAATCGTACTCTACCCTATCTAGTAATCGTACTCTGCCTATATAGTAATCATACTCTGCCTATATAGTAATCATACTCTGCCTATATAGTAATCGTACTCTGCCTATATAGTAATCGTACTCTGCCTATATAGTAATCGTACTCTGCCTATATAGTAATCGTACTCTGCCTATATAGTAATCGTACTCTGCCTATATAGTAATCATACTCTGCCTATATAGTAATCATACTCTGCCTATATAGTAATCGTACTCTGCCTATATAGTAATCGTACACTGCCTATATAGTAATCATACTCTGCCTATATAGTAATCGTACTCTGCCTATATAGTAATTGTACTCTGCCTATATAGTAATCGTACTCTGCCTATATAGTAATCGTACTCTGCCTATATAGTAATCGTACTCTGCCTATATAGTAATCGTACTCTGCCTATATAGTAATCGTACTCTGCCTATATAGTAATCGTACTCTGCCTATATAGTAATCGTACTCTGCCTATATAGTAATCGTACTCTGCCTATATAGTAATCGTACTCTGCCTATATAGTAATCGTACTCTGCCTATATAGTAATCGTACTCTGCCTATATAGTAATCATACTCTGCCTATATAGTAATCGTACTCTGCCTATATAGTAATCGTACTCTGCCTATATAGTAATCGTACTCTGCCTATATAGTAATCGTACTCTGCCTATATAGTAATCGTACTCTGCCTATATAGTAATCGTACTCTGCCTATATAGTAATCATACTCTGCCTATATAGTAATCGTACTCTGCCTATATAGTAATCGTACTCTGCCTATATAGTAATCGTACACTGCCTATATAGTAATCATACTCTGCCTATATAGTAATCGTACTCTGCCTATATAGTAATTGTACTCTGCCTATATAGTAATTGTACTCTGCCTATATAGTAATCATACTCTGCCTATATAGTAATCGTACTCTGCCTATATAGTAATCGTACTCTGCCTATATAGTAATCGTACTCTGCCTATATAGTAATCGTACTATGCGTATATAGTAATCGTACTCTGCCTATATAGTAATCGTACTCTGCCTATATAGTAATCATACTCTGTTTATATAATAACCATACTCTGCCTATATAGTAATCATACTCTGCCTATATAGTAATCGTACTCTGCCTATATAGTAATTGTACTCTGCCTATATAGTAATCGTACTCTGCCTATATAGTAATTGTACTCTGCCTATATAGTAATCATACTCTGTCTATATAATAACCGTACTCTGTCTATATAGTAGTCGTACTCTGCCTATATAGTAATCGTACTCTGCCTATATAGTAATCGTACTCTGTCTATCTAGTAATCATATTCTGCCTAAAAAGTAATCGTACTCTGCCTATATAGTAATCGTACTCTACCCTATATAGTAATCGTACTCTGCCTATATAGTAATCGTACTCTGCCTATATAGTAATCGTACTCTGTCCATATAACAATCGTACTCTGCCTATATAGTAATTGTACTCTGCCTATATAGTAATCGTACTCTGCCTATACAGTAATCGTACTCTGTCCATATAACAATCGTACTCTGCCTATATAGTAATCGTACTCTGCCTATATAGTAATCGTACTCTGTCCATATAACAATCGTACACTGCCTATATAGTAATTGTACTCTGCCTATATAGTAATCGTACTCTGCCTATATAGTAATCATACTCTGCCTATATAGTAATCGTACTCTGCCTATGTAGTAGTTGTACTCTGCCTATATAGTAATCGCACTTTGATTATTTATTTATTTATTTATTTATTTATTTATTTATTTATTTATTTATTTATTTATTTATTTATTTATTTATTTATTCATTTATTTATTTATTTATTTCTGTCGGTCAGTTTTAAGGGTAAAGGAAGTAGGAGAACCCGGGAGAACAACCTAGCAGCGACGAGCAACTGTCAGACTCACCGAGGTATTGACTCCACACAAGAAGGGTGAGCATTGGTTGAAGACAAGTACACCATCGACGTGTAGAAGTCCTTAGTACACAGTGCCAGCGTGCATCCACTCTGCTCATTTACAACGAGAGACCGGTAAATGAAAACTTGATATAGATAACAAGTTGAAAATACAGAACCAGGACTTTGATAGGTTGGTTTCAGAAGGTAGATCAGAAATATAGTCGAATGAGGCAGAATTAAAATACTCAACCATTTACTCAACGCAGACGATATTAAAATTTATTATTACAAATATTATTTTTCAAATTTTTCCAAAAATTCAACAAAAACATCTCGTGTGACCCCTATTAAAACCAGCTCGGCGAACTCGTTCTAATGGGTGTTACATAGTAGTTTTGTCGAAATTTTGAAAAACTTTTTAATTTACAGCTGCTGAATTTGCATATTTCGCGGATGGATGCAGCCGCTATGGTTAAGTAAGGGGTTAAAAGATAAAAGAATAAAGAGAATGATATTTAGAAGTAAAACTAGATGGAAAGTGGAAGGGGAATTATCCACAAAGTATTTCAGCAGCTTTGATAAACGTCACTATACTGACAAAAATTATATCGAGGAGGGTTTCGATTCGTTGGAGTGATCTTTTATTGAAAACTCTCTTAAATATTTAAACTATGTATCCGTGATACATTGAAAAAAATTTAGCCCTCATTGAAAAAATCACAGTGCTCAAAACCCTCGCGCTCCCAATGTTAATACACACAGTTTTGCCAGATCCACCAGAAAAAAACCTCCACAAATTACTAACATAATTCTACAACTTTCTTTGGTCATATAAAAGCGAAAAAATAAAACTCTAAAACATTCAGTAATTTATTCGAAAATAACGGTTTGAAATTCCTAGACATTAAAACATACAGTTTTTCTCTCAAAACCTTATCGATCCAACTTGGTTGGTCCCTTGTAAAACCTTGGTATTGGATGACTTCGAGCGTTATGGAAGCTATAAACTCCGGCATTTACATAAAGAAAATGCTGCTAAAGGTGGCTGAACACACTAATTATTTTTGGAAAAATGTATTGTCCACGTGATCACGATAAGATACAGATGTCACCATAGACCCTGAACAAATTTTCTTTGACTCAAAATGGTGCGATAAAGAAAACATTTTTTACCGATCTACTATCGGACTAGTATAGATTTCTCTCCACCTCTGCTTCTCCAGAAAGTTCAACCTAAAGCCATCATTTATGACCTATAATGGAGTGTTAAATCTTATTTTACAACCGTGGAAGGGAATCTTAAAGCGATTCCCAAGCCCCAAACAATCGGAAACGAAAACTTAGAGATCTTAAAATATTCGCAGAAAGCATGCAACCGTTTTTATCAAAGTTTACTGAAATTGAGTCACTTGAAACACAGAAAAAATGGGAAAAACTTTTAGATAACAACCAGCGGCCCGAGGACTGGGAGCTAATATTTTAATGACATTTTACAACAAGCAAAGCTCACGCAGCCGGGTGCAAATGGTGCAAATTGTGCCAAAATACAACACGTGGCACCAAAATGGGGCACCAGAAATATACTTGTGTTAGGTCTCGAAGGCTTTGTGGTTTATTTTTTTCGCTACAATCGTTGACGACACATGCGAAACAGAATTCACTCCTGTCAAGTAATCTATACGTAAGAGGTGTAATCATTTTGTTATCAAATGAATTAAAAGTTTATCCACTCAGTCTGATTCGTATTAAAATATTTCTTTGTTACCCAATATGTTTTACCCTGTTTATTCTTTTTCATAATCCTTCTGGAACATATAATTTGCCATTAGTTTATTTGGAATGAAGAAATAGTGAGTAAATAAATATGGGTTATATGCACATGGTGTTTGTAAAAAATCTTTTATCGCAACGAGAGCGTTTTCGGGGGCATATATAGCTACGAGTCGCGCAGCGACGAGTAGCTATGTAGCCCCCGAAAACGCTCGAGTCGCGATAAAAGATTTTTTACAAACACCATGTGTATATAACCCTTTTATCTACACCCCCACCTCCCCCACTCCCGTAATAAAACAAGTTTTGATTAACAAATGCAGACCACTAAAAATAATCTAGCCTTCAACCAGATAATCACTAATGTGAAAAATATCTGGTTATTTGTACTTTCCGACGTTTGACGTCACATTTTGAAAAATGTTGAAGAAACTGAATTCTCAGTGACGTTTGAACGTCAGGATAATTAAAGTCTCGAAGGGTGAAATAATCTCATTTGAAAAAGTGTAAGTTACTAATTTTTACTCTTTTCCGTCAAATTTTATTTTTACAATTCAGTAAGTTTAATTAATGGCCTTCTTTTTTATTCAATACATTTCGATAAATACGCCCCGTTTTATTTGTTTCGATCCGCGGCAGCGATAATTAGTTATTCAAAGTGTTGAATGAAATAGTACATCATGCAAATGAGATGGGCGTGAACGTTGTATTCTTGCGATATCACGTGACTTTTATTCTTACTGCAGTAACGATAAAAGATTTTTTATTGACGGCGAGTTTTCGATAACGATAAAAGATAAAACGTTACTGTTTTTACGTATAAAGTAGATAATATTCCTGAAATGAAATTGTAAGCGTTAATAATAACCTTTTACTTTATTTATTTATTTATTTATTTATTTATTTATTTATTTATTTATTTATTTATTTATTTATTTATTTTCATCTATATGTTTACATTTGTGTTCTTTTTGCTACTAAATACTAAAAAGAGCCGGGTAATACGAAATTAAAATATCGTACTTTGACTGCAACAAGGCGCCATCTGCAATGCTTTAGCATTGCAGATGGCGCCTTGTTGCACGCAAAGGATAAACATGATTACTTCTCATTTACAGTCAGATCCATTTGGCACTAAATATCCTTCATTCGGCACCAAAAAAGAAAAACAATAGGCACCGAATAAAAATTCTACATGCTAGGCTGAGTACATGTAAACTAGAGGAAACAGAATCGTCTACTTTCTGTGACAACGCTAAAGATACACTGTCACACTTATTTTTCGAATGCTCACACTGCAAAACAAGTCACATAAATCTTCAGGATAGTTTAACACAACAGAGCGACACCTCCTTTCCCCATTCCTGGGAATACATACCACAGTATGTATTCCCAGGTCTCTCAAGACATAACAGAACATCAGAGATTAGTGACCTTTTGTTGCTCTTATATAAAACATGTTTCGACTTCTGCAAAGTCAGTGGAATTTGAAAGGAGTCCAGAAATTTTATAGATCATCTGAAAGTGTATCGCACACTCGATTTGAGATCTACTTACAAAAAGTCGGCCAAAGAAGTAAATGCTGCTATAGAGTAGTGGAGTAAGATATAAGCTTTGTTTGTATAACCAGGCCTGACATTCTTAAAAATGCAGGAGGGCTAAAAATTGCTCTCCTCGCATGGCTTAGGGGGGGGGGGGGGGGCGATTAGCCCTCCTCAAGCTTACAAAATGTAAAAGTGGCAAAATTAAATTTTACTATTAAAGAATTCTGCCTAGTGGTGTTTGTATATTTTATTTGGCGTTGCGCACAAGGTAGTCTCCACGAGACAGCTACTCTGCCCTTCCCACACCACCGGGCCTCTACAGAGGCCCGGAGGTGTGGGACGGGTAGTGTAGCCGTCTTACAGAGACTACTAACATAGCAGAAATCTGAAAAGATGTAGGAATAGGCTGTTATGGTAATCATTATTTTCTAAGGCCAGGAGGGCTATTTTTCGCCCTCCCTAATTTTTTTAAGGCGAGCTGTAGGCGAGAGAACTCTCGTCACTAAAATACGTATAATTTATTCACTTTAAACCGAATTATCCCCCGCACATTGTATTAACTTTTTGTCCATTGACTTCTGGAGTTAAATCGTCATGAATTTTCTGTATTGGACATGTGGTTTTCTTCTAACTCGCGGAGTATTTTAAAAATTATTTCCATCAAATCTAGTCATCGCTGCTTCACAGCTGAAAGACCCGCCGAGCAGCAGAGTGCAACTGTTATACTCTCCAACGTGGTAATTCCGCACAAGTCGGGTTAACATTAGTTGAAGGCAAGTGGACCATGGACGTGCAGTGCGCCTTGGTACATAGCGCCACCGTACCCACACCTGGGCAATCGAGACTAAGTTCATTGCCCATGGATACAAGACAGTTACCGTTGGTCAGGATCGTTGACCTTTTGGTTTGAAGTTCAATGTCACCCTTACCACTGAACCACGGTGCACCCATCAAAGATTGTTGTGGCCGGAAGGGGGGAAGAGAATTTCCGCCGGATCACGAAGTAGTGGCAATCAGGTCGAAATTCTCCGAATACGTTTGTGATCTCAGTACCGTAGGTGGTAATTTTCCCATATTCTCTGCCCAATGTTGACATCACTGAGGTGGTCATCGTTCATTGCTGTAATAGGTTGGACACAACATAAGGTGGAAAGGTCACGACTGTAGTGAAAAAAATAGAAAGCAAACATTTTTCTCACTAACAAAGACTAACCATTGCCGTGTCAGTCAACTTGGCATAAAGGACTTCTTTAACCTTCAGATTAAACGGACTGAATACTCACTGATTCAAAAGGTTATTACAAGTTTAATTGTTCAAGAACAAAACCGGGATAATGCTTTCACCCTTCACCAACCGAAGAAAAAATTAAAACAAACAAGTAACAGTGCCTCAAAAAAATTCATGAGAATTTACACCAGAACCTCGCAAAATTATAAGTAAGACAAACAAACCGAAGCATAGGTCATTATTAAGTCAGCAAGTTATGAAATTTCGCTTCAATAACGCTTTAACGGCCAAAACCAGCCAAAACCGGCCAAAACCGGCCGGCGCTATTCACAAAAATCATCATTCAGTTTTCATTATTTTATAAGCTTCTGTCTCGAAAACATAGCTTATGACCGCACATGGAAACGAGCTGGTTGAGCTCGTTCCCATGTGGGGTCATAAGCTATGTTTTCAACGCAAATGTGACAAAAAAATTAGTTATTCAAGAATTTTGTTTCAAACTGTCGTCTTCCTTTCGCGTTAGGTAGGGGGTTAATGTTACCTGCATTTAGAGGAGAAATCCACATGACGGAATGAGACTAAACAAAGTAAATTCAAAGGTAGTGCAACCACAATCGGGAAAACGACCAAGGACAAGGGTGCGTCATTGAGCTTTGTCATACATGGTATATTTGGTTGAATATATAACTGCATTATAGGAAATGTTTGCTTCTGAAAACTTTGCCCGCTTGACATCATGGTGCAGAGGGTTAATCTAGTTATCCTATCCTACCAATACCCAAATCTCAAAAGGGAACGAAATTTTAAAGCGTGATATGGGTATGATTGGACAACCTAGACATATCCATACCATTCCTACAAATCACGTGCCATCTTTGGAAGGGCGCGCGGTGGCGTTGTGGTATCCAGTTCTCGTCAGATCACCGCAGTTAAGCAACGTCGAGCCCGGTTAGCCCTTGGATTGGTGACCGTCTGGGCGATCGATTCGGACTCCCGCGTTGTGTCCCGGACAAGGCACTTAACCCCGATTATCCACATGGGGACACGATGACACCGTGTACTGAGGCGTACTGCATATCGATGGTGCGCACGTCTTCAACCAATCTAACCCTGCTTGTGCTGCACTACGGAGTTATGATATTGGGGAGCTGGCAGCTGTTCGTCGTTGCTCGGTGGTTCTCTCCGGGTACTCCGACTTCCTCCACCCGTACAACTGTCACCGACACGATATTACCTTGGCTGTTAAAGTGTTGTTCAACATTAATAAATGAATAAATGCCATCTTTGGACCAACAAGATGAGCCACTCCAACAGTTCCTCTTCTTGTTTCTTTCACGGTGTGTGTGTGGCGTCAGAACGAAACTTCATGTTTATTGACACTATAGAAGGGCTGTTCTGTGCAGCTTTTCTCAGTCTCTTCACAATTTAGATTGCGTGCAGAAACGTGTTGTGAAAACTGTTAATTAATTATTCATTTTGGTGGTCGTTTTGCCATTGTCCTAACATTTTAATATCCCCCATGAACAAAGATGTCGTGTTCGATATTCCGAGAACACATTCACTTCATTGACTATTCTCGTGATAAGGTATACGTCCATGTAATTTATAAGTGGCAGATATTGTTTATCATTCACCTCAATAATAATACGTTTAAGCGAATGATGTTCACTGACCTAAAGGAATTGTGAATGAGTGCAGAACGGTCAGGTGGGAGCAGGGGGCATGTGTCCCTCCACTTTTCCACAGATATGTGCTGCAGTAACACAATGAGTTAAAATGGGCGCATGGAAACGTGTCAATATACATCCATTCCTGTAACATTATTTGCAAATCGAAACAATTGTATCCCACTTTCGGTCGCTTCGGTCCATTTCGCCTGCTTCAACTGTCTGATGGTTGGAGTAGAAGAAACGGACAGGATAGTGACCACATAGCGGTATATTTATCTAAATGAGAGACTGTAGCGAGTCATGGTACATTTACCGATATACGATTGTAACCTTTCTCACACTGGGTCGTTCGAACCGTGGTAGCATTGTAAATTTGTGCCCCCTCCACTTTTATCGAGCTTCCGCCGCCCCTGAGAACGGTGGAGTATAAACTACTCTTCTTTACATATTCACCGAAAAAGATGGGTTCCTCCGGGAAGCAACACTGGTTCTTTAATTTGTGCGGGTAGGGGTACCAAATTTGGTTGTATGGAACCAAATACACGCATGGTTTGGTTCTTCAACCAACCATACTAACCTGGCTGTCAAGGTCTCTGGACATTGTAAAAAATGTGAAATGTAAAGCCGCGCCAAGATGAATTTACCAAATAACGACGACGCAACGTCAGAAACACATGTTTAATTGTACAATCGCCCATGGGTTAACCCTTTACCCAACGCACACGAGATCAAAATTTATGATTTGAATTATTGTTTTTTAAAACTTTTCAAATCATTTCAGCAAAACCAGATCATTGGGACGAGCTCGTTCCAATGAGGGGGTCACATCATTTGGTGTTGCTGAATGTTTGTGAAAAAAATATTTTTTCAACCGCTTTAAGTGTAAAACTGCGCTGGCTGATGCGGCCGAATAGTTTGGTAAAAGGTTAAATTGCGAAACAGCATTTTTTCATATAAACAAGATAGGCAACTCTGTGTGAAATTGCCTGGTTCTAGATCACACGAAGACTGTTTTGGTTTCGTTCTTGGATGGGCTTTTGAATCCACTTGGAACCAAATTTGGCGCGGATTTCTCTGAGTGTACTTCCACATAATAGAGAGCTAGGTTTCAGTACAATTTCAATTCACTTCTCAGGCAAAGAAAGAATAATAGTAAGATGTAAAAACGTTTTTAACTGGCCTCAGCCTCTTTAACGTATAGGGCACGAATTTCTGTAACCGGAGTTAACAAAAATATAGGTTACGTGAATTATGATGAAGTTGACCTGGCAAATCATGTTCCTGATTTTGATCAAGGATTTCAAATTGATGTCTCGTAGCAATACGTGATTTCACACCAAAACCCTGTTTAACCCTTTACCTAACATGAAAAGCAGACGACACTTGCAAACAAAATACTTGAATAACTAATTATTTTCATTTTTGGTATGTTTTTGAGACAAAAAATGAAAAAAATAATAAAAATTAATTGGCGATTTTTGTGAATAGCGTTGGCCGGTTTTGGCCGTTACGTTGGGTAAAGAGTTAAACTAAAGGACACGATATAATGTGCATACACTAAAACTAAACCATATAACATACATGACTGGTGCTAGAAGTCACAACTATACTCGAATAGATATACTTTGATAAGTATCCTCCAAAAGGTATCCTCCAAAATGCGCATTGACACAACATATCGATATAGTAATGACGTAATAAAATGGCCGCCACAGAGGGCTACTATGGCAATCCCACATGACGTGACTGGTCACGAGACTATGACGTCAGTTTCGAGGTCCTTCAGCCTTGGGATGGAACCCACATTTCCTACTACTGTCATATTGCCCCGTCTAGGGTCCACCAAAAATCCGACCAAGCCCGGCAAAAGTTCAGCAAAGCTCCACAAAATGTCCAACAACGCTCCTGTTATCCCTTTACCTAGCATGGAAAGCAGGCGACACTTGCATAAACAATTCTTGAATAACTATTTTTTTCATTTTTTGTCACAAAAGCATAGGTTGTGACCCCTCGTTGGAACGGGCTCGACGAGCTCGTTCAAACGAGGGGTCATAACCTATGTTTTTGAGACAAAAAATTAAAAAATAATGAAAATTAACTGGCGATTTTTGAGAATAGCACTGGCCGGTTTGGGCCGTAAGTAAAGGGTTAATAAGCACGATTCATACATGCTATTATTAATAATTTATGGAAATCTTACCAAAAAGGTGGTCATCTCTCGCCATTTGGATGGACGAATAACAGTGGCGTAGTAATAGGTGGGGCGGGGACGGGGGCGGGGCGACGACCTCACACACAAAAACAACACAACACACAACAAACATTTTGTAGTAACATTTCCCCTTCGGGCAGCAAGAGTGTTAACATGGAACCCAAAATGTGCATTTTTCGACGTAAAGGGGCGTTAGTCCCAAAATTAGTCCTGTACATTGCTCCAGCTGATATATTTCAACATGTGTTTGTCATTCTCTAGCCGGGTCCCTCCAACTTCGAGAAGCTTATTACGCCCTTGGAAAAAAATATTTCGAATGTCGTATTGGATCATTTCAGTTAAAGAGTTAAGAAAGTGGTCACATTTTGCCATCGTCAGACATAACATAATTATATTGATACAGAAGAATAAATGATTGAGAGGTACTTGATGAAACAAGCGTATTCTGTTATCGGCTAAACGACTCAGGCGGATGGTATACTTCAAGGTTAAAGGTATCAAACCTTCAATCAAAGTAAATTACTGCAAATAAATTAAAGGGCAGGCAAAAGAAAATAAATGACGAAATGTTAGTTGAGATATACACAGAACCGCACGTACAGTGCGTGGAGAGTGGACTGTAACTAAATCACCCGCAGAGTGGTGTTATCACCCAAGCTATAACTTTCAAAAACACAAGCAATGTTTCAGCCAATGGACTTTGCTGGTGCTTGTTATGCTTTGCAACAAATTTGCAATTATTGCCTGGGTGGAATCTCCACTCTGCGGGTGATTTAGTGATAATACACTCTCCACGTACTGTACGTTTGAATGGTTAAGAATAATCGCACGAGATTGCTTTGGTCTTCGGCTTTCGTGATATCCTGGGCCAAAGCAATCGAGTGCGAACATTCTTAACCCATTCAAACTTATGTACGGTTCTGTATTTATCACACACTTCCCATGTGACAACACAGTCCATACGAAAATTGAACTAAAAGCACTCTTCAACTGGATAATTACTGAGTTTCCTTGGCGGGGTACCAACCCTAATTTGCTTTTTATGTTTTAGGGCAGTCAATTGGTCGAAACCAGAGAAACCAATTGACACCGATCAGTGTTACGTTCATGATGATCGAACTTCAGATATTGACAAAACTGCGGGAAATAACACAACAAATCGTTTTTAACCCTTTACCTAACGTAACGGCCAAAACCGGCCAGCGCTATTCTCAAAAGTCGCCAATTAATTTTCATTATTTTTTTCATTTTTTGTCTCAAAAACATAGGTTATGACCCCTCGTTGGAACGAGCTCGTCGCGCTCGTTCCAACGAGGGGTCATAATCTATGTTTTTGAGACAAAAAATGAAAAAAATTAGTTATTCAAGAATTATTTTTGCAAGTGTCGTCTGCTTTTCAGATTTGGTAAAGGGTTAAATAGCTAATAAGTTTAGTACACTCCATCATCATATAACCAGTTGTGGAAAGTATTTGTCAAGGAACAAGCAGTCAGAATGTTATTTTTATTTTATAAATTTTTGACTTAAATCTGATTTTTTAAATATCTTGTTTAGACGGTTCCGTCTCTGTTTACGTTGGAAACAAAATCGTACGCATTTTCTATCACTATATGTGCGATACAACTTTACAGACAGAACAGTATAAATCCCGTGTTTTACATTAATAGATGTGTGATAAATAACCCAAAAACCGAAATTAAATTCAAGAACGGTCATTATGTGTACTTCACTCATATCTGCCAATTCACATTTCCAAAAGCTCCAACAGCTCTTGGCTTTTAAGGAAAGTGAAATTACCTTGAAAAGTGCCATTTTTATGTCTTTGAATTTCAAAGAAATATACATTAGGGTCTTACGATTATTCGAAAAACGAATCGAATCCGGAATCTGGTTGTGCGATTCGATTCGATTCGTTTACGAACCTTGGACACCGAATATTTTTTAATCATTTCACGGCGCGTTCATCCGTACTCAGAATAGTACACGGTGGCATATCATGTATTAAATATGATTTTCTTTTCCAGAATTGTCCATTATCAAGCTTGGCTGATATGACTTCAAACTCGCCTGATATGATGCCGATTTCGGACAATATGAAATAAGTCCCATTTGATGTGTTGCTAGGTGCAACCATTTTGTTTACAGCGAAATCGTCCACCGTTATTCACGAAGCGTAATCATTCAGCGTTCCCAGGCACAAGGAAGTAGTCCTGTGTGGTGAGGAAATAATGAAGGCCACAAGTAAGGATTTCTTGGATGAAGAGAAAAAGAAGAGATGTGTACACAACATTCAACGCAAACTGAGATTCGGAGTCGTAAGCGGAGAATCGTCGACGTGAGAGAAGAGATAATTCAGATATCTGAACCTCACAGCTACCCCACCCGCTGGGGAAGCTGTGATCGGATAGTTGAACTAGAAGAGGAAACATCAGATTGTGTGAAAGTATGAGAAACAATAACACTGTGAGAAAACTGTAACAGATAAGAGAACATTTTGTAATTATTTACTTTGGTTTAACTCTTAACCTGCTGAGAATTTTCTAGATATTTTTCATCAAATCTAGTCATGGCTGCTATAAAGCAGCCATGACTAGATTTGATAAAAAATTAATCTAAATGTAACACAAGAAATCATTGGTGAAAACATCCATTCAGTTTACTGGGGGAAAATACGATTAAATTTGCCCAGCTTATACTTATTTCATTAACAAGAAAAACCCTATGCCGGGCAGGAATATCCGCCAGCAGTATGCAAAGAGTTAATAAATAAAGAGGTTATTACTTGACTAGTATCATATCGGTCAAAACATCATCCCTCTGTAACTTTACATCAACCTTTGGTCTCAGGCTAATATGAACGTCGCGGTTTCCCCGAATAGCTGAACCGAGAGAAGAAACCTCGGAATTTACTAAAAGAACGAGAAAAGATAACACTGTCAGAGGACCGCAGCAGATCTGAAAACATTTTGCATTTATCTGTTTTTGTTTAATAAATAAAGAGGCTATTAGTTCGTTAGTTTCATACCGGCCGAGATATCAGGCCTAGGTAACTTCACATCAGCCATGGAACTTCGGTGCCAGTGCATGAAATCAATTTGAAAATCGCGGCATGACATACCTACAATGGTCACCGAGTACTGAATCCGAAGGGTTAACTGATAAGCTTGAGTGAGGAATGAGTGGCTCTTTAGAGGACCCGAACTGTATTCATTATTTCGTTGTAGGCAAACATTCTAACTTTTGCATCTCCCTGGACAGAGGCGAACCTGGTGGGCCCCTTACTGGGTTCCTCTGGGGTCCCAAAATTGATTCAGCCCAACGCCTGTTGGAACGTGAAATGTTATAAAAATGTCGAAAAGGCGAAATTGGTCTGATTACATGGACTGCCAGTATATCGGAATGTTCTTTATGTGGACTACCATTGGCAGTCCACAGAGAGGACATTTCGATATACCGTCAGTCTTCTCTGTCATTGATCGCTCAGATGAAAGGAAACAGCGTTCCTTCAATTTCAAAAATCATCTTTTCTCAGATTGTGGCGAACAATGATCTTCCCGATGGGTCCCCCCTCCCCACCTCCGGTAGAATCATTTTTGGTCGAGTGATCGATGAAGATGATACAAACTGTCATCGAAATGTCCTCTATGTGGACTGATCTTGATCGCCCAGATGCATGGAAGCCGCGATCGTTGAGTTCGCAAAATCAAAATTTTCTCCGGGTCTGGGGCCGCCTTGGTGCATTCCCCTGTAACGTTTCTTGGTCCAGTCCACCCCTGTCCCTGGAAATAATGACTTGAAGTTCGCTTATTATTTCCCGAATCTTTGTTTGTTTATTCGGGCTTAACGAAACGACACTTTGCACAGCCAGGACTACATCGTGTGGGAATTTCCGTACAGATACAAAGGTTGTAGCCTCCAGCAAAATAATAAAAATGATTTGGTTCATACAACACGCCTTCAAACCGAGTTCTCTTTTTTTCTGTGTGTGATACGCTTGGTTAATGCTATTCGACCCGGGAATTACCGATTCGCAGGACCCCAAGAGCAGGTCAGGTCCCCCAAATGTGTTGGAATTTTAAAGAACAGTGTCATATCTCCCGCTGTAACGCCATTCATGAGTGGTTAATTTGGTCCCTTCTAACAAGTCACAGCACTGAGATTTTTTTACAGAAACACTGGTATTATCGAAACGTTCTTCCCCTGTGACGCGACCGCTATAAAACTGAAAACTCAAACGGCATTGATCAGTTTAAATAACGCATAAACTGACCGGAAGGTGTCAGAAGTGAAACTGTTCATCCAGCTGCCAAAAGGACGCCATTTCCACGTCTGGTACGCAAAGGTTCCTAACTTTTTTTCAGCAAATGGAGTCGAGATTCACGAAGAAACACCATCCCGGTTTTCAGTTTTAAGAGATACGTTTCTAAATTAAACAGCAAACAATATTTTTTGTTAAATACTAACTTGCTTGAGAAATATTACAAACGAACGTGTTTTCGTGTTTTCATTTACTTCCGTGTGTCTGATCTTATTAAGTTTAGACAATACAATTGTTATTATTGCATCATTCCATGAAAATCAGAATCTCAGTTGTGGACCACTTGTTCACGATGCCACTTCTCATGATAAGCAGTTTCTTCCGCTGTAACGTCAGTGCACAGTTCATGCAATTCCCTAATAACTGCCCTACTCACGGCTGATAATTTTCGTCATTGGAAGAGATTTACAGGAAAGTTAGCTCCCCTTAATTTCCTAAATTTAACACTTTGGTAACCGAATGTCATATAAAAATTATAATTTCGAAATGTTAGCGAACTTGTATCATCTATGTGCACTCTTTACCTAATGTAACGGCCAAAACCAGCCAGCGCTATTCTCAAAAATCGCCAATTAATTTTCATTATTTTTTTTATTTTTTGTCTCAAAAACATAGGTTATGACCCCTCGCTGGAACAAGCTCGTCCAGCTTGTTCCAACGAGGGGTCATAACCTATGTTTTTTAGACAAAAAATGAAAAAAAATAGTTATTCAAGAATTTTTTTTTGTTGCAAGTGTCGTCTGCTTTTCATGTTAGGTAAAGGGTTAAACTAATACAGAAATTGGCTTTTTTCCAAATCAGTTTGAGCGCTTGACTATGAGAAAACGCGACGTTTTCTCCATCTCTTTATGTTCTGTATCTTATTTATTTATTTATTTATTTATTTATTTAAGGTCATATATTTATGCATAATGGCTAATCATGACCGTGCCAGTTTTACAGGTGAAGGAAGCCGGAGTACCCGGGAAGAACCACCGAGCAACGACGAGCAGCTGCCAGCTCCCCAACATCGTAACTCCGCACTGCAGTACAGGCAGGGTTAGATTGGTTGAAGACATGCGTACCATCGACTTGCAATACGCCTTAGTACACGGCGTCATCATGTCCCCATGTGGACAATCGGGGTTAAGTGCCTTGCCCAAGGACACAACGCGGGAGTCCGAATTGATCGCTCAGACGGTCACCCATCCAATGATTAACCCGGCTCGACGTTGCTTAACTTCGGCGATCTGACGAGAACCGGTTGTCGCAACGCCACCGCGCCCCCGTATCTCCTTTTTTCTTTTCATTATATCAACAGGGTGCGCACCGTGACATGTAATACATCCCCCATCCTTTCCATTAATAAAAAAGTCTAGGAGGTAAGATTTGCTAATTGTTTGTCCTGTGAAGAATAAAAACTTGCAAATTACTGTATGCAAATATACGCTAAACAAAGAGCCAAAGTGGGAAGTACTTATCAGCTTCTAATTAGCTTGTCATAAAAAGCCAAGCTTCCTTTTGTTTCTTTTAATAAACGAAAACAACAGACAGCTCCGGGAGCTGTCTGTTGTTTTAGTTTATTAACCCTTTACCCAACGCAGACGATATCAAAATTTATTATTTTAAATATCATTTTTTCAATTTTTTCAAAAAATTTCAACAAAACCATATCATGTGACCCCTCGTTGGAACGAGCTCGACGAGCTCGTTCCAACGAGGGGTCACATGATATGGTTTTGTTGAAATTTTTTGAAAAATAATATTTTTTCAACTGCTGAATTTGCATATTACGCGGGCGGATGCGGGCGATTCGTTGGGTAAAGGGTTAACAGTAACAAAAGGTAACTTCGTTTTATTTTCTACTGATGTAAATAGGTGGTTTTCTAAATTACATGCTTCTTAACTGAGCATCTTTCGCCCGTTTAATAACTTCAGAGGGAGATAACATTATCGAAAGTCGATTTTCGTGACGAGATAAGCCAGGGATGATTGATTACCAAATGATAGCAAACAAAAATAACGCTCTGTTATATATACCAGTGCATGTAAGGACAATATCACGGTGTGCTTTCTACTATTCTGTAAGGAGCACACAGAACAGAAACATCCAGTTTCCAAAAGACTAGTATAGGGCGGACACCCGACGATTTGTATTGGACCCCCCCCCCCCCCCCCCCCCCAGCACAAATCCCGGATTCGCCGCCGCAGCTGGAAAAACAACTGACCTTATATTAGCCTAAACTATATATTGAATATATTCCAATCTTTAGCAGCTGTGAAATGTAAATGTATCTGATATTTGTTAGCTTAAGTTCCGATGTCCAGCAAATTAATCGTGAAACATTATGATGGTTGGGTTTTATGCACAATGGATAATACTTTTTTGTATGGTACACATTACATTATTTACTATTTAATTTATTCATTATCACGTTTTATCAACAAGATGAATGTGAGTATTATCATCACGGTGTCCAAGAAAAAAAACTCTATAAGGTAATATAAAGGAAAAGAAAGCACTCTATTAAACGATTTAGAACAAATAAAATCTACACAATAGAATAATATGGAAAATAGTGAAAATAAAACCCAACTTAACTCAGCCGCGACGCTTATCAATGACGATTGCACGTGTTCTTAAAAACTAAATCTGGAAAGCGTACTCTCTTGTTCCGGTTTGTTAACCTGAACTTCGATAGATCCGTGATGTTTTGAATGCAGTCGGTTGGCTTACGGTCTGGTGACTGATCTGACTTTACCCTTTCTGCCCTGGTGGTATGTTCCATTTTAGGGACGCGCTGCCTCTTTTGTTAAAGCATTGTGCTTGGGATCAAAATGTCGACGGTTCGACCCTGATTCGCATCATCTGCGTTGTGCGCTTGGTCTGATTGCCTGTGTGTTGGCGCTTTGAACAAAGGTGTATGGTACAACGACGGAACACTTCCCTTCAACCGCGGCGACCCTGCTTATGGTGGGCTAGTAGGTCAGAGAGTCTAATAGTTACTCGCCCCATTACTCGGTTGTTCTCCCCGGGTACTCAGGTTTTCATCACCTGTAAAACTGCCCGACTCGATAGGATCTCCAGCTGTTGAATGTATTGTTAATCCCGAAAAAAATATCAAACAAGCATGTTAAGGGGTATTATTTGGGGTTGATCAATTAACCCCCTGCACACTGATGTCGAAATATCTAAAGTTCAGGGTGCAAATATTTCCCATAATGCAACTAGAAATTTAACCAATTCAATCGTGTTTGACAGAGCTCACTGGGCTCTGTCAAACAAGATTGAATTGGTTAAATTCCTAGTTGCATTATGGGAATAATGGCTACTTCAAATTTGGATATTTTGACAATAGTGTGCAAGGGGTTAATATTCACGGTGTTCAGTCCCGGGACTGCACGTCGAGATTATTGATTAATCTATACTGTCCAAAAAAGTTAAGCCTCACTCACACCCCTATAATACCGGTGGGTAAACGTAAATGGGTCAATTCTCATGAGAGAAAACCTGCTATTCGTAGACCAAGGGAATATACCTTATCAGTGAAACAAGGGTTTCTAGAGCTTTTTTATTGAAGGAACATTAAGCACCGCGGACGTCATCACAACGTCAAAAAGCGTCACGTTATTCAGTATCTGCTGGGACCGCCTCGAGCATCGCTAACGCATCGTAAACCAAAAAACGGCGATCGTAGACTCCAAACTGTGCTTTCTGTATATTGGTGCGTTCATGCTTTCGTCGACGATATTAAGTTTAGTTTTGCCTCGAGAGCAGAAACCGGCCCAAACGATGATGTTTCCACCACCAAAACGATCAACAGGCTGAACATTCCTCTCATTTCCCAAGAATCCCAGCGGACAGTGACCTAAACAGTCGCGTCAAAAACGGACATGACGTGGTATTTATTTATTTATTGGTGTTCAAGGTCACAACTTATGCACAATGGCTAATCGTGACCGTGACAGTTTTACGGGTGGAAGAAGCCGGAGTACCCGGAGAGAACCACCGAGCATCGACGAGCAACTGTCAGCTCCTCAACATTCTAACTCTGTTCAAACTCGTCACAGACAGTGTTAGCGGTTAAAGATATGTGCATCATCGGCGTGCAGTACGCCTTGGTACACGGCGTCATCGTGCCCCCATGTAGGAAACCTGGATAAAGTGCCTTGCCAAGGACACAACGCGGGTCGTCCCGGTCGGGGATCTAACTCGGGACCTCTAGCATAGAAGTCCAACAGTCTACCACTAAGTCACCGCGCTCCCGACTTAACGTGGTACAGCAACTGTCAGATATGCACGGCAGTAAAGTGGTCAATAGCCTGTTTGCCCGCTTCGATAGAGAAATGGGAAACGCCACAGTATGAAATTTTCGTATATCCACAGGTATGGGGGGGGGGGGGTAACTTCTTTAGACAGCATACTTGCAAATTCATCGAGCAACTACTTACTGCTATTAACTCCTAGTATGCTGCTGTAGGATATTTCTGTCTGGACACAAAATCTCTTGCCAGTGGAACAAAAATATAATTTGGGCACATTTAACCAAATTACTATCCTGTAAATCGAAGGGTCTTTTAGACTAATGATTTATTTACTTAAATTTAGAAGAATAGTTTTATCAAAATTAGTCATGGCTGCTTTACAGCAGCCATGACTGAATTTGATAAAACTATTCAGCTAGATCTGCTGAAAAACTATTTTGAAAATACTCAGCGGATTAAAAGTAAATTGGGACATATCGTGCTTCTTGTCCGGAAAAGCGGCCTCCCATTTCAAGGGGTTAATTTCCGGCGATACTGACATTCAAAGCGTTGTAAAATCAAATAATAATAAAAGTACTTTCCTATCAAGTGTGTGACAAATTTAACTTTCTTTTTACCCATGACACAAACATTGTTTATTCTCAGCCAATAAACATCCGAATATGGCTTCCAGATAGGTGTAACTATTAGTAGAAACATCAGTCGAAAGCATGAAAGATGCCCCAAGTGTAGAACGGAAAAAGTATCCTACCTGTTGAATACGGGTTTCTATTCTCAATAGGCGGATCAAATAGTGAATTACATGCGCCTGGAGGCCAGGATAATCAATCAGTCTTGAGACATAGAGTTTATCCTTGCCAAACCGTGTTGACCAGGTCCGAAAAAGTCACTACGAAATCCGGTTGAAGAAGTCCACATTAGGGTTCAGCCATTTTAGCCGGGTTCAGGGTAAAGGGATCGCATCCGACACGCCGCTATTTTATGTCTCAAATACTTTTCACAATCACCAAGACCGGTAGTGGACGTCTATGCACGTGTTCCACGGATAATACCGTACCCCATGCTCACAGCTATAGCTCCTGCGCGAGTCTCTGGTGTGGCGTTATAAACTGGCTTCCCCTTTTCAAAATTGGAATGAGTCTATACAGAAATGCGAAACTATTTTGCCTGTAAAACATAAGGCATGTAAAGAAGCCACCCACTGGTCATCCAATGACATCCATGCTTCTAATGATCCAGAATCCTGGATCCGCCATGGGTCTTTATCAAGCCTTGTTTGTGAAGCCTCCGACACAGACAAAGCTTAGAAAATATACGAAGCCAACATCTTTGTAGCTGATGTACACAGGCAGGAGAAACCAACATGAATCAACCAATCAGTCAATCAATCTTTATTTAAAAACGTAATTAAACTAATTAAACATATATTTATTTGCCATTGAACAATGTAAATCGGAATTGGAGGACAAGAGCATACCATTTAGAAGACCCTCCGCTCCCGTACATTGGCTGACAAGGTTTAGTGTAGTTCGTATCGCGACTGGGACTCAGTCATGTCGAAATCGTCTGTCTACTACAGTGTGGCTGTCGTCTACTGTTCACTTTCCACACGGGTGGACAATATTTCCACGGACGCAGTATTATGATTCCAAAGGTAGAACCCGGTGCTTTATTAACCCTTTACCTAACGTAACGGCCAAAACCGGCCAGCGCCATTCTCACAAATCGCCAATTAATTTTCATTATTTTTTTCATATTTTGTCTCAAAAACATAGGTTATGACCCCTCGTTGGGACGAGCTCGTCGAGCTCGTTCCAACGAGGGGTCATAACCTATGCTTTTGAGACAAAAAATGAAAAAAAATAGTTATTCAAGAATTATTTTTGCAAGTGTCGTCTGCTTTTCAGGTTAGGTAAAGGGTTAACTTACATTTTGCTGCTGATGATTTTTATTACCTGATAAACGCATTCCACGGGTGGACAATATGTCCAAGGACGCATTATTATAATTCCAAATGTAGAACCTGGTGCGTCATCAAATGAAATTTGATAAACGCATTCCACGGGTGGGCAATATTTCCACGGACGCAGTATTATGATTCCTTAGGTAGAACCAGGTGCATCATTAATTGAAATTTTGCTGATGATGGTTTTTTATTACCTGATAAACGCATGCGTGGACATCGCTGTCCAGACGTGGATTACAGCCAGTCCACGACGGCTTACCTGTACCCCTCTACAGCACAATAAAATCTCACACGTCGAAAAAGAAGTATTAGATCTTGCAATTTGAGATGGTATTTTCGTTTGTTTTGTGTGGTCTTGATATCGTGGTATTTTATGTATGAAATCTCGATTCACTGGTGTAAGTGTGTCGCGATCGGATAAGATCTGATGGCAATCAGATCTACAGTACGTGGAGAGTGGATTGTAACTAAATCACCCGCGGAGTGGAGTTATCACCCAAACTATAACTTTCAAATTTTGTATATATGGACCAAAAACAAAAGCAATGTTTCAGCCAATGGACCTCCGGGTTTAACCCGGAGGTCCATTGGCTGAAACTTTGCTTGTGCTTGTTATGCTTTGCAACAAATTTGCAATTATTACTTGGGTGGAATCTCCACTCTGCGGGTGATTTAGTAATAATACACTCTCCACGAACTGTATAAAGAGACCGTTTTGTGATTACGATACTGCAGGGGGGTACGTGTATGCACTTTAGAAGCGGTCATCGCTCTGGTGAAAATCGTACTTAGTAAGATATTAACACCTATTGTTTTCTGAGATCAAAACTGAAAGTGGTCTGTCAGAGACAAGCTCGCAGGCCACCAGTCTAATTCTGTAATGCATTCAACGGTGTTATGGCCGAGAATCAGTCTTGTTCTCAAATAGGTCATCGGTTATGTTTAGCTTTACTCGTCTGGAATATATCAGTTAGTTAAAAAAGCGAACTTACAGTTCGCTTTTCCAACCAACTGATATAGACTGGACGATTGAAACTGAAATATTTCATTCATTTATTTATTAGGGCTTAACGACACTTTAACAGCCAAGGTCATACCGTGTCGATGACAGTTTTGCGGGTGGAGGAAGCCGGAGTACCCGGAGAGAACCACCGAGCAACGACGAGCGGCTGCCAGCTCCCCAACATCGTAACTCCGCACTGCAGCACAGGCAGGGTTAGATTGGTTGAAGACATGCACACCATCGACGTGCAGTACGCCTTAGTGTACGGTGTCATCGTGTCCCCATGTGGACAATCGGGATGAAGTGCCTTGCCCAAGGACACAACGCGGAAGTCCGAATCGATCGGTCAGATGGTCACCCATCCAAGAACTAACCGGGCTCTGCGTTGCTTAACTTCGGTGATCTGACGAGAACCGGTTACCGCAACGGCACCGCGCCACCGACACATTTCATAAAGATTCATTTTCCGCGAATCAAAGCTAGAAATGTTACTCAATTGAACCTTGATTTGATCGACATTTTGGTAACATTACAATCGGAGACTAGCCACAACCATAGTGTTTTGATTAAGCCGGATAATGCCACAAATTGTGTTAATATCTTGAGGTTTCAAGTGAGTTAAATACTTATTGCTTGGGATATTTATGATTGGTGCAGGAAAGAATACCTGTATATCGTTGTGTGTATAGGCACATGAAATTATGTCAACAAAAACTGGATTAACGAACAGCACATAACAGCGTCAAATTCCGAACTGAAATAGGTTGGTAATCTGAGAGCTTAGGCCAGAGGTTTTACCCCTTTACCTAACATGAAAAGCAGACGACACTTGCAAAACAAATTCTTGAATAACTAATTTTTTTTCATTTTTTGTCTCAAAAACATAGGTTATGACCTCTCATTGGAACGAGCTCGACGAGCTCGTTCCAATGAGAGGTCATAACCTCTGTTTTTGAGACAAAAAATGAAAAAATAATGAAACTTAATTGGAGATTTTTGAGAATAGGGTTGGCCGGTTTTGGCTGTTACGATGGGTAAAGGGTTAAGATTCGGGTATTGCACTTAGAGTCGTGAGTATGAATTTGTTTGGAATCTAGTTATGTGTGTGGGAGCGCGGTGGCTCAGTAGGTAGAGGTGCAAGCTGCAAGCCGAGAGGTCCTCGGTTCGAATCCCACCTACGGCAACCGCGTTGTGTCCTTGGGCAAGACACTTCACCCCCATTGCCCGCGTGGGGGCACGGTGGGGTTGTGTACTAATGCGTACTGCACGTCGATGGTGCACTTGTCTTCAACCAATGCTAACCCTGCTTGTGTGGAGTTAGTATGTTGGAGCTGACAGTTGATCGCCGTTGCTCGGTGGTTCTTTCCGGGTACTCCGCCTTCTTCCACCCCTAAAACTGTCACGGTCATGATTAGCCATTGTGCATAAATATGTGACCTTAAAACACCAATAAATAGTTATGTGTGTTGATTTATCTGTGACGTTTCGAAACGAGATACGACTTATTGTATGTGCAGAATAATGGTGTTTTCGAAAGTGGACTGAAATCACTGAGAAAGTTTGGACAAGATGGAACTGTACTGTCTATTAACAATATCACCCTGTGAATGCTGCATTACATTTTATTATACCTCTTTGTAAAACACTGTATTAATTTTAATTTATTATTAATAATAGACATCGGGTGATGTTAGTTGTCCTCGCCCGTGCAATATACCTGATAACATTTATGCATACTTACCGCTCAGACAGAGACGTCCCGAAGACCTATTTATTTATTTATTTATTTATTTATTTATTTATTTATTTATTTATTTATTTATTTATTTATTTATTTATTTATTTATTTATTGATGTTTTAAGGTCACATATTTCTGCATAATGGCTAATCATGACCGTGACAGTTTTACGGGTGGAGGAAACCGGAGTACCCGGAGAGAACCACCGAGCAACGGCAAGCAACTGTCAGCTCCCCAACATACCAACTCCACACAAGCAGGGTTAGCATTAGTTGAAGACAGGTGCACCATCGACGTGCAGTACGCCTTAGTACACAGCGTCACCGTGCCCCCACGTGGGCAATGGGGGTGAAGTGTCCTGCCCAAGGACACTCCCGAAGGCCTGTCACAGAAACACCCGAGTTAAAGCGAATAACAAAAAATAGTGAGTTTAAGTCCATGCTTCTACAATTAACAAGTCACTTTGAATATAAAATGTGCGAGTCTGCCAATGTCAATGCGGGAATAATTAGATGATGGGGTGTTCAATTTTGAATTTGTTCTTATATTTAGTTGGAAAGATTGAATTTGTGTTGCCATTATAAAGACAACTTTTGCAGTATAAATAGAGAGTAATCGCTTGACTGGACTGATTACGTGAAATAATTCATGGGAGGTGAAGGACGTTGTACAAACACGAGTGCGCGAATGCGGACGTGTGTTTTACAATATAGTCCCTCGCCTCGAATGAATTATTTCACGTAACCAGTCCAGTCAAACGATTACTCTGTTTTTTTACTTTTCATTATTAACCATAATTATATTATTTAACCCTTTACCTAACGTAACGGCCAAAACCGACCATTTTCAAAAATCGACAGTTTTGTTGTCTCTAAAACATAGGTTATGACCCCTCATTGTCACGAGGTCGTCGGGCTCGTTCCAATGAGGGGTCATAACCTATGTTTTTGAGACAAAAAATGAAAAAATTAATTATACAAGAATTTTTTTTGCAAGTGTCGCTGGCTTTTCATGTTAGGTAAAGGGTTAAAAAAACAAAACAATGAAGTCCCCATTACACCCACGGCAACGCGTCTTCGTTTGCGAGCACGGATACATGACACAATTGTTGATTGCGTAATTCACTTGTGGAGTTATCGTTTATAATCAAACCCGGAAATCCCAGTAAATCACACTTTGGAAAGTAATAATAAAAAATAATGATGAACTGGTCCAAGGTGAACGTTGCCGATAATCTCCCCTTGAATCCAGTGTGTTCCTCTGGGAGATATTCCCCAATGTCCACATCGAACCAGATCATCATTTTTTATAATGCAATAGGTAGGAACTGATCATCATATCCAATACACTTGATGCAAACATAACATTTCTTCTGAACAATGTATCTGTGTATTTTCGCAATATATGCACAACAAATATGTTTATTACAGTACAGCCGCCGGGGACTGGTAACTTTCCACGAGTGGACAATATTTCCACTGACGCAATAATATTGGATTCCAAAGTCTATAGATTATAGGAATATTCATCAAAAATTTAATTAATGAAGCACCGGGTACAATTCATTAAAATGTTGCTGAAGATGGTTTTTATTACGTGGTAATCGGTGCGTGGACATCACTGCCCATGCATGGATTACGACCAGTCCACGGCTAGTGTACTGTACTGTAGCATGTCTCCATTGCCTTAAAATGCTGTTTATTCTTGGTCTTCTACCACATGGAAAGCCTTTAAGGGTAATATCAAACGTGGAGATTCGATTAAGCACGAAACACGAAGATGCGAATGTGGTTAATCGAGAATTGATAAGCACAGGTCGGATTGTTTTAGATGCAATGGCTTCAGCTGGTCAGCTGTGACTAGAAAATATCAATGCAACAATTCGTTCCCCGAGTTCCAATGTGTTCTATGTGCCAGTAGAAACATAGAACACATTGGAACTCAAGGGACGAATTATCTTCGATTTGTTTTCGCTTATAGATCTGTTGACTTTTTTGGTAATTTGCTGTATATTTATTTATTTATTTATTTATTTATTTATTTATTTATTTATTTATTGGTGTTTAAGGTCACATACTTATGCACAATGGCTAATCGTGACCATGACAGTTTTATGGGTGGAGGAAGCCGGAGTACCCGGAGAGAACCACCGTGCATCGATGAGCAACTGTCAGCTCCTCAACATTCTAACTCTGTTCAAGCTCCGCTCAAGCAGGGTTACAGCGGTTGAAGACATGTGCACCATTGGCGTGCAGTACGCATTAGTACACGGCGTCATCGTGCCCCCGTGTAGGCAACCGGGATAACGTGCTTTGCCCCAGAACACAACGCGGGTCGCCCCGGATGGGGATCGAACTTGGAACCTCTAGCATAGAAGACCAACAGTCTACCGCTGAGACACCGCGCCACCGACAATTTGCTATATGTAATACCGTACGGATAGCGAGGATAAATAAAAACTGATCGGTTTATTGTAGGAGCAATGTTTTCTTGTCAGCTTCGAATTAATTTCGATCAGAAATTCTGCTCATTAAAAGTAACTCATAGTAAATGCACATATCCGTTCCTCCTGGATTCTGATAATTACTTGCATATTTGCAAACATCAATTTGAGATATGTTTAACCTTCGATCGAACAGTTTCTAAACAAGAATATGAGAATCCTGACATTCTGATTGCGGGGCCTAAGGGCTGGAATTCAAGCTGTTAAACGTACACTGGATGATGGAATATTAGTCGTCTCCTCTGTAGAAATGTAGTATCGAACACCTTTGTTTTGTCTGTGACAACCACTTTTGTTATACCACCCACTTTTGTTATACCTCACCAGTTTTGTAACGGTGATCGCCCATTTTTGTTATACCTCACCAGTTTTGTAATAGAACGCCAGCTTTTGTTATAGTTCGAGGTTACCATTTTTGTTATAGAAATCGCCCATTTTTGTTATAAAAAAACAGCTAACCACTTTTGTTATATAAATCGCCAGCTTTTGTAATACTTGAAATTAGAACTATAACGCTAATGTTTCGATGCCCATTCGGGGTTAGTGAAGAATCATGGCAGATTGTGGGGTCGGGGGAATAATAGCTTGTGTTTTCTAAATTAGATGGTCTAGTCGAGAAACAAAAAAAAACACATCCCTGTTAGTATATGGGGTATTCGGGCGGCGAAGCGCACCTGAAGTGACTTCACTTCACAGACATTGGTGGCAGGTTTGTTGTTTTCACGAATGGATTAGAATGGAATGAGAATTTCCGATTCAACATTTTTTAAGTGGAGTCTTGATGCAGGGTTCATACAGTGTCTTGAAAATTTCTTGAATTTCACTTTTGTATTAAAAAGTCATTGACTCTGCTTATTAGCCGTGAAAAGCTCTTGGAAATTGGCCAACAGCATTGCATAGCTCTTGAATTTCCCAAACATATCAGCGGACTAAGTAATTCATACAGTTTATATTCCTGTTCACAAAAAATGGGCAAAAAATAAATCCACCCTTGACACAGTGTCTTGAAGCTTTCCAAAAAATTGTCAAGTGTTGAGTTTTTTAGGATTAATGCTCACTTCTGCTTCTTCTACAAATTATCTCCACTTTGTACCACAAGTATCACTCTTTTTCTAAAGGTACGAACATGCATAAATTGGTACGTTCATTGAAATATTGGGTGTAGAAGAGTCCTTGAAAAAAATTACAAGAGCCCTGGAAAAGTCCTTGAATAGACCTTGAATTTGAGGTGGCCTTACCTGTTTGAACCATGTGATGGTCAGTGCCGCTTTTGACACTTTGAAGCACGTAGACCTATATACGTTCTTATCTTCATTGCACACACTGTGTCTTTTTCGGTTTTCCTTTGCATTTTTATGCAGAGAGATGCACTTATGTTCACAGTATTGGTCTCGAGTTTGAATTGATTGTCTGGAAACGGAGAGTGACACAATTCGTACAGACTAAAAGTTCCTACGTTGAATTCAAGAAGAGCAGGTTTTGAAGGTTCTGCTCTGAGATCAACCGTATAATATTTCCCATTGAGCTAAAGATAGTCTTACACTGAAATCAGTTGGATTGAGAATTAATGCAAATCAATGTAAATGTGTGTTGATTGTCAATCCAACCGATTTTAGAGTGCGTTAATATATGTTGTTGAAGAACGGTTTGCCAATCGCCGTGAGTAGTATATGGTGTGATTTTTAACCCCTATTTGCCGGACCCCTCCCGGACCACATTGTGACGTCATAGTTTTTTTTTAAAATAGCAACAATGTGACGTCATACGGAATCCCGCGGGCGTGGTCAACGTGAGATGTCATCACCATGGTGATACGTGGGTTACTGCGGATGTGCAGCGCGAGTTGTTAGGGTGATACGTGTTTCCATCATCCATGTTGTTTATAGAAAGCCGCCATCTTGGTTTCTATGGTGGCACGTTGTTGCTAAGCAACCCAAAGGCTAGTACTACAGTAGAGTGTGTTCTTGGGGCGTGTTCGATCGAACGGGAGTATGTCTAATTACCCAAGTGGACCCGACACTGACTGGAAATCGCTCAAGTTCTTCGTTTTAGTGCCCATTCCATCTATTCTAAGTACATCTAACCCATGTATCTGATTGGCACGTAGTGCCATGGTCCCGTCTCTTTGTTCTGTAGTGTACTCCGGTAGTGCAGAAGAGACTATGCAATAGAAACGAGGCTGTATTGTGTTCCTATTTGTATCTTTCACTACCAGAACTTATTCCGCCTTCTCTGCTATATCTTTTGAATTGACCAATCAAAATGCTTCAGTTTCTTTAGCCCCCCTCCTATTTCTTTCGAATTGACTAATCAGATTGCTTAATTAGATTCTGCCTGATCCACCCACGGTCAGCCCTTACGGAGTTATCTCCTTTGACTTCACACACGACTCTAACTGGCACACAGAAGTGCGTCAATGTGACGTGTGAGAAATCCGTTTTCATATACGTCACATATCAGCACATAAATGTGCTCCTTTGTGAATTGTGACACATGTGAAATACGCCTTTACATACGTCACATGGACTTATTTAAGAAATTGTGGACACTGTGGATAACCACTATCTGCCGATGACTGTGGATCACTGCAGACCATTATTCGTGGATCACCATTGGAAAACAGAGGACTTGTGCGATTTTCAGTCATTGTCGTATTTTTATTTGAATTGAGTGCTCTTCGTATTTAGCAATAGAAGAGGGCGCGCGCACACTCTCTTCTGAAAGTTGTATTTATTATTTTTTTACCATAGCTTTACTATCGGTATATCACTTCACATAACATCATTGACTGAGGGATAAACTAACTGGCATTGCTGCCGTTAACCCAAGATAAGTAGTATATAAAGCGTAGGAAGGCTTCCATTTGCCGGACCTAGGAAGTGACGTCACGTTACACCCACAATGCATCACGCTGTTACGTCACTTCTCCTTCCCATTTCCCTCCTGCAAAAGAGGCCTAAAATGCGAGCTATACTCTTTCGGCTTATTCAAACACGCTATTCCACTTTAAGACAGTGAAGTCTCTGCTTTACATGGCGGAATGTCTTGTGATTATAACACCATCTTTTCTTGTTATAAAGTTTTTTTCTCGTTATAACCACTTTCTATCTCAAGATAATAAGATGTTTGCTCCTTATAAAAGGATGCTTTCTCCTTATGCCAAGATACGATTTCTACTATCTCGAGTTAATATCTCATTATAACGAGGAACTATCTCAAAAGAGGAAAAATGGTTACAAACCGTATTGACCCTGAATAGGACAGAAAAGCCAATTTTATTTTCTGCTATAGTTTAAAAAAAAAATTAACTTATCGTAAACATCTAATTTAAAAAAAATTCGAAAGTCAATGATCCCCATTGTATAAAAAATTGAGATGATTCAAAGTGAAAAACAAAAATTACAATGCTCTCATTACTTTTGAAATCTGGACGCACCAATGTGTGGAACGGGGTTCGTGGATTAAATGTTCTGATAAAGAGATCTAGTAAATGAAAGATGATTTGTGAGGAAACACCCATGTGGCAATAAACTTTAACACTTTTCAATATGTTGCAAAAATGCAATTATTGACTGACCTAAAAATCCCAGAACATACAATCTGTGAATTTATTCATATATCTTGCAATATTTTGGGGGCGCGGTGGCTCAGTTGGTAGAGGTGCGGGCTGCAAGCCGAGAGGTCCTCGGTTCGAATCCCACCTGCGGCAACCGCGTTGTGTCCTTGGGCAAGACACTTCACCCCGATTGCCTACATGGGAGCACGATGACGCTGTGTACTGAGACGTACTGCACGTCGATGGTGCGCATGTCTTCAACCAATCTCACCCTGCCTGTGCTGCGGTGCAGAGTTCAGAGTTACGATGTTGGAGAGCTGACAGCTGCTCGTCGTTGCTCGGTGGTTCTCTCCGGGTACTCCGGCTTCCTCCACCCGTAAAACTGTCACGGTCACGATTAGCCATTGTGCATAAGTATGTGACCTTAAACACCAATAAATAAATAAATAAATCTTGCAATATTTTGAAGGACATGCGAATGATCTCATATCGCAGAACATTAAGGGTGTCATGTGAGTTGTCTTGTTACATCAAGTTACATCAAGGATTGTTTTGCGACTCAATCTTCAAGATAACGTGTGGTGTATGGTCACACAGAGAAGGTATTTCAGGGTGGAGTGGGGGGGGGGGAGGCTTGTGTTTTTGTCGACTAATTTGGTTATGAAGGTAGCCACCTTAGGCCTGGATTAGACGTCGGATTTTTGTCGCGTCGATTTCATTTATATGCAATTATTTGAATTCAACCCGACAAAAATCCGACGTATAATCCAAGCCTTTGTGTTGCAGTTTTACACACAGCTAGACTTTGACAATTGTTTTCAGAAAATTAGTTGAGAAGGTCTTTTAGCGTTCGACTCGTACGTCGAACTTTGGAAGACTAATAAACGTTAAACGGGAACGTTCGTGCAACTCAGAAAGAACAATATCTATCCTTCTACTCTAACGTGACAGGCCCTTGTGACGAAAATAGGCCACTCAAACACGTGTATTTCTGTTGCCGCTATGAATACTCCAAAACACTACGTGTCGCTGCGATGATTCCTTCACGAGATAGCTATCTAGTACTAGCTAGTACTAACTGATTTCACCCCAGCAATGCACTGCGGAGCAATGAGACACATAAGAATAACACACCTTTGGACCTGAGACGGGAGGGGGTGGGAGGGGGGTGAGGGGTGAGGGGTGGCGAGGTAAAGGCGGTTCTTGTAAAAATTCGCCCACTATAGCACTTTAGTAACGTAATTTGTATAAACCGTTTATCTAATTCACGATAACAGTGAAATAGCTTGGTCATATCAGCCCTCGTTTAGGGGACCCCGGAACAGACTTTGGGTCATTTTTGGGTTCATTTGGGTAATTCTGTGTATTTCCATTGGGTCGAATGCTCTTTTGTTTCTTACTGAAAGCCTATATATATATATATATAGGGGCTGGAGTACTCAGGGTACGCGAAATGTTGACAAAGACAATTTGAGCGATTTCCTGTCAATGTCGGGTTTATTTGGATAATTAGAAATACTCCTGTTGGTTTGAACACACCCGTAGAACACGCTCCTATTGTGGTATTATGATTTGGGTTACTTAGCAATAATGTGTCACCATAATAACCAAGATGGTGGCCTCCTATAAACAAAATGGACGACGGCAACACGCGTCACCCTAACAGCACGCGCTGCGCATGCGCAGTAACACCACGTATTACCATGATGATGACGTCACAAGATGACCGCTTACGTACGCTACCACGACAACCACGACAAACACTTGACACCCATAATGCACCACTGGATGACGTCAGTTTCGGAGTCCCCCAAATGAGGGTTCATGTGACCGAGCTATACTACTGATGACAGTCAACTGATAAATTGTAAAAACTGCCTTATTATAATCTGTATATACAGATTAGTTGTCTGTAGTAGCAGATTGGTGAAAGAAAATGACCCGATCCTTTTATGCTGCCGCAGGATGTCAAACGCTTGGTTAATTTTTCCCCTGTTTCAAGCCCTCATAACATTTGTGGTCTTTCCTTTGACAACAGAATTTCGCACATGTCTAGAACCGTGGAAGTTGATGGATTTTTATTGTGTTATCTATTCACTGCATTATAAACGTGTATAGAACACACGCGACTTTAACAGCTGCTTCCCTTTGATTATTTATCCATTTATTTATTGGTGTTAGCCTAGGCGCCACACATTCACGCACAAGAGCTAATAGTAACACAACATGGAGATAAAGTCAAACTTAATCAATCGTTTAAATCCCAGTCTTTTTAAAAAAAAAGTCCCATCTGAGCATTTGGGGAATGGGTACAATTTTACCAGTAAGGCAGAACTTGTTTTGTTTATTTTAGTAAAAAAGGACTGCTTCACTTCCTGGGTCCCCCACAGGAATGTTTTTGATTGTTACATGTGTTATGTGTGGATTACAGAATTTGTCGATCGTTTTAGGACAAATGAGTTGGTTAGATTCAGTCTCAAGATTTGGCGTGTTTTGGAGAGTAGACGCCTTCCAGAAGCATAGAACAGTCGACCAGTACAAGAAGGCAATAACTGTTCAGATTGATACTTGGCCATGCTTAAATAGATTGGAGTGGCGAAGACTACCACCTCTGTATAATATCAATAAAAGAACACATGATCAAGACAAAAGTCCCACGCGTTACCGCTGAGAACGTGCGGTGAAAAGCTTAGAGAGTCAACACAACACTACCATACATAACATTTACAAACAAATATGTAGTCTCCACCATGCAATGCAGTATAACCCCCCCCCCCCCCTCCACCCGAGCCCCATCCCATGCCGTTATACACCCACAACACATACAATAAACCGAACGATGCACTTTAACTGGGTTCGATCTACCATGACATAATTAAGAACCGGAAGTAGGCGATATCAGCATTAATTATCTGCTTACTGTAAATGCATTCATTTCTCAGGGAAAAAAATATCTTGCAAACCCAAATACACATTAGTTTACAATACACTATGAAGACAGGCAGGCGTACACAATTCTCCAAAGGTGGCTATATTGCATTTTTTCAGAATTTCTAATGTAAAGCGGAACGTCGGTGTAGTCATAAAGCACCAATCCATCATAAATGAATCTGATCGATCAGACATCCGGTTTTCAAAATATTGCAAGGAAGATTGACAAAAAGAAGATTGCTGCTATACTGACTATTATAATGAGTATTTCAGAATACTCATCATCGAAAGAAACCTCCCTTTATCCACCACCAAAGAAAACGAGAGCCGTCGGGCATTTGGGTTTTATGTTGCTTCCTGATGGACGGACGGAGGGATGGACAGACGGACGGACGGAGAACGGATGTACTTGTGAGGTGATTTCAGTGTTAGGTAGGGTAAAATTCCGCACCTGCGACCGTTTTTGCACCTCAAAGGTGGGTGTTTTGAGGGGCCGCTCCTCAGAAGAGGGGACTGGACCAGTGGTTAAATCACCGGTTTGCACAAATAACGTCTGTACGCACAACTTATTCACACACTTCACACACGTACATCTGAAGTAGCCTGAACGGACAGACAGACAGACGGACTGACAGACAGACAAGCGGGTGGTCAGGCGGGTGGCAAGACGGGTGGGCTTCCGGGTGATCATCGGGCAGGCAAGCAAGGAGGCAGGCAATCCGGCAGGCAGGCAAGCAGGCAAGCGGGCAGGCCGGCCGGTCAGCAGGCAGACAGCAGGCAAGCAGGCAAGCATGCAGGCCATCTAAAAAAAAAGAATTTGTGTTTCCCTTTTCCTTATATGTACGTTTCAAATACACCCCAACTCCAACCAAAATCACTTTCATCAAACACACGTCAGAATAGTGGCGAATGCAAGTTTTGATTTCATGTATTACAAAAGCTGGCGATTTATATAACAAAAGTGGCTAGCTGTATTTTTATAACAAAAATGGGCGATTTCTATAACAAAAATGGTGACAGAAATGGTGACCTCAAACTATAACAAAAGCTGGCGTTCTATAACAAAACTGGTGAGGTATAACAAAAATGGGCGATCGCTATTACAAAACTGGTGAGGTATAACAAAAGTGGGCGGTAACAATTTAGCACGCAGGTTATAACCATTCTGTACTGAATATTTAGTGACAATACATGTTTATCATGGTTTTCCTCATGATTTAGAAACTCATATCTGGAAACGCTCCATCATATCTTGTGCTTCTGGTACCCCAACAAATTACTGATATCACAATTTATCACTGACATTCTTCAGATAACTTGTGTGAAATACAGTGTCACACTCTTTTCTGATTCATTCTGTCTTCGGTCGTGAAACTGTGGAACAGCTTGGGTGCGGACGTGCGATCCTGTGATTCCCTGGAGTCTCTGAAAAGTTCGTTTCGACGAAATGACAGGGTGGTTCCAGAGTATTACTCTGTTAGTTGTAGGAGGGGTCAAATACTGCATAGCCAACTTAGAATTAGATGCAGTGACTTGAAGGTTCATAAATTCGAACGCTTTTTAACAAACGACCCCAAATGTCCGTGCAGAAACGATTATGAGGTTGCAGGCGGATTTCTTCATCTCATCGTGCCCTAACTTCCGCATTCCGTAAGTCGTTTCTTCTAATCATTGAGAACCTAACAGTCAATATCAATTATACGCCATACGGTAATCCAGAATGGCCTAATGCAGTTTATCAAAGAGTCTGTGTTGCCTTCCAAAAGTATAGTGAAGAAACGAAGAGATTTGAGTAGATGCTATCACCTGTCTATGGGATAAGATATGATAAGTTTTTTTAGTCACAAATACACTATATACCAAGCAACCACAATAGACTATTGGCTCCGCACAATGCACCAGTGCTATCGTCATTATTGTTTATAACTTCTATAATGTCACGGCGAGGTATTTAAATACGCTTATCCTATTTACCAAACTATTATATGATTTCGAAATAAAATATGGTTTAAAAAATGGATTTCTTTAGAAAGGGGCTCTCTGACACATTTACTGCCCATTTACCTGCACATGGAGTTACTGGAATTGAAAGGAATGTCAACCTTATATTCATTCAGGCCTAATGTCCATAAAACTAGCTCTTACACACTCTTACCCTGATATGTATTGTGTTAGTTGAATGAACGAAAGGCTTTAGCGCGCCGCAGGCGCGCAGGGACGATGTGGGAGTTACAAATCCCTTTCGACCCTCATTGGGTTAGTTTGCTATAGTAATACCGGTGTGACAGGAATGATAGTCCGCAGGAACGTTAGTCCCTCTGGACTATTATTCCGCGGAATTATAGTCCTAGGTCTAACATTCCTAGGAATAGTAGTCCGGCGGACTACTATTCCTAGGAATGTTAGACCTAGGACTATAATTCCGCGGAATAATAGTCCAGAGGGACTAATTTTCCTACGGACTATCATTCCTGTCACATCGGCATAACCTGGACACTTAAAATAGTGCTCAGGGTGTTCCGATTTGTATGGGGAATTCTTGTTTATCACAGATCCTCACTTACTGAGGATGCAGACTCCTACCCAGCACGATGCGAAATAAAGTGTCGGAAAAAATATTTTTCTGCTGCCATTGGCAGGAGGAAAATATTTTATCTCCTACTTTATGTAGTTTGGCCACGTCCCTCTACGTGGAGCGTTAACCCTTTACCCAATGGATCGCCCGCATCCGCCGCGTAATATGCAAATTCAGCAGTTGAAAAAATATTAATTTTTAAAAAAATGTCAACAAAACCATATCATGTGACCCCTCGTTGGAACGAGCTCGTCGAGCTCGTTCCAACGAGGCGTCACATGATATGGTTTGGTTGACATTTTTTTTAAACATTTGAAAAAATGATATTTAAAATAATAAATTTTGATATCGTCTGCGTTGGGTAAAGGGTTAAACCTGCAGGCAGTCCATTTGTCGTTGGTGTTGGAGAGCTTTTCTCAAATAGACCACAATGCAGAAAATGTGTAAAATCCATCAGGGAGAACATCCAGATGGAAACGACTGTATAAATTGACTGGACAGCGTATTCCCTAGGTATGAATACAGGGGATCACGCGTGTTATCTGCTTTTAACCCACATTTTAGGTCGTGTGATGATCCTAACATTCTTCGCCTAATTTGAAAATATGTTGTTGAGAAGTTTTTGACTGAAGCCTTTCGGTTCAGTTCAACTGCACTCAGCTTTTATTTCATACATTAACCACTATTAAGTGGTACAGATAGCGAATAAAGGAATATAATATTTGGTTGAAGTTACCAACGCAATCCTCTCCTGTACTTTTATTTACTGCTAACTTCTTCAACCTCAATACTCCATCCGTGCTCAAAGTATTTTTTTTTTTTGGGGGGGGGGGGGAGGGGGGGAGTTAACGACACTTTCAACAGCCAGTATCACCTTGTGTCGGATCGTTTTACGGTTGGGAAGCCGGAGTACCATAAGAAAACAACCGAGCAGTGGCGAGCAACTGTCAGACTCCCCAACGAACTCATAATGCAAAAGCAGAGTTAGCATTGTCTGAAGACAAGTGCACCATCGACGTGCAGTACGCCTCAGTAGACAACGCCACCGTAATCGGGATTAAGTGCCTCGCCCAAGGACAAAACGCGGTTACTCCTGTCGGGGTTAGCACCGTTGACCTTTTGGTTTGAAGTCCAATGCTGTAACCACTGAGCCACCGTGCCCCCGTGCTCCGAGTATTTTTTTTTTCTCATACAGTTCATAAGAAAGGCATTGGCGGAGAAAGCAATCGTAAACAGGTTTTTGCTGGTGTCACTCTGTACATTACATAACCATAAAGTTCTGCAGTACTAAATACTGGAATCACAAAAGTGAAATTTCTCTCGATTTGATCGCGATCAGATCACGTTATACTTATACAACTTAGAACGTGGCACCTTCTTATGTTTCTGAGTTGGTCGAAGTGTATGCACCAAAACGCTCACTTCGCTCCTCATGCCATAACCTACTGGAACGCCCACATATGACCTTGCATCATGTGTGTGTGTGTGTGGGGGGGGGGGGGGGGGGGGGGAGGGGGTTCTTTTAGTTACAAAGCTTCATGACTTTTCAAAATGTTACCTGAATCTGTGAAAATGGCCCAATCTCTTCCAGTTTTCAAAGAAAAGCTAAAATCTTTTCTATTTGAAAAATATTACCCTGATGTTGATTAATTCCATATTCTGTGTATTTATGTTTCTTTCATGTTGTTCAGCGCCTTGGAACTTTTTAATATTGTGAAATGTGCGCTATATAAATCTTACCTATTATTATACACTAGTGGGTAGAGGCGGACTGGCCATTGGGTCCACCGGGGAATTTCAAGGGGCCCCAAGGGCGGATCCAGAGGGGGGACTAGGGAGACTAGTCCCCCCCCCCCCTCACCGAGCCCACTAAAAAAGTCATGCTCTTATTCCACACAATCTTGTCCTATAACGCCCCTACTTAACTAATGACATCACGTTGCCAAATAAGGGACATGATCCTCTTTATTTAAGAATTCGCAGAATATCGGTTATTTACAGAACTGACGACAGTCACGTCTGCAAGTAACAACTGTCTGCAAAATCGATAGTCGAAAGCGGGACGCAATGAAGCGAAGTATAAAAGAATATTTTGTCGCCACAAGGCCGAAGAAATGGTATGTTCCTGGTATCATTATTTTTACATCGCATACCCCAAACTTGAAGTTAATGTTAATGGTGAGCCAATATTTCCAGTCGCGTATGTTTCCCCGTTCTAATTTTATAGAGGGCTTCTGGCATTCGCCGGGTCAACTCAACTGGCTATTCGCCCGAATCTGCGAATGATCAGTTGAGTTGACCGGTCGAGTTCTCATTGTGGCACAGTAAATATATGACCCACCTATAAAATATTTTAGCTATATAAACATCTCTCTCTCTCTCTTTCTTCCCCCCCCCCCTCTCTTTCTCTTTCTCTCTTTCTCTCTGAGACGCACACACATTTACTTGAAGTATACCAAAAACTTAAATCCGATATAAATTATTATCGCTTGGGTTCCTTTAAGTTTTCAAATTATGTTATGGCTGCTTCTCAGCAGTCGTGACATAATTTGTCAAAGAATTTAAAATGATTTAACCGATCTGAAAATCAGCACCAAAAGAGTCAGTGGCAATATTTGCCCAAAACACCAAGAATTCCAACAGTTTCCCACATTCGTTGCCACTATACAGCCAGAAAATGTAAGGTAAAAGAGGTTTCTTGTTTCTGCGTTTCCGACGATTGATGTTCTCATGATGTCAAAGATTACTAATCTGTTGTGGACAAAATATGACAGTCACCTATTCGCGAAAGTCACTTTCGCAAATAGGTGACTGTCATATTTTGCCCACGACAGACTAGCTCTATGACCAGAAGCAGTATGTGACAGTGTATGTGATGTATGCTTTGATAATTTTAACTTTTACAACGAAAAATGTGTCTCCCTTGATATTCAATTGGAGGCCAGAATGCATTTAGAAGCCACCTCAGAGCACCTGAAAATAAAAAATTTCCGGGGGGGGGAGAACCCCCCCCCCCCCCCCCCCACACACACACACACGCACAAACGCACGTCCCTTCGGCACGTGCGGCAGTCGCCTTCGCGACTGATGATAGGACTCTGTCGGATCACATTGGTCTCACCCGTATTTTAATTCCACGATCCGCCCATGGGCCCCCTATGGGAAGCCCCCCCCCCCCCCCCCCCCCCATGGACCCAACATTTACGTAGCACCTAGTGGCACGTAACATTTCGTGAAAATGACCAAAAAGCGGAATGGATCTGATTGCATAGACTGCCGGCTTATCTAAATGCCCTCTATGTGGACCGAGGGCATTTCGTTACACCAGCAGTCTAGTCTGTCATTGATCCGTCAGATGCAAGAAACAGCGTTCTTTCGGTTGAAAAATCAAAGTTTTCTCCCGTTGGGCCGAAATATGATCGGACTGATGAGTCCGGGGGTCCCACTTGGTGCAACCATTTTTGCCAAATGAGAGGCAAAGATGACCTAAAAATGCCGTCGAAATTCTCTCTTTGTGGACTGTCATTCATCCCTCAGATGTAAAGAAGAACACTCTTCCTCTTCGAAAAATCAAACTTTCGTCAGGTTCCGGGGCCCTCTTGTACATTTCCCGGCAACTATTTTTGTGCCAGTCCGCCCTTGTTAGTGGGTCGAAATTTCATAAATAAAGTATTGAGAAATCAACAAGAAATCACAAAAAAACGAAAATTGCATCTCAGACTCAATGTTCCTGCACTTAGTTTCAGGGAGATTCCTTAGTACTGTGTGAAAGGAAGGCGGAATTTCGATACAGACCGGATCTTCAGAAAACCGCACAAAAAAATGGAGAAAATTTATCTTAAGTTCCAGTGGCGTGTAAGGCTGTTACAAGGGCTCCTGAATGTGATTTTCTTGATTGAAACCACACAAATTTGAAACGTGCAACAATTTGATTCGTTTCTCTCAGGGAGACCTCATTCAGTAACGTCCATTCTCATCAAATTATGTGACTCCATAATAATTGGTGCTGGCATTTGTGCACTGCTACCAAACTGAATGCATCTTCATTTGAAGCCAAAATATCACCTTTGCGATACAAACGAACAGCCGATGAATTTGGTGACCTCATTTCTCCTAATCTGACATATTGCAATTGGTAAATGGACATTCCGCCAATCTGCAAGATTTACTTGCTGAAGCATATCACATTCTATTGCGAATTTATTTATTTATTTATTTATTTATTTATTGGAGTTTAACGACGCTTTCGACAACCAGGGTCACCTCGTGTCGGACAGTTTTTCGGGTGGAAGAAGCCGGAGTACCCGGAGAGAACCACCGAGCAACGGCGAGCAACTGTCAGACTCCCCAACGTACTAACTCCATACAAGCAAGGTTATCATTGCTTGAAGACATGTGAACCTTCGGCGTGCATTACGCCTTAGTACACAGCGTCACCGTGCCCCCACGTGGAAAACGGGATTAAGTGTCTTGCCTATTGCGAATTAAATCGACAGTACAGTGCAGTGCTCTAATCGCAAAAACGGTCTTTTTATCGAATCTTGAAATGTTTTCACCAGAGGACGAGGATTTTTTAAATAAAATGTAACTACGAAAGCGAGACTGAATAAAAATAACAAGCGAAAATATCATCTGAGATCAAACATTTTCGTATTTCTTTTTCGACACGAAAGATTTAACGGTACAATTTCAACTGAAAATCTCTGTCCACTTTACGATTCACACACAGTACAGTAAATATTACTCTGTCAATCGTTTTATCGCTTCCGATGTTCCCAAGTAAAAGCAATTACACGCCAAAAGAGATTCAAAGAAAGCTATTCCCAGACGCGTAGCGAGCGTAGACTGCGATGCGATAAAGAATTAAATAATATATTTTTTACTTACTTTTTATTTTCGATAGACTGTGATACATCAGACTGAATACTTTTTCAACACAAAGATTGCATCGAGATTAACCCTCTGATGTCAAAATATCACAATTTCACCCTGTCAATTATTTCCTCAATGCACCGAAAAGAATTTAACCAATTCAGTCGTCTTTGTCAGAGCCTAATGAGCTCAGTCAAACACGAATGAATTGGTTAAATTCCAAAGTTGCATTATGGGAAATATTTTCTGCAAAACTTTTTGGGATTTTGACATTATCGTAGAAAGGGTTAAAATGCAGGCAGAAACCCAAATCACTGCTTATATGTGTAACTTTGACGCAACTAATCGTTGTGCCAGAATTATATGTAGTGACCAAAAGCGGGCGACTCAGTGGTTAGAGCACTGAACTTCAAACCGATGGTAGACGGTTCGATCCTGACCACACGCTAAAAACTAAAGTGTTAAAAACTACACTTGAAGTGCTGTATTTAACACTTACTAAGTGCTGAACTAGCACTTTGTTCAAGTGTAGATGTCCCAGAACTTGACAGGTGTTACAATAATACCACTTGACAAGTCGTCCCCTGAGTTCCAATGTGTTCTATGTGCCAGTAGGCACATAGAACACATTGGAACTCAGGCGACGAAGTGTAATGTCGCGACTCTAAAAAGGAAACAACGCAGATGACGCGGATCAGGCTCGAACTCTCAAGCCTGATCCGCGTCATCTGCGTTGCGTCCTTTTAATTATGTACCCACCAAGCGCAAATCAAATTATGGACGATTCTGGAAGAACCACCAATGCTAGACACATGGGAAGTGCCATCCAATCAAGTTTCAGATGTCTGACGATTGTAATGTCTGAGTGCTTAAAGCATTGCTCTTTGAGTGTTAAAATCAAACCCTGAGAGTTAGAATGGGTTTAACACCTTGAAAGTGTCAGTTTTAACACTTTAGTTTTTAGTGTGCAGCAATCACTGCGTTGTGTTCTTGGATAAGACTCTGCATCCCGATTCCCTTTGTGGGGGCACGGTGGTGCTGTGTGCTAAGGCGTACATCACATCGATGGTGTACTTGCATTCAACCGTTGCTAACCCAGCTTGTGCAGAGTTAGTGCGTTGGTGAGTATGACAGTTAATAGCCGCTACTCGATGGTTCTCTGGCTATTCCGGCTTCTTCTACCCGTACAATGTACCGATACGATGAGACCCTGGGTGTTGAAAGGGCCGTTAAACCCCAATACAACAGACACCTCGGACATTAGGCTCTATTTTAATTTAATTCCGTTGTCTTTGCGAGACAGCCGGGCTCAAAGCAGAGGCTGCACATTGCGTAGCTACTCCAAATTCAGGGCTTAAAATTCATGCGAGCATCATAATCGATTCTCGGGGAAAAACAATGAGAATCAACTTTGATTGTCGGAAAATGTTTATTTGATTCTTGTAGATTGTAGATTCTCAGAGTGATTGTACAGACCTGAAGAATTCTATTATTTTTTTTTTTTTTTTTTTTTGGCTCTCTCACTATAACTTTAACTTCGTAGGGTTGTCTAGTGAAATCTTGGCTGCCCTGTAGGCAGCCAAGACATCACTAAAAAACACTATCAAAGTGGTATAATTGTTAGTAGCACTACCACAGAATGTTCCACTTTTAAGACAATTAAACTCGTCAAATTTGAAACTATTCACTTTGGGGTTAAACTCAAATAAATTGAAGGTTACCTATGCAATATTTACCGGTTGCACAGTAGGGAGTTTTAACTTACTTTAGAATTGAAAATTTATGATCACGTGACTTTGCGTGATTCAAAACCGATTCTTGTGAATCGGCACAAATTTTAATGGATGAAATTTGGAAGAAAAACATTATTAATACTTAATTGCATCGCTTGGAAGGCTCTTCGCGAGTCTAGTGTGTAACATCTTTGAATACAAAACCTTGCACTACAGATGCTGTTCTACATATTTCAGGGACAAAAAACGGATAAAATATATACTACATAAACAAGTTTTGAAATACCACACGCAAGGGCGGCGGAAGCTCAATAAAAGTGGAGGGGCACAAATCTACAATGATACCATGGTTCGACCCAGCGTGACAAAGGTTAAAATCGTATATTGGTAAATGTACCATGACTCGCTAAAGTCTCTCGTGTAGATGAATATTCCGTTGTGTGGTCACTGTCCTGTCCGTTTCTTCTACTTCTAGCCTTCGGGTTGGAAGATAGTTGGAGTAGAAGGAACGGACCGAAGAGACTGAAAGCGGGATTCTTTGGCTAAATAATGTTACAGGAATGGCTGTACATTGACGCGTTTAAATGCGCCCATTTTAACCCAGTGTGTAACTGCGAACCATATATGTGGAAAAAGTGGAGGGGCTCCATCGCCTCTGACCAAACACAATTCCGTGTAAATAACAAAAGATTGAACCAATAATGAAAAGCAATACACCGCGTGAAAACCCATTCATTTATTGACAAATTTATTGACAAACGAATAGTTTCGGACAAACTCAGAGAACGATGCTCGTGGTATCATCCATGGTCGTTTTAAAAAAACACATTTTCATTTCTACTAGCAAGCAGGGTCCGACATAAGTCGTAACCTATAGGTTAGGTTATGGGGGAGGTTACAGTACGTTGAGAGTGTATTATCACTAAATCACCCGCAGTGTGGAGATTCCACCCAAGTAATAATTGGAAATCTGTTGCAAAGAATAACCCGGGGGTCCAATGGCTGAAACATTGCTTGTGTTTTTTGTCGATATGAACACAATTTGAAAGTTATAGCTTGAGTGATAACTCCACTCCGCGGGTGATTTAGTTGCAGTCCACTCTCCACGTACTGTACGTGTTTCTATAAACTCGAGACCTATTATTAGGTTACGAGAGGAAACTGATTACCTTAATAATTTACCTTATATCTACACTACGGAAACCTACAGGTTACGGTATGCTAGGCACTCCGTAACCTATTCCAAGGTTACGGTGTATGAAGCTTATATCAGTCCCTGAGCAAGTATCGAGTCATAATAGCCAACATAAGCCTTTTCTATTGTTTCAATACAGTGGAATCCAAATATTTAAGTGTTTTATCCACATTAACTTTTGCGTGTAACTAAATGTTCAAATATTAATTCTATCATTATTAATTTTCAGAACATTATTTGCCAAAAGATTGAAGTTCTATCGCCTACAAAACATTATAGTGAAATAGATGTTAGCCTGAGTTTTCCTAGAAATCTAACAGAAAGAAACCGTGATATATCTCGCGAAAAAGGGGATATCCTCTTGCTGTCGCCTTTCTATGGGATATCCTTGGTAAAATTCAGTCCATGCAAAAATCTAGCCAAATTAGCCGAGTGACCTACACATTGCCGCTTCAAAATTATTTCAGATCAAAAGCAATATTGGGAAGAAATTACCAGTGTATCGGACCGACCCCCCCCCCCCCCCCCTCCTTTACATACTGCACTGTAATCACAGAAACGTACAGAGAATTTTGACTGGATTGAGACAGGGTCGCAATTTGGTCAAAATTCTTTGTCCGACGTTCCTCCCAACATAGGTAGAATCCCACTCGCTGGACAAGAAATATACGAGAACTTAAGTCTGAGATTTTATTTTTGTTTGCTTTTTTAATGCGACCTTGATTTCGCAGTATTTTGGAAATTTCGACCCACTGGGGTGAGCGTGTGGCGATCAAAATACGACCTGATCTGATTGTTTTAATCCTTCACCCAACGTAACGGCCAAAACCGGCCAGCGCTATTCACAAAAATCGCCATTTAATTTTCATTATTTTTTTCATTGTTTGTCTAAAAAACATAGGTTATGGCCCCTCATTGGAACGAGCTCGTCGAATCCATCACAACCGGTTATAATTGTGTTTCAGATCCTCAAAATGTTAAAGAGTTTACCCCTTTACCCAACGTAACGGCCAAAACCGGCCAGTGCTATTCTCAAAAATCGCCAATTAATTTTCATTATTTTTTTCATTTTTTTGTCCCCAAAACATAGGTTATGACACCTTAGTTATTCAAGAATTTTGTTTGCAAGTGTCGTCTGCTTTTCATGTTAGGTAAAGGGTTAAATTGTAAGTAGAAGACAATACTGTCGGAGTAGCACTTCAAGCAACACATAAGTGTGTATGACAACAACATATTGTGTTCGCAGCCATCACAAATTCGTAGTGCCACGTTTAAAAGTGGAAGCTCTTCCTATGTATGTACACTTTGAATACCGGTGGTATCTTCCATTCCAGCTCAATGGCAGCATTTGGAAGAGTTCATAATCATTATTGGGGGTAGATCAATTATTATTTCCAACGCACAGCCTGGGATCTGCACGTTTAAAATATTGATTGATCTACCCCCACACATTCAATTAGCAGTCATCCTACCAAGAGAAATTATAACTTATCATGTTCCTGGTCCGGAAAAGCGGCCTCACGAGTCGAAAGGATTAAGCATGGAATTTCGGCGTTGTTTATGGCCATTTTGAGCCGAATTAAGTCAACATATGTAGACCGAGTGACAATATTTATTTAGGTTTAACGACACTTTAACAGCCAAGGTCATTTCGCGTCGGTGACAGTTTTACGAGTGGAGGAAGCCGAAGTACCCGGAGAGAACGACCAAGCAACGACGAGCAGCTGCCAGCTCTCCAACATCGTAACTCCGCATTGTAGCACAGGCAGGGTTAGATTGGTTGAACACATGCGCACCATCGACGTGCGTCATCGTTTCCCCCATGGGGTCAGTCTGGGTTAAGTGCCTTGCCCAAGGACACAACGCGGGAGTCCGAATCGATCGCTCAGACGGCCACCCATCCAAGGACTAACCGGGCTCGACGTTTCTTAACTTCGGTGATCTGAAGAGAACCGGTTACCGCAACGTCACTGCACCCCTGACTGACAATATTAAATGTGAGATTGATGACGAGATAAACTTTCTAAGAATCAAGTTGATAATACAACAAATGCACAAGGTATACCTGCATAATAAGAGCAGTGACCAGGGGATATAGGTGGGTTCAACAAATTCATGTCCGATATATCAGTTTCATGAAGGGTTCAAACACATTACTTTACAGCAGTTACTTCGACCTCAGAAATGAAAGTCTGCCGGTTGGATCAGATACCATTACAAAATTTGCGATGAGAAACAGTTCATGACTAACGATGACTTCACAAACCTTTCGCCAATCAATATTTTATCAGGTTTATGGCCTTTGTTCGTTAACTCTGCCACTTATTCTGATTGGTACTTCGTTGCCTGTTATGTCCAACGTTTTTAACCCTTTGGACACTGGTGGTATCTTCCATGTCAGTTCAACTGCTGCATTCGGAAGAGTCCATATTGATTATTTGAGGGTAGACCAATTAATATTATTTGGGGGTAGACAATTAATATTTTCAACGTGCAGCCTACGGGCTGCACGTTGAAAATATTGATTCGTCTACCCCACACATTCACTTAGCAGCCACGATACTGAATGAAATTATGACGTAACATGTTCCTGGACAGGAAAAGCGGTCTTTTGGGCTCAAAGGGTTCATTTCGCCGAACTGCGTGGTGACCACATGAACGTAGGCGTATATAATCACAAACGTGACACTAATTAACCGTCTATAGAGTGACGTTGGGAATGGTTCTTTTTATGGCAACACTTACTTGAACAATATTTTTGTGTTATATCCTTTGTCACTGTTAAGTTTTTTTGTTCGATGATTTCACATCAAATGGCGCAGTCATGAGAAAAAAAGTCTGAATCTTCTTAAATGACACCAGATATCTCCTTGTATAACACTGTTCTGAGAGTGGTTATTAAATATTGACATTTACATTGGCACTTGACCCGTTGTGTTCAGAATGGCATTTGAAAAGAGGCATATAATCAATACTCGTCAAGAATTATTAAAACCTGTACCTCACACGAACAGCAGACGACACTTTCAGAAGAAATCTAGAATAACTTAACTTTTTTCATTTTTCAAAACAAAACAATGGCTTTTCATCCCTCGACTATCTCTTTCTATCGAAGGGTAAAAAACTATGTTTTGGATGCACAAATTAAAAATAATTTTGAATGGCTTTTTTGTGAACATCACTGGACTGTTGTGTTCGTTATCGTATGTTTGGGGTTGACTTATCCATTAAAATGCACCAATACGAAAATATTAAGAAATTGTTTCGATTTTATAATTTCGGATCCAATCAAATGTTTATATGAAATATTAGGGCAATTCCAATAACAGCACATATTTCATACACAGAGTTATTTTCCCTGGCCTCAATCTGCTCGGAATGTCTGTCCGTTTCTCTGCACAGAGCATTGTAAGTTATTGTGGTGAATTAACGGTAACATGATTTGAGGTTTGAAATTATGTTCAAACCTCAGAATGTCACTGTCAATTCATCACAATAACGTATAGTTTCCCCATAAGCCCCTATACCTATATACCAAAACCCAGATCGTGAAGGTAACTTTGACGAGAATAACTTATAAGTTTAGTAAATAAACCTCTCGTATACCCACGACGACTCTGGACAAATAAACAATGTATCAGAGACTGAACGAATGAATCAAAGGTTTCGCGCGCCATCGCTTGTGCTTCATTTCGTGGTTTTTTTGTTGTTTTTTTGTCGGAGGAGGAGGCTTGAGGTGAGTTGGCTGCTGTTACCTTGGCTGCTGCTTCCTTCTATACTTTTTTGGTACCATTCGTGAAATTGGGGGTTGTGGATCTTCAGTACCTCTAGCTGTGAGCGAGTGAGTTTTTTTAAGTTTCTGATGGTAGTTTCATCGTACTGACTTTCTAGGGAGTGGTTGTATTCGATGAAGTCCTCAATTGTATCCTGGGCAACCGGTGGCTGATTGGGTTTGTCTGTGGGAGTGGGAGGGGAAGTGTTTGTCTGTGGGGGTGGGAGGGGAAGTGTTTGTCTGTGGGAGTGGGAAGGGAAGTGTTTGTTTGGGAGTGGGAGGGGAAGTTGCGGCTGCATCTGGCTCCTTCCTTACCTCACCTTCCTCGTTCTTCGTCTCCGTGCAAGCCTCCAGGCGTCGGGCATCCCTACGTCTGGTAGATGGGTTCTTCTTTTTCTTTTCTCTCTTCCCAGGGCCTTAAGACTTCATCGAGTGAGGACCAGTTCTTCACGTTTTTTCCATGGTAATTAGCTGGTGTACACACGCCTTCACGAGAGTCTTACAAGTGATGGCATGAGTCATACAAGTGATGGTATGAGTCTTACAAGTGAGGGTATGAGTCTTACAAGTGATGGCATGAGTCTTACAAGTAATGGTATGAGTCTTACAAGTGAGGGTATGAGTCTTACAAGTGAGGGTATGAGTCTTACAAGTGAGGGTATGAGTCTTACAAGTGATGGTACGAGTCTTACAAGTGAGGGTATGCGTCTTACAAGTGAGGGGATGAGTCTTACAAGTGAGGGTATGAGTCTTACAAGTGGGGCATGAGTCTTACAAGTGAGGGTATGAGTCGTATAAGTGAGGGTATGAGTCTTACAAGTGAGGGTATGAGTCTTACAAGTGAGGGTATGAGTCTTACAAGTGAGGGTATGAGTCTTACAAGTGATGGTATGAGTCTTACAAGTGAGGGTATGAGTCTTACAAGTGAGGGTATGAGTCTTATAAGTGAGGGTATGAGTCTTACAAGTGAGGGTATGAGTCTTGCAAGTGAGGGTACGAGTCTTACAAGTGAGGGTATGAGTCTTACAAGTGAGGGTATGAGTCTTACAAGTGATGGCATGGGTCTTACAAGTAATGGTATGAGTCTTACAAGTGAGGGTATGAGTCTTACAAGTGAGGGTATGAGTCTTACAAGTGAGGGTATGAGTCTTACAAGTGATGGTACGAGTCTTACAAGTGAGGGTATGAGTCTTACAAGTGAGGGGATGAGTCTTACAAGTGAGGGTATGAGTCTTACAAGTGGGGCATGAGTCTTACAAGTGAGGGTATGAGTCGTATAAGTGAGGGTATGAGTCTTACAAGTGAGGGTATGAGTCTTATAAGTGAGGGTATGAGTCTTACAAGTGGGGGTATGAGTCTTACAAGTGAGGGTATGAGTCTTACAAGTGATGGTATGAGTCTTACAAGTGAGGGTATGAGTCTTACAAGTGAGGGTATGAGTCTTATAAGTGAGGGTATGAGTCTTACAAGTGAGGGTATGAGTCTTACAAGTGAGGGTATGTGTCTTATAAGTGAGGGTATGAGTCTTACAAGTGAGGATATGAGTCTTACAAGTGATGGTATGAGTCTTAATAGTGATAGTATGAGTCTTACAAGTGAGGGTATGAGTCTTACAAGCGATGGTATGAGTCTTACAAGTGAGGGTATGAGTCTTGCAAGTGAGGGTACGAGTCTTACAAGTGAGGGTATGAGTCTTACAAGTGAGGGTATGAGTCTTACAAGTGAGGGTATGAGTCTTACAAGTGATGGTATGAGTCTTACAAGTGAGGGTATGAGTCTTACAAGTGAGGGTATGAGTCTTACAAGTGCGGGTATGAGTCTTACAAGTGAGGGGGTGCAGAGACTGAATCCGAGAATAATTCATTTTATCGTATGACTTCTCCGTTTTCTCGGCTTAATGCGGTTTCATATTTTCAATAAATATTAATTAGTGCTTCAGTTGATTTGATTGGTCATTTTCAAAAGAACGCTTTCTGATTGGTTAAATTAATGCAATTTCAAAACATCAAACTTACTGATCTTGTACTTATGTTATATTGATTTATGACGTGTGATGTGCGTGCAGCTCTCACGCGTACAGACAAATGTACAACGTTCAAGGTGAAATTCCATTCTTTAACCCTTCTTTTCTATCTAAAAGATGTGTTTGTTGTAGCTGTGGTGTCATATGATAAACAGAATATGAAATTCGTGTTTTGGTCACACGATATTTATGAAACTCGACTATAAATGTCTCGTTTTGCCTCGTCAGAGGCTCTGCAAAGCGGGAAATTCTTAGACTCGTTTCATAAATATCGTGTGACCAAAACACTCATTCCATATCCTCTTTGACTGATAGACCGGTGACGTCACACGGTAACATATGCTACTGGAGCCGTGAACATAGGTGGGGGAGGCGGAGTCTGGAAAACATTTACAGACACAAGGCCTAAAATCTTTTTCCTACATTTGACAACCACCACCCCCTCCACGTGCAAAAAGAAATATTTTTCCGTTGAAAACTGGATCAACAACACCTACACCTATATCTAATTTTCAGCGTTACAACCCCTGTTGTGATGAAACATTATTTCGCTGTGTTTCCAATTGTCATTCTTTGCCTCAAGTTGAATCACATTCCAATGTGCAAAATAATTAAAGCACACATCAACAGAGATAGGTAGATTACACCAAAGAATTTGAAAGAAAGTTGTAAAATGTATGGTCATCACTGTTGTCATGCTGCCAGTTATTTTGCGGGCATGCGCGCGTATATACAGTACGTGGAGAGTGGATAGTAACTAAATCACCTGCGGAGTGGACTTATCACCCAAACTATAACTTTCAAATTTTGTATATATAGACCAAAAACAAAAGCAATGTTTCAGCCAATGGACCTCCGGGTTTAACCCGGAGGTCCATTGGCTGAAACTTTGCTTGTGCTTGTTATGCTTTGCAACAAATTTTCAATTATTGCTTGGGTGGAATCTCCACTCTGCGGGTGATTTAGTAATAATACACTCTCCACGTACTGTATTGGGTTAATAATTGCCCACACATCCGGCGGTACTGAAATCTCAGGTCGATTCAATTGACTTGGAAAACCCCCCAACAATGAAACAAGATCAATTTCGCCAACATTCATGTCTTATGTCGTCATTGAAATCGACTTTCAATAAAGTTATCTCCATTGAAATAATTAGACGAGCGAGGAAGGTCCAATTAAAAAGCAAGTAATTGTTGAGAAAACACCTATGACATCAGTATAATGGAAACTGTACTTTTAGTGGCAGTCTAATTAGAAGCGACTAGTTTACAGATAATCCGCCATTAAGAATATCTACCAGTATCACACCTACCGATACCACAGTACGTGGAGAGTGAATTGTAACTAAATCACCCGCGGAGTGGAGTTATCACCCAAACTATAACTTTCAAATTTTGTATATATAGACCAAAAACAAAAGCAATGTTTCAGCCAATGGACCTCCGGGTTTAACCCGGAGGTCCATTGGCTGAAACTTTGCTTGTGCTTGTTATGCTTTGCAACAAATTTGCAATTATTGCTTGGGTGGAATCTCCACTCTGCGGGTGATTTAGTAATAATACACTCTCCACGAACTGTAAGTACCACTTTGGATGGATGAAAATGCCCGTTTCTTATTTTTGAAAACGGTTTCAACAGAATTTTTACAAACTAAAGGTGTTTCCTCTTAGAGTGGTATAAAAATACAGAAAATGGCTTTTCACAGTTTTTTGTGCTATCCGTTTGGACAATTTCCTGTAGTGTGTTATAAAAATACAGAAAATGTCTTCTTACGATTGTTTTCCGATCCGTCCATTTTCTGTATTTTTATTCCACTCCACAGGAAAACGCCTTTAGTTTGTAAAATGATCATTCCTTATTTATACTTAAAAAAAACTCAAGACTTCTTGGAACACAAGTCCAAGTATGAAATCTACTTTATCGTAAAAGTACATGATAGTAGCAATACAAGAGAAAATTAACATCTTCAACTCCAATCTTGATAAAAAAAATATCAATGAAATATAATTGGGGAGGGAGTGTCACACCCCCAAACCCTTCTTAGCGTCACCGCTGCTGAGGGCTGGTGAGACAGACCAAATTATGAGCGCTTTCAGTCATTTGATATGGTCATCATGGCTGTTGATCTATGGACCGTTGGTTGGTCTTACTTGCTCCAACAATGTGTTTTGCTTCGGCGCGTTGTAACACGGGCTATTCATTGTAATCCATGTATATTCGAGGGTGTGTGCAATGTTTATTGGTTTGAAAATAGCCAAACTCCGAGGCTCAGTCGACGTAAGTTTCAGTTTTAAAGCCGTTGTAAATCCTCACCACTCTGCAGTATACATGGATAACGAATTTATTTCCTCATTATGTTGCTTCACTTTGAAGAAAAAGTTCAATTCTATACGAAGATAACCCCTTGTATTTATGTTTTACGGAGCTCTAGTACACTCTGGTATTGTTAGGGCCATTTTGCTATGGTTATTCCGCCACTTTCTGGGTACCTCTACTTTCAAAAATACTCAAGGTATCCCAATTGGAATGAGAAGTTATTTTGTTTTCCTCGGGGAAGAACCTGGGTCTTCAACTACTGAGAAGAATCACACTTAACCCAACACTAGCTGAAATAAAGAGAAGGCGATAAAATATATTATATATATTTATTATATGACAGGACAAATCAGGTAATTTAATTGGCTAAAATACTCATCAGAAGTGTTGATATACTCTAGTATTACTGATTTATTCTATTTTTATCAAAAACATTTCACCGCTCTGTCATTGTTGCCTATAAATAGCGCGGGTAGGTTGATATAATGATTCCAAATACCTGTTTGCGATAGAAATGGTATTTCCAACTTGCTCCTTTAATTTCCCTGTTCCAATGTTTAGGAACTGTTGAAATATAACAATTAACTACAACACGAACAAATAAGTTAATGGACATTGTTTCTTATACACATATATATATGTTAAAATTAAATTTATTTTGCTGCATACGAATATCCCGTTTTTCCTCGAAAAATATGTAATAAAACAAGGAATTTGCAAACGATTTTTTTTTCTGTCACAATGATAAAACAATAACTGACTTTCCTTGAGGTTCATACAAAGAATTATCAACCCCTGAAAGGTAATATTCACCACGGTCTGAGGCCTCGGTAAATATTACATTTCCCGGGTTGATAATTCCTTGTATCAGCCTCAAGGAAAGTCAATTATATATATGTACACGCTAAAAACTAAAGTGTTAAAAACTACACTTGAAGTGCTGTATTTAACACTTACTAAGTGCTGAACTAGCACTTTGTTCAAGTGTAGATATCCCAGAACTTGACAGGTGTTACAATAATACCACTTGACAAGTGTAATGTCGCGACACTTAAAAGGAAACAACGCAGATGACGCGGAGCAGGCTCGAACTCTCGAGTCTGAACCGCGTCATCTGCGTTGTGTTCTTTTAATTATGTACCCACCAAGCGCAAATCAAATTATGGACGATTCTGGAAGAACCACCAATGCTAGACACATGGGAAGTGCCATCCATTCAAGTTTCAGATGTCTGACGATTGTAATGTCTAAGTGCTTAAAGCATTGCACTTTGAGTGTTAAAATCAAACCCTAAGAGTTAGAATGGGTTTAACACCCTAGAAGTGTCAGTTTTAACACTTTAGTTTTTAGTGTGTATAATGTATAGCGCACACAGCGACTCATCCTGGACAGACCTGAGTTGACATCTGAAGTCTGCTGGTGATTCAACGGACGGTCTAGGAGGACATGGGGAAGAAATAATCGAACAACTTTTCACAAATTATAGTATAAATTATTTTTCTCATACTGTAAGGTTTTCTTGTTGTTAAAACCCTTTACCCAACGCAGACGATATCAAAATTTATTATTTTAAATATCATTTTTTCAAAAAATTTCAACAAAACCATATCATGTGACCCCTCGTTGGAACGAGCTCGACGAGCTCGTTCCAACGAGGGGTCACATGATATGGTTTTGTTGAAATTTTTTTAAACATAATATTTTTTCAACTGCTGAATTTGCATATTACGCGGGCGGATGTGGGCGATTCTTTGGGTAAAGGGTTAACCCTTTACGCAAAGTAATGGCCAAATACGGCCAGCGCTATTCACAGAAAATCAATTTTCATTATGTTTTTAGTATGTGCCTCAAAAACATGGGTTATGACCCCTAACTGTAATGAGCTCGTTCAAGCGAGAGGATCATACGTTATGTTTTGGACGCAAAAAAATGAAAAAAACTTAGTTATTCAATAATTTTGTTTGCAAGTGTCGTCTGCTTTCCATGTTAGGTAAAGGGTTATACATTCCCTTCTATGTTTCCAGACTCTAGCATTATGTCGTGAGCTAATAACATGGATCCATTTATGAAGCCTTAACATAGGGAAGTTACGGCTTCATAAATGGGTTCAAGTTATTAAACATTGTCTCGAAATCCGCCGATCACAGCCATTATTCATCGACAAAAAGAATCAAAAGTCGGGGAATTACTTTAAGAAAACCATGTCACCTGAACTAACGGTATTTTGACATCAGAGTAGAGAGCCTAGGTTAATGACATTTTTCACCAAATGTATTCCAACTTGAAACTTCTGAAATCAGATTTCCTATAACCCTTTACCCAACGTAACGGCCAAACCAGCCAGCGATATTCACAAAAATCGCCAATTGATTTTCATTACTTTTTCATTTTTTGTCTCAAAAACATAGGTTTTCGAGGTCGTTCCAAAGAGGGGTCATAACCTATGTTTTTGAGACAACAAAATGAAAAATATTAGTATTCAAGAATTTTATTTGCAAGTGTCTGCTTTTCATGTTAGGTATTTATTTATTGGTGTTTAAGGTCACATACTTATGCACAATGGCTAATCGTGACCGTGACAGTTGTACGGATGGAGGAAGCCGGAGTACCCGGAGAGAACCGCCGAGCATCGACGAGCAACTGTCAGCTCCTCAACATTCTAACTCTGTTCAAGCTCCGCCCAAGCAGGTTTACAGCGGTTGAAGACATGTGCACCATCGACGTGCAGTACGCCTTAGTACACAGTGCCATCGTGACCCCGTGTAGGCAACCGGGATAAAGTGCTGTGGCAAGGATACAACGCGGGTCGTCCCGGGCGGAGACCAAACTCGGGACCTCTAGCATTTAAAGAAGCCCAACAGTCTACAACTGAGCCACCGCGCTCCCAGTCGGGGAATTACTTTAAGAATACCATTCTTTCTATCTTGATTATTCGATGTTGAAGGTACCAACTCCCATGGCTAACAATTTTCGTCATTGGAAGAGACTTACAAGAAAGTCAACTCTCCTAATTTTTTTAAAGTGTTCAAAATTTCCATTTTTATATTAAATTCCCATAGCTTTTGTGTTAAATTTACTGACAACTTTGGGGAATCTAAGGAAGCTAACTTTCCCGTAAATCTCTTCCAACGACAAAAATTGTCGGCCATTTGTGAAAACATATCAGTTTCAAAGTCATACAAGGAAAAAAGGAAGAGACAAAAAAAAAAAAAAAAGTTATCTGACAAAACACCCAAAGCACTTCAACAAATAAATGGCAGTCGATGAATGCATCGACGAAAGGTTCGGGCAACAGCGCTCGGATTCATCTCAGAATTGGTCACCGAGAAATAAATCATGATCCCAAGAAACCTGCCACGGCTATTTCGTCCGTACGTTCACCATCTAATTCTCCAACTGAACATGGATGATGAACACAGATTCAATGCAATACAATTGTAAAGAACTCGGCCTTGTGAGCCAGAAATATAAACCTGCCGTTTGTTGCTTGCAGTAAACACTCTCAACGAAATGCGATGCTCAAGATCATTCTGTGTTTAAGTATTATACTTCGTAGAATGCCTGAAAATAATCCTCATGTTCGTGGAACGTTTGTCTTGGTTCGGAATGACAATATACACAATACTGTACATTTCCAAATAAAATTACAGGCAGTTTCAGTACAGTCGCCGTAGACTGGTCGTAATCCACGCGTTGGAAAGAATGTCAGTTTCCTGTTCGTGTTGTGTCTACATTGTCTGATTCACACGAGCAAGAATTGGGGGTGTCTCAAGGTAGTTTTCTATCGGTTACCCTATTTTTTGTTTAAACCAATGGCATCATTGAATCAATTGAGTATATGGCAGATAATTCATTGTATGTCGACGACTTTTTAATTTGCTGTTGTTGTAAAAATATGTATGCCATCGAAAGTAAACTTCAACTGTGTTTAAACAGAATTAAACAATGGGCTACAGAAAAGTGTTTAAAGTCTCTGAGTCCAAAATAAATTGTGAAAATTTTTGTAATCTCCGGAACATCACCTCGACCCAGAGTTGCAATATATCGGACTACTATAAAAGGTGTTAAGAAAGTGAAATTGTTGGGTTTATTGTTTGACATTAAACTGAATTTCACTTCTCATAAAAAATAACTAAGAGAAAAACGTAAAAATGTACTTAACCTCCTAAAGGCAACTGGGTAGCACTAATTGGAGTGCTGACGAAAAACATTACTCCACACTTGTGAGATCAAAACTATATTACGATAGTGTGATTTACACATCTGTGAGAAAATGGTCCTCAAACCACTTGCTTCAATTCATAATAGTGGTATAAGAATTAAACTGGGTATTTTTAGAACATCGCCGATAGACTGACGCAGAGGAGTAGTGTTCAACCGATTACCAAAAGTGATCGCTGACCGATTACCGGTTATTTGAGCTCACAATCGGCTGATTCTGATGCTGACTCCGATTGTAATACCATGCACTACTAGACAAGTCGAGGCTCAAACGAACTACATTAAACTGAACAATGTTCACAGTGTTAACCTTCGTTGACTTGGGGTAGCAGTACAATTACCAGTCGCGGACACTTCGACGCTAAACGTGACTCTGAGAGCCACGTGTACCCCAAGTGCGCGCGATTGGTAATTTTACTGTGATCTGAGTCAATGGAGTGCAACCTTCACTTTTCCGGTACAAACTGGCGATTGCCCCAAGAACGCTCAATTGTAAGCTTTACATGTCGTTTAACTTATGTATTCCGTAAAGGGACGTCTAGAGAGATTAATACACATCATGGTTGTTTCTCAAATTTATTTAATGGTATCACTGACATCATTTTACATTCACAATTGAACGATTGCAGGAGGTAATAAAATACGATTGATGAATCATCACAAAATGCTTGGCAACAATCGGTTGAACCGATGTTAAGGGGAGCCGTTGCTGTTGTCATCCGATTGCCCACCATCGGCCGATTGTGGAGGCCGGTTCCAATAATCGGTTGAACACTACAGGGTAGCCTTTCCCCGGGAAGCACAGAATTGAACCGGTACTCCAGTATGTTTCTGAACTGTTGACTAATCCATTACATCCGATTATAATTGTGTTTCAGATCCTCAACATGTTAAAGATTTTAACACTTTACCCAACGTAACAGCCGAAACCGGCCAGCGCTATGCTCAAAAATCGCCAATTAATGTTCATTATTTTTTCATTTTTTTGTCTCAAAAACATAGGTTATGACACCTCAAGTGTCGTCTGCTTTTCATGTTAAGTAAAGGGTTAAGAAACATACTCCTCATTACTCCACCTGTATAGATCACTTGTGAGATCAAAATTAGATTACTGTAGTATGATTTACTCTTCTACGAGTAAATAGTACCTCAAACCACTTGTTTCAGTTCATAATAGGGGTATTAGAATTAACCTGGCTGATTTTAGAACATCGCATGTAGATTCAGTGCTCAATGGCGCAGAGCAGCCTTCTCCCGAGAAGCGCAGAATTAAACTTGCACTCTACCATGTTTTTAAACTGTTGACTAATCAATCAAACCCTGCTTATAATTGTGTTTCAGATCCCCCAAAATTTTGAATATTTTAAGAAACATATACCTCCTTTTGGATTTGGAATTAGTGTGACGAGGGGGTTCGTCGTAGTATATACGGGATCTTAGAATGTCCAAGAGATATATAAGACTCACATAAACAGAAACATTTATATACATCCAATAGCGGAATAAAATAACAATGAATGTAGCCGGTGTTGACATCGAGCTCTGGGGGACAGAGTGTCCGGCGACTAAGGAATTCTAGAGTGAAGCCTCAAGCTCTTATCAAAGTATATATACATGTACACATCACGAAAGAAAAGAAGTTTTACAATACACTACAGTTTTCATAACACTGACAATCAAACTGAATATAAGTAATTAACCCATTCAAGATTAGACTCGCGATTTCCAATTCAAGCAGCATGTGTAGCTGACACTTGGATGGCAACAATAGCATTCAATAAACAGTCACAGCGTAGTGTTAATGATTACTGATGGAGATTATATTTAGCTTGCTTGTCGCTGCTTGATTAAATATGGACTTTTATCATATGACTCGTCCGTTTTGTTCACTTTAAAACATTTGATATTTTGTTTTCATATTAATCAGTGATAAATAAAGCCTTCCGTCAGTTTCATTGGTCAATTTCAAAACTAGACAATTTGATTGGCTTAACAAAATAAAACTGGGCCACATTTTCACAATTTGCATAATTAGAGTTGGGAGCTTTCATTGGTCAATTTCAAAACTGTACAATTTGATTGGCTAAACAAAATACAACTGGGTGACAATTGCATAATTTCAGTAGGGAGAATTTACGTTATCTGTCCTATTTAGGGTGTGTTATATTGTATTAATCTTTTACCTACAAGAAAAATGCCATCATTTTTTTTTTTACATTTTCACTTTTTGCTTCCAAAACATAGGTTATGACCCCTCATTGGAACGAGCTCGACGAGCTCGTTCCAATGAGGGGTCATAACCTATGTTTTGGAAGCAAAAAATGAAATTTTTTAGTTACACGAGGATGTTTTTTCCAAGTGCCGTCTGCAACTCAAGTTAAGTGATCCTTTAAAAAGTCATACTAAGTGGCTAATTTGTGTCATGTGTGTGTCATATGATAAATAGAATATGAAATAAGTGTTTTCTCATATAAACATTGTTTGCAAGTTTCGTCTGCTTTTCATGTTAGGTAAAACTCCTCACTAGAACGCGCTCGTTGTGCTCGTTCTAATGAAGGGAGATAAGCCGTATTTTTGACTCAAAAAATGAAAACAAATAGATATTCAATAATTTTGTTTGCAAATGTCGTCTGCTTTTCGTGATAAGTTAAACCCCTCCTATGAGGGGGTCATACCCTATGTTTTGGAAGCAAAAAATGGAAAAAAAATTTTATACGAAGATGTTTTTTTCAAGTGCTGCAACTCAAGTCAGGTGATGGGTTAAGAAGTCCTCCTAAGTGGCCAATTTGTGCGTGTGTATGTCATATGATAAATAGTATATGAAATGAGTGTTTTTCTCATATAATATTTATGAAACTCGTCCGAATTTTCTGTTTAGGCTCGCCAGAGGCTCGTCAAAACGAAAAATTCTTAGACTCGTTTCATAAATATTATATGAGAAAAACACTCATTCCATATCCTCTATTTATATTTTAACCAAACCTTCACAACTGAGAAATAAAAATACTCATGTTAGCTTACAGTTCAAAACGTAATCTCTTGAATATTAATCAAATAATTTGTGGGCTTCCATATAATGCCACGGTCATATAACCTCACCGCTCGAATTGATGCGACCCTCAGCAACACAATTAAAACATTGAAATCGTAATGTCCGAAAATTCCGAAAACAGAAATTTATGGTCGCTTGTACCGCCGATGTTTCTTATGTTCAGGAGTTCCCGGTCTTGACAAAGTTGGACGAAGGCCCGGGATTCTACTCTGATTGTCCCGGATGTACTCTCGAGCTTCTTCGTCCAAATCACAGTCTTTAACCTATGAATTATCAGAATCTGGATGGTGTCTCAATTTAATCAGATACTGAAGGTCAAATTGCTTGGACCTACAATATCTGATCACAGTCTCAGTAACTCTTTGTGGCTGGACAGTGTTTTCGGACAGTTGTGAACGGATAGAGCTGAGCACCCCTTCCGCGTTGTCTGAATTGAAATGCTTTTCATCTGGGGTTGGGGGAGGCATTGAATAGGCGTGTCGGTGGAAGTCGGTACTGCGTTCACACCGACGTCGACTTTTAATTGAGACTTAGAATAGGTTTGAGTACTCACTGAGTCTTTATGAATTACACTGTTGGTTCCTTTGACTGTGTTGCAGGATAGTGGCTCCGATCGACAATTCTACTGCGGTTGTTTCCATGGTCGACTAAGTCTGTTTGAGTTCTTTCTTATTATTGTATTGAGTCATTTTTCTATTTTCTCTGGCTCTTGTTGACGCAGATTTGTGCTTGAGAGACTTATCCCACTTCAGCGCCAATGTTGTTGCCGTGCTCTCCAATGCAATGCCCCATGTGAGATTCATTGTCCCTAAGTTGAGACTTCTCAGCATATCCTGGATGGTTGTCGGAATCACGTTAGATATCCTATTAGACCTCATATGGAATCCATCAAACTGGAATCAGATTCGACAAAAGAGAACCGTTAAACATATATTCCTCCTTGGCATCAAAAGAAACCCATGGTTATTTTGCTCACACAAATCGGAGACAAAGTCTCTGCAGTTTAACAAACGTACGCCGAAATAAAGTCCGAGTGCAGGGATAAAGATGATGCGAAAGTATCAGCAGCCGTTGTTACTGGTGATCAGATCACCTCTATCAGAATACCAAATAAAAATTATATTTTCACAGTAGAAGTTAAAGCTTTGCCACCCGCTCTTGGATGCATCGAAAATGTACAGGAAAAGAAGAGACTATTATGGTTTCAGACTCTCTTTCCTCTTTGCTAGTTTTACTCAACCCAAGTTGAAGAAAACTCTCAGTTTGAGACTTCATGAGAATTTGAATACTCTCATGTCTGTCCAAGAAAATATTGTGTTTAACTGATCACCTCTGCATGATGGTATCGCCTCTAACACCAGGGCAGACAGTGCAGCAAACTAGACTCTAAAGCAAGCCTATCACCTTCAGTGATTACAAATCGTATATCAATAATTACCCCCAAATCTATGTGCAGCCGGAAAGGGATGGAGCTACAAATAACAAGCGCCATCGCTTTCGACCAAATATCAGTGATAAATATCCGTCTTTTTACCTTTGTAGAAAAAGATCATCTAATTCTGAGACGATGTCATATTGGTGACACTTACACATTCCTTATTTGTTAGAGGGTAATATGCGACCAGTGTGTGTTCCTTGCCATAAGGTGTTAACAGTGGAGCCCATTCTTATTGCTCCGATTTTAATCATGTCAGAGGGCAGTATCTCACTCTAGGATCTCTTACAGATCTATTTTATCATACCAGCCCGCATAAAATGTCGGTATTTATAAAAGATATCAACCTGTTGAATAAGTTTTAAAATTGTTTTCATTCTTTTCATCCTTTACTCAACGTGACGGCGCAAAACGCCCAGCGCTATTCACAAATAATGTCATTCAAATGTCATTATTTTTTTTATATTTTGCCTCAAAAATATAGCTTATGTCCCCTCTTTGGAACAAGCTCGTTGAGCTCGCTCCATTGAGGGTCATAAGCTATGTTTTTGACGAAATATTTTTGTTAAAAATAGTTATTTAATAATTTTGTTTGCACGTTTCGTCTGCTTTTCATGTTAGGTAAAAACCCCTCATTAGAACGCGCTCGCTGTGTTCGTTCTAATGAAGGGAGATAAGCCGTATTTTTTACTCAAAAAATAAAAACAAATAGATATTCAATAATTTTGTTTGCAAATTTCGTCTGTTTTTCGTGATAGGTAAAACTCCTCATTAGAACGCGCTCGTTGAACTCGCTCCAATCACGCGTGATGCGTGATGCTTTTGGCGCAAAAAATGGAAAAAATAGTTATTGAATAATTTTGTTTTCAAGTGTCGTCTGATTTTCATGTCAGGTAAAGGGTTACACTAGCTTCTTGTAGTCTCAAATTGACTTGTAAAGTGTATACTACACGACTACTGTCACCACACATTACTGTCCTACATCTTCGTGTGTCTTTGGCATTCTATTCTAAACATTTTCGATTTTTAACCCTTTACCCAACGCAGACGATATCAAAATTTATTAATTTAAATACCGTTTTTTAATTTTTTTCGAAACATTTCAACAAAACCATATCATGTGACCCCTCATTGGAACGAGCTCGAAGAGCTCATTCCAAAGAGGGGTCACATGATATGGTTTTGTTGAATTTTTTTCGAAAAATAATATTTGTTCAGCTTCTGAATCTGCATATTACGCGGGCGGCTGCGGGCGATTCGATGGATAAAGTGTTAATCAATCATTTTACTTTATAATTTACATGACATGTTTTCCTTCCACCATTTCTCGTCACGATATAGCCGGAGATGCTGATGCACCGATTAATAAATAAATAAATGTTAAGTACACGGCGGTAACTTGGTTGCGTCTGATGGAGTGAACATTTTATTGTTTACTTGTAAAAGTGGAAACACATTTTTGAGTTCGTCTATAATACAATAACAAGTTTATTGGATGTTTGTCAGGTTGCCTTTGGTAGTTATTTCCCGACTTTTTTATAATAATTATCTATTTTGCTAATGTAACAAAGTTTGGTGTCAGAAGATCCGGAACAGGGGGGTACGGGTGACCTTTGGGTTGTTTTGGTGGAAGGGTTCGCGCAATCAATGCTGTCTAAATTTGCAGTTCAATTAATCAATTTGTGACGAAATATGCAGCTGAATCACTGACATCACAATCATTTTCTATATTGCAATATCCTGCAGACGAAATGTTCTCTTGTTATATATGTACCGGCGTCGCTTGCACAGGTAATCTTTCAAAAGTTTCCGTCCCCCGCCATTTTTGCTTCCCTTGACCCTGCTTGATGTTCTTTGACTGGTGATGAATACAGATTATCATGATAATGTGCATGTCCTGTGATTTGTATCAGATTCGAGGTGGTGTCCAGAATGGGATCTCAACGAGCCGCCTTTGCCGCCGAGTTGTGTTCCCATTTTTGGACACCACCTAGAATCTAATGCAAATCACAGGACATGCACGTTATCATGATAATTCAGTTATCTAACAATTCTGCCACGTAAACAGATTAAATCTTAAATTATGAATATTTTATGGAACTATATTGTTACGTAGTCTGACAAACAATGAGTAACGCGGTGACCGCAATTTTTAAAGATGTGTTGTCAAATTATTCACTCTCAGTGTCACTTCCTACGACGATCCGCTTGAATTTACGAGGGCACCTCTTCAGGAACCGGGTAGGTGTAATACTGAATTGCGCACTTTCTATTTATCGTAAAATGTTTAGCCAATCGCCCGAAGCTATCACGGTCGCGTTACCAGAAACGGGTGGTCTATATGATACGGAATCAAAATTATTCGTCTATATGATACGGAATCGGAACACATAATGTGATACGCTCCGTTTCTCGTGGCTTTCAGGCCAAAATCTGTATGATTGTTAGATAAAGTGATGTAACACAGCTTTGGAGGCAGTGTGATAAGATAAAACATAGCGACGATGAAGTACGGCGGACTGGAATCAACGACCCGAATTGGAGTTAGTTCTGTAAGCGCCCTTGAAATACAAGACAAACTCTAAGAAGAGTCGTCGGTTCATGTCTCCCGTCCTCTACCCAAGTTGTGTTCTGTATTTATTCCACGATTCAACTTGAATTAAATGAATGAGGTTGACATTTATGAAGAAAAATATGACCTTCAGAAAACTGTTTACATTCTTGCTTGACATCGCTTGGTGTCGAATGATTTCATTCGTCATAACGCCATTCAGATGCGCATCGACCAATCAGATGCATTCCTACAGTTGAAACTAGAAGTCCTGTCACAATTAGCACAGACAATTCTATTTGGCGAATGCGCTCCTTACTGCAGAAGACTGATGTAGTCTGAAATACACAGCGTTTGCGCTGTGCAATACAAAATATAATGTGCTATTAGCGAGGTCGGTAGTGAAATTACGAACTGAACCGATCAAACAGAAAGAAAATATTGAGACCACAGTATGTGGTGGGAGGATTACTAGTAAATCCCTGCGGGAAAGATTTTTCACTTAGTAATTATTTACAATTTCTGAGGACAAAACACAAGAAGCACTTGCAAACTTTCATCACATGCACCACCGGGTGCCACCCGGTGGTCCATGTGATGAAAGTTTGCAAGTGTTTCTTGTGCTGTTATGAGCAATTATAAATACTTTTCGGGTGGAGAATATATGGCGCTGCGATTAAGTAGTAATCCACTCTCTTCATTCTGTATATGTTGTCGAATTTTAATATCTATTTCCATCATTCCATGTACATGTATCCCAGTAGAGGTTAGGATGAAGTTAATGATCTCTGTTTACTAGAATAGAATTGTTGGGCATGCTGTTTTTCTACGTAAACTGAATTACGCTATTGGGACAGTTTGAGTTTGATCAGGGCAAAAAGTGCAGTTACTCAGCGCGGTATTGCTTCGAAATAGTGCACAATTCAATGACAAGACTTTTAGTTTCAACTGTATATGACGTTCTTATATGGTCGCAGGATTCCACGCATAGTGTACCTAGCACATTTCTCAATGTATGTATTGTATCCGATAACGCTGAATGCTCACAGCAATCATGGTGTGAAACATTTTTCAAATCACAGCACACCAGTTGCTTCGTCGCAAAAGCTAAAGAAAACGAAGCAAGTTATCTACGTTACTCATTCCAGCCTTTGCACTTACAGACCATTCTTATTGGACACAGACGCCTTGTCCAAAAGAACAAAAAATAAACTACTGGGCCGTTTGCATGGAGTACGACATTTTTGTGGTACGAAATCAAAGCATATGGAAAACTATTTGATAATATGCATGTCGTTGATACTTTCCAGAGAGTGGCTTTTATTCGGAAATGCAGATGACACTCGCTGCATCAACAAGCCTGAAAAATTAAAGGCTTAAAAATTGAAGTCTAAAAGTATAATTTGTTGTTTGCAACCTTTAAATCTGAAACTAGTGACAGGTGGCGCATGCATTTATTCTTTGTCTCATTTATTTTTGTGCAGTTGGTTGCGCGACACCTGCCGTCGTTCGCAAATATTCAGCAGAAAAAATTAGTTGTTCACATTTGGGGTGCATGTGAAGGTAAAAATATCAGTATCGCTTTGACTGTATCTTGAATTAACCCTCTGGGTAACACAAATAGAAGACGATACTTAAAATATTTTACTTTTTACCCCAAAATGTCGCTGATGACTTCTCATTGGAACCAGCACATTGTGCTCGTTCCAATGAGATGTCGCAATCTATGTTTTCGAGGAAATTTTTTTTAAAAATGTTAAAATTTGAAAGGCGATTTGTTTGTGAATAGCGCTAGTCAGACTGGCGCGGTACGTCAAGTAAAAGGTTAACCCTTTACCCAACGTAACGGCCAAAACCGGCCAGCGCTATTCTCAAAAATCGCCAATTAATTTTCATTATTTTTTTCATTTTTTGTCTCAAAAACATAGGTTATGACCCCTCGTTGGAACGAGCTCGTCGAGCTCGTTCCAACGAGATGTCATAACCTATGTTTTTGAGACAAAAAATGAAAAAAATTAGTTATTCAAGAATTATTTTTGCAAGTGTCGTCTGCTTTCCACGTTAGGTAAAGGGTTAAATCTGTGAATAGTAACATGGAAAAGGTTACCTGACAAAGCAGGAGGGAACTATTTTTCATGTCGGCTTAATTTTAGTCAGTTTGTTTAGACTATGATACGCACTGCACAAACGATCTGAGCGACATTGCCTTTACTGACGATATTGGCGTGCTGTTGAGTGGGCGCAGAGCTGTATTTGAATTTATACCGACTTGATGGTTTGGACTGGGGTTTAATCCCGGAAACCGGAATTCTCTTTTTCCCGGTTCAAAAGCCGGTCACGATACCCGGGAAATCTTTAGCATGGAACCGGGAATCACGCATGGCACTGTTTGAGTGTTGAACTGAAGTTTTCTAAATTGAAAAACAGCCCCAACGTAACTTTGTAAGATTCCGTCAGCCTATCAAGCCACAATGTTTTATAATCAAGAACCTTTTTCACCAAATCACTGCACCTCTCACTCAGTTCCGGAGGACTCCTCTCTTCTAAGCAATATCTTCATACTCGTCTTCATTTTCAGAATCACTAGTATCACTCACTATTCAATACCTTCTTCAGCATCAAGTACTTCTTCACTGCCGTCACAAGTCTCCCCTCCTTCAGGTATCACTGACCTAAATATTTGAATTAGAATTACCTGCCTTGAAATGTTGCAATCTCCAAAAATAAACAGCCTTGGGGAAATATGTTGTTTCAATAAACTTTTGAAGCATTCTACTGAAATCTTGCATTATTGGTGAATACTCCAGATAAATAAAGCGGGTGATTTGATGACTTTTTGAACCTAAAAAAATATAATTGACTGCTGGTGTGGTTTTGTTGGGAACTCCCTGAAAGATGTGTGCACGTAACCGGTACTTCCCTTTCTGTCAGTTTTTCTCTCTTATTTGTTGCATGACCCTCTGTTTTCAGGTCAGAAAAAGTTGTCTGAAGGGCCATACTTGACATACTTTGAATGCCAATATTAAAGTGATGCAATCATATTTTTTTCACCTGAACGTTATAATGGTCGCCTATGGGAAAATGTTCAGTTCTGTGATACCTTCAACCAGAGGAGACAATTGACGGCAGTAAATAGGATGTTGAAGTGGTTATAAAACTAGTGATTCTGAAAATGAAGATGCGTTGGAAGCGGGTTTAAGTTTTCACACTTTTCTCAGGAAAAGAACTTTTCCGCATTGAGATGGCAGATTGCCAATAAAATATGTTCATTTTCACGAAGATAAAACGCGGCTTGTTACTTCCGTCAATTTACTTGATATTATCCGGGACATTTCCCGGTTCTGAGTGTAAGTTCATTCCCGTGCCCGTTGCTATGGAAAACCAAGAACATATTAAACCCTAATTAACCCTTTCAACAGTGGTGGTATCTTCCATGCCAGTTAAATGGCAGAAATTGGAAGAGTCCATATCCATTATTTGGGGGGGGGGGGGGTAGAGCAATTAATATTTTCAACGTGCAGCCTTCAGGCTGCACGTTGAAAATATTAATTGTTCTACCACACACGTTCACTTAGTAGCCATCCTACTTAAAATTATGACGTATCGTGTTCCTGGACCGGAAAAGCGGCCTCTCGTGTTCAAAGAGTTAAGACGCTCTGTATTCTCTTTGGTTCATACGTGAACCTGCGATAAAAAAATACTTTCGCTATGAAAAATGCGAAAGGAGGAATGGACGAAATGTCCGACAACTTTTGGAGTGATGTAGGAATTACTGGCGGATTTACACCTTAAGGTAGGCTCTGCCACACATGTCATCCCTCCACACACACTTCACATACAATACACACACCTTCACCCTCACGCAAAAAAAAACCCCGCACGCACACACTCTCTCAGACACACTCATCCCCACTCACTCTCAAAAATTGCCAATTAATTTTCATTATTTTTTTCATTTTTTGTCTCAAAAACATAGGTTATGACCACCTCATTGGAACGAGCTCGTTCCAATGAGGGAGTCATGACCTATATTTTTTAGACAAAAAATGAAAAAAAATAGTCACTCAAGAATTTTTTGCAAATGTCGTCTGCTTTTCATGTTAGGTAAACTAGGGGTTAACCATTTTGTAGAGACTGTTTTTTTCTTTTGTTCTCGATGGCAAAAAAGTCTCCACAAAATCGGGAAGACAGACCCAAACCCAAAGCATTGTTTGTTAGCAATCGGAAAATAACAAAGGAAATCTTTATGGAAACCAAACACAATTGCCTAGATTTTCACAAACTCAGGAAGACAGACTCCATACTCAAACACAAGAACATGCATACGAAAATCTGCCCCTCCCCCCCCCCCCCCCACCACACTTCCCTGATGTAGAACCTGTTCGACTCTTTCTCACTTCAACACACTCTGGCCGTCACTGCTATGTTTCTTCGTGGTTCGTTTTCAATCTATTACCTAACGAATCGCCCGCATCCGCCCGCGTAATATGGAAATTCAGCAGCTGAAAAAATATTATTTTTCAAAAAATTTCAACAAAACCATATCGTGTGACCCCTCATTGGAACGAGCTCGTTCCAACGAGGGGTCACATAATATGGTTTTGTTGAAATTTTTTGAAAAATTTAAAAAATGATATTTAAAAAAATAAATTTTGATATCGTCTGCGTTGGCTAAAGGGTTAATGAGCTGTGTCTTTTTGTTGGTAATCTGAAAAGCAAAGTATTTTTTCAGACATACACATGCGTCCAGGCCACTTCTGAGACGAGAGAAGGTAATTTTGAAATAAATGGAAATATTCATAATTGTTCTGCATTAAACCAAAGCGTCAGTTCTGATTAATTAATAACGGGGAGTTATGCGATAAACACCATTACACTGAAATGCTCATTAGCTTTAATCAATAAATAAACAGTGCTTAAAACACATAGAAAATTGAAAGCAATTGGAAACATATGATTGATCAGATTAGTTGACAGATAAAGAGGAAAAAACACAGTTTTGTCGTCACTACATAAATATATTTATTTTATCTCTGTGTATCGGCACTTCGTGTTAAATGACTTCTGTAATCGCTCCATTAGACACAGAAGTATTTTGTTCTGTGATGCAAAATGTGCAGTCAGTTGTAATTACTTTTACGCAGATTTCTCTCATATACACAACCGGAGCATAGATACGGGGGGGGGGGGGGCACTGCTGGGGTGACATATCCACCCCAATCCACAAAAAGTATTGTGTGAAAATTTGAAGACTTTTAGGAAATGCTTTTAGGCCCATGGCCTTCTTAGATATGCATTAAATTGCGCAACTGGTGGAGAAAATTATCAGGTGCTAGTTAGAAACAATCGGATCCAGTCAAAATCCACCTCTCACTGACAAAATCTCGTCCCGATAAAATCTACACTAAATGATAAAAAATCACAAACATACACTTCAATGAAAATACAGACACGAACGCATGCGTGTGTGCTTTGTATTTCGTCCACTGAGTATTTCCATCACTTTAGAACAAATCATTAGTTAGGTTTAATACATTCCCGATTTTCTATAGTAACGAGAACGGGAATGAAATTACACTCAGAATCAGGAACCGGGAACCTGGAAATGCCTCTGATAATATCAAGTAACCTTATTACGCGAGTAACAAGACGCGAACATCGTCGTGAAAAAGAACATATTTTATTGGCAATCTGCCATCTCCATACGGAAAAGTTCTTTTCTCAAGAAAAGTGTGAAAACTTAAACAAGCTTCCAACTCTTCTTCATTTTCAGAATCGCTAGTTTTATCACCAGTTCAGCTCTCTTCTTTTTCTTTGGTGAAAAAAGGTTCTTCAGGAAGCAGAGTTGCAAAACATTCAGGCGTGAAAGGCTGGCGAAATCATATAAAGTTATGTTGGAGCAGTTTTTCAATTTGGATAACTTCTGTTCAACATACAAATAGTGCCTTTCGTGATTTCCGGTTCCGTGCTAAAGATTTTCCAGGTAATGTAACCGGCTTTCGGAACCGGGAACCCCAGAATTCCAGTTTCTGGGATTAAACCCTAATCACAAGAGAAAAGTAAGAACTGAAACTGATATGTTTAGTGGATTTCTCAATTCACCCAAAACGAAACTCAAATTTGCATGCTCTTCCATAGTTGACTGAGGTGAATGTGGTACGCCCAGGCTCGTAATTAACAAAATATATTGGGATGGGGGGGGGGGGGGGAATCATCATTCTGCCCTTCTGTCAGTGTATATTGCCCTGCATATATATCACCTTTTTAAGTGCTTTCAACAAGTACATATCATATGATATCAGGTGTTCTGTAGGGCAAGGCACTCCACATAGGAAGATAAATGAATATATTCTAAACAGAATTGTTGTTGAATTTACAATGACACCCTGTCCTCTTTTTGCATGGGCAGAGGGGAATATGAACTAAGATGGAAGTTGTACAAGACCATGGTATATCAGGTGCCCAGCGTGCCCTAGCTGTTCAGCTCTATTCTGTTACACTCTAAAATCAGAAGGGTTAAAAATCAACACAAATCGACTGGGTTGAGTGAATATGAACCCAATTGGGTTCATATTCGCTCAACCCAGTCGATTTGGGTTGAATTTTTAACCCAACTAATTTTAGAGTGTAAGCAAGGCAACATCCTTGGCAGGGCAGTAGTTGCGTGGGCCGCGGACCGTGGTAACCTGGTAACTTGCCCTACTCGCTTTCCCGAAAACATAATATCTGAATATTTTTTTTTGAGGGGGGGTGTAACTCCCCCACCCAGCCACTCCCAGGATATTCGCCCCTGGGTATGCCCTCTTTTAGGAGCATAGCGTGGAATTTATATTGGGCAAGGCGGGAGGCACCGATATCTTCTGTGGGTACCTGCTTGATATAACATCAATGTCGTCTTCTGCTCGTGTTACAGAACGATCGCCGTGGACTGACCACTTTCTACGGGCGCAATAATATTAGATTCCAAACACTAATTTTTGGAACAATCATCAAACATTTAATTAATGAAGACAACTTGGGACAACTTCTCTCTCCGCGTTAGCATTAGCTTTTTGAAGATGATGTGAAATGTGGAGAGTCACTTATGAGTTTCTTGAGATTATTTAAATCACTTTCAGGAAACATGTGAAATGTAGTTACAAAAATAGCGGTGACAAATAGAGACAAACATGAACAGAAACAGATTCGGATAGAAACCCTATGTTGATCAGAACGTACAATTAAAACTAGCAGTCCTGTCATGCACTGTGCGCTTATTTAGGCTTAATTGCGCGTAGGAATTGCGCGCAATTGCCATATCGAATGACATCCAAAGCACGGTAGTTTTCCTGGTTACTCATAGCAAACACAGGCAATGTTTCTGCCAATGGACCTCCGGGTTACCCGGAGGTCCATTGGCTGAAATATTGCTTGTGCACAGACCATATGTACAGAGTTTGATAGCCTTAATATCGTCATAATGCGTAGATTAACGCGCAGATCGAAGTGCTATTTGCGCAAATTTCATGACATGATTTCTAGTTTTAACTGTAAGGAGAGAAATGTCTATATTTTAAGAAAAACAAATCTGTTTAGTATGCGTTCGATCCAGAACATGCACGAATGACTGGCGGGGAAAATTACTAAATAACAACACACCATGGCAAATTAACGTCTAGTACGACTTCTCACGGGCGGGCAATATTCCCACGGTCGCAATAATATTAGATTTCAAACACTAATTATAGGAATAATCATCAAAAAGTTAATTAATGAATCACCAGGTACAACCCGGGTGCTTCATTAATTGAATTTTTTCGGACGATGATTTTTATTACCTGGTCAACGCATGCGTGTACCTCACTGCCCATGCGTGGATTAGGATCTGTCCACGGCGACTGTACTTTATGTAAAGGTTTATACACATTTTCAAGAAGGGCGCCGTATTTTCACGCAAAACTTCGAAGAATCTGTTTGAGGACATTTCGACTGACTTTGTCATTGAAGGGATACCGTACAAAGACATATATACACAGAACGACACACGCGTGTGGATGGGTTAATCGATATGGTACGATTGCCAGCGCGGATGGATAAAACTAGAGGCCACAGGCTTCGGGTTTTATCCTTCCGCGATGGCTATCGCTAGAAATTCAATTGTAATTGCGGTGCACGATTTGTAGAAAATTCCAGTGAAATTTCGTTTCTTCATAAAAAAAGGAATAAATCATCAACGATCTCTGTTCCGCATCTATGTGCGGAACGGATGTTCATTTTACGCATGGTTTAGTGTTGCTGTAGATGGGGATTTCATAGAACAGGCGTGTAATAAAAAGGCATAGGGAGGCTTGACGCGATTTGTTGGTTGCTTTCGTTGCCTTTGTATTCAGAAGTTAATGATGCAATGGAGACTTAACGTCAATGTATCAGATCGGCGAACAATATATTGAGACCTCGATGGCTCGAAATGCAAGGGACCATAAACGTATTACTACAAGGATTTCTTCCATACAACTCTTTTGCAGGAGGTGATTTGTTAAGAAAAGCTGAAACGTCTGTACCCGCTCTCGGACAAACCGGAAGGTTCAAAGATAGTGAATTCCTTGATCGGCGAGAAAGTATTTGAGTCTAGTGTAAATTAGAAAAGGCTAGTGATGTGGTTATACGAGGATCTCCTCGGGAATGATAAAAGGAAAGTTGTCGAAGTTTCGACACTGTACATTTCAGCTGCAATCTCCACGTATAATGGCGATAGCAGATTTGTAAATTGAGAACAGGTTCAGCATATTCATATATGAAGCTACTTGACTTCTCTCTGTGTCCATCAAAAATTGTGTACCGTGAGTGCTATCTCAGATCTAGAACTCAGACCCGAAGAGTCCTCAGTTGTGGTAGTGTGGTGATGTGCTTCGTCCTATATCTTTTTAATCCGGTATGAATATTTATTACACATCCATTAAACTTTCTGTATTCAACGGGTGATATATATAGTTTCGTTATACAATCATCGACCGTCTGTCGCATAGAGTGAAAATGAAAACGTCTAAAGCAAAATAAAGTCGGTTCACAAAAAATAGTTAGCCAAAAATGAGATAATCATTTCCACCAGAACATTAAGGGGACGTCCAACCTAACTTTGGTCAAATTTCATGTATTTTTCTTTCAAGTCTAAAAAAGGCCCAAAATGAATAACCCCAATAAATTATATATCAAAATGCTTGGAATGAAACATAGAACATGTGGAAACTGATCTTTGCCATGGGACTGCTGCCATGTGTAAATGGCACCACCTGAAAGTCTGCTATGGCATAAGTAAGAGAACAAAATTTTTACAATAAAATACCTCAAAATAAAATAACAGCTGTATTCTATAAACATTGAAGTACATATTCGAAGAAATCTTTTCCTAATTCATGAAAGTAATAAAGATTGAGACCAAATGTTATAAGTGGAGTGCTCACTGATTGAAGGCAGACATTTTCTTTTGTTTATGTTTTGATTTGAGGAGTTCAACAAAGGTCAACCTGAAGGAGTCCACCAGAAGAAGTATGGAAGGACAAAATAGTGTCTCCCAATATAAAGATGTATGTGTCACTGTTGTGGTTTGGAAAGAATCTATGATATTCTCCTATGTAGAATGCACTGCAAAGTCATACATTGTAGTTGAATAAATATATTTACAAACCCCTTGCACTGTAACCCCTTTTATCCCATGCATCAATTTGATAGTGATTAAATTGTTACATTTGGCTGGTTTATCAATAAGTTTAATAGCTCTGTTTACTCTTGGACACCAATACACTCATGATATCTGTTGGTGAAGAAATAAGAGTAACTGTAACCTGTCACTGCAATAAACCATCTAATGTACTTAAAAGTACATTGTTATTCAAAACACATCAAATCAACCTTACATAACCATTATTGCATGTACTTTCCCCAAGGAGGCTTATTATCATATTGAGATCAGAAGGGCACATCCAGAGGGTCTCACATATTTTTTTCAAGAACGCAGTACACAAAGCAATCCCCAAAAGGTGACAAGTGAGCTCCATTTGACACAAAGAAATTACCGGGAAGGGGCTCTCTAACTTGTATGACTCTACCTCTGACACTCAAGGCAAATGCCTTTTTCTCAAAGTTTAACGCTTTTTTCGTTTTGAAGATCCTGGCCACACATGTTCCAAACACTATCAGACAGGTAACCCTCCAAATGAGTATACCTGCATTTTGAGTTACATAAGCCTTCAAAACTGCTCTGATAAAGGTGTCAAACATCAGACTGGTGGCTTTATACAGAATATTCATTAGGTTGTTGCTTGATAAGTAATAGGAACACAATCTTCACCAGAAATATTTTGAAGCAATACATTTGAGGGTGCCAGCAGGCACTTTCCAACAAATTGTAACAAATCAACTAGTTATAAACAAAATTTTCTAACTCAAAAGAGTGAAAAAGTACCACAACTCTGAAAAAATGTAGGAAGAAACACAAGCTACAGCAGTTACACAGGCATTGTTTCCCCATGATGCTCGATCACAACACCAAATATCCTTCAAATTGGAGTAGCAATGGTTGAGATACAAGGGAGAATGTTGGTACATGTAATGATGAATGGGTAAGAGGACAGAGGTTACCACTGGCACTGCACGGCCCTAGATGCACCTTTGATTTTCCAACTTCCAGGTCTGGGGCATAATAATATCAACACACCCACCTTATCAATTCATAACTTCAGTAAAATAAAAGGAATTATCAATTTTAATTAATTTATAGATGATGCCATTGATGGGAAATATTTGGCTTCTTTCGCCTTCTCGTACTATTAATTACCACAAACAATATCAGTTTGATGCCGACAAACGAAACTGAACGCATGTGGTCTGGTTAAAAAGTTACTCGGCATGGATAATGAAGAAATTGCGAATATTTCGTGTATTTCATTTTTTTAAAAGCCAATTGCAGCTAATTTAGACCGTGGATTCGATAATTCGTTTCGGCTTTGACCACACGGCCACGCTGACAGCGGTTATGTTTATTGTGATATGCAAATTGGGAGATAAGTTTCCTGTGAAGGAGATTTGTCACATTTGCCAGTGTAAAACGATGACAAAAGACACTGATCGACGCTTGTGTTAGTATGGTTGGTTGCAAGAAAAAACTAAATTCTCAGCATCGTCCAAGCGCACCTTATTTAAAAGCACGAATGCATCATCTTCAACCCATCTTCAATCGGTCCTTTGCAGACATCAAACACACCCGCCTCATATTCCATGATAACTAGGAAGTAAATAACTTCACAACATCGGGGGGAAATCAACACGCTCAATATAGTTCCAGGTCACTTGGAATATACTTCGTGAAAAAGTGATTTCTGAAGCATTCTGCATACTTTGTTATGAATATTGCCTTATTTTATGTGTATCGTCCCGATTTTATACACTCGGTTATTTTTTTACAAGTGGTTCATGTTGTCTTTCTAGTGCGCAATAATTCAGATTTTTTGTCAACAAAAAAGTTCAGACGGCCTGTGAACACGAGAGGGAATTTCGAACCATATTTTGCACTTATGACATTACCAACTCAAGTATTTGCTGTCACCTGTTTGCAAATCCGCTCATACATTGTCTCGAACAAATAAAGGGCGTGATAACGTCCTTGCATTCTTACGATTGCCCAAATTGAGTATTTCTGCAAGAACCACATCGTAATCACATGACCGGAAAAACATCATTGAAACATGGCCACATCCGGAACATCAAAAATTTGTGTTGGTGTTGTGGCAGTGTGTTAATTACACTTTAATTAAATCTTTGATAATTTATTTACAAGTTGGCTTTGATTATTAAAAGTAGATATTTAATTATTTATTTATTTATTTATTTATTTATTTATTTATTTATTTATTTATTTAATATTACAGGATTAATTGCATTTGCTTGCGCTGCGTTTTGCGACTTAGTTGTGCTTTGGGTTAAGGAGGTTTTGTGAGTTGTTCTCATCCGTGCTGTTTTAGTTTGGTTTGGTGGCGGGAAATTCTATTTTTGGTCACTCTGATCTTGGTTGTCGGTATGTCAGTACCTGTTGGTTTATGTGGAGGCTCTGTTTGAAATTTGAAGAGGACCTTTGTCAGTTCGATTTGGTAAGATAATTTATTTAATTGTTTATAAAACGTATATCAATAGTATGTACATCTGCAGTGTGATCGGCGTTTTATCCCCAATCAACCCGCAGATGAACATACATTGAAAAGTAGGAGAATTCTCCTTTTTGGCGATTCTAAATAACAAGCCTTTCATTTCATAAACTGGGTACTGATGTTTGTTTATCTTATTTTTCAGGGTCATTAACATTATTGTCATAATGATGTGAATGTGATGTAAATATAGATGATGACTTAAATGTTGTGTATATATAAAGAACTGTGATAACTGTGAATAAATATGTAAAAGAAGTATGAATTCGTTCACATTGAAATTATATTCAGTCAATGTGTCAAGAAATTGGCTTTATTTTTTGGTCAATTTGTAAATTGACTGATTTTTTTAGTCAATTTACAAATCGACTGATTGAAACAGGCAATTTATAAATTGACTAAAAATTTCAGGCAATTTACAAATTGACTGATTTTAGTCATTGACTGTAACATATATATAAAGAACTGTGATAACTGTGAATAAATATGTACATATAAACTTCAGCAGGAGTTCCACCCAGTATTTTTATCAGAGCTAGGATGAACCCACCACCCACTCTGCGATAATGGCGCCCAACGTGTAAATATTATTCAGTGGACTCCAGTGGAAATTTATTTAAGTGACGAAACAACTCCATTTATCATGCTACATCTGTGAAAGCAGCTTATTGTGTCGCCGAAACCGCCCAATTGATGGATTCTGTGCTATTCGGCTGAAATTTGTGCGGTATGACGCCTGTTATTCTTCGCCTTTTCACGTGCACAAGCTGATTTGTTTACTGTGTCAATTTTTTTCATAGCCCTATCGCATTCGCGTTCATCATAATGGATTCGGACTAGGAGAGGACAACACTTACTCAGGTATACCCATTTAATATTATTGTGCAGTTGACAGTTTGGTGACCTTTTATTTGTCAGCATCAATAACTGTTGAAGTTCTCTCCATCACTGACTGAAAACTCCAATGACGGTTCTCTCCATCACTGACTGAAAACTCCAATGACGGAAAGTGACAGTTGACATTGGTTTGTACTACTGGTCAAGTCTTCATATATTTAATTCAGTTGCTAAACTGACTTTCATCTGATCATCACGTATATTATAAATACGTGAACTGAAATATTTTTCAATTGAAAATGCTTATTTTTCCACACGTTTGAGTAATTTGTTTACAATCTATTTCAAGCAAATATTTTGTACACAGTGTTGCTTGGTCATGTGATTGCATCGTCACGCCCCTGACACGCCCCTGTCAGTGTCAACACATGTCCTGATCTCCAATGTAAAATTCGAGTAAACATCGTCGTTGTGTTACAGCCCCCAGTTGATCAGATAACATTCAGCTATTTTCTTTTTAAAGTTAGTACACATGTAGTTCTTTTTCGCAGTATTTTTTTGGATAGAATGTGCTAGTTGTTGACAAGTTTTGGCGATGTACTTCATTTGAATTACATGGCTTGATTTTGTAGACAAACAGCACACGTGTTTGTTTATAGACAGGAGGTCACGTGATTGTAGTTTCCATATTTGGCCGTCGATATCTCGGCGTTCCTGTTTGTCACAGTCAACTTTAGTTGAGTCTCACAGAAATTATTGACACATTTTTATAGAAAATGTTTTAATAATTTTTTTTTGGTTTAGTATTTCATAAATGTAATAAATTATTTTATTTATTTCACCTTAGTGTTTGGTCAGCCAGATTAACTTAGATTATTTACAAGCAACTGAAGTTTAAGAGATTGGCAAGACTTGACTTTATACTTCTGTTGTTGTTGTTGTTGTTGTTGTCCATCTATAGCCTTGTATACTTAAGGTAACATTAAACCCCAATTTTATAAATTGGTATTTTTTGTTTTGTTTTTTTTGTTAATATTACTTAAACCATTCATTAAATTTATTTATTATTTATAATAAATAAATTCAATGATTTTTTCCCCCTTTCTCAGCTGGATTTGGACTTAGAATTGCCTGAAGATATTTTTTTCTTTCAGATCTGTCAGAATATTTTTATTGATGTTTCAAATATGGCATATGGTGATGTGACTTTTGGGTATTTGAATTTTCATTCCTTTGTTGGTGTATTGTTTCAGTGGTCACTGTTGGTCATTTGCAGTGTTTACATTTTGCCGATATAGCTTCGGAGTTGGATTGATATTGGATTATAGCATATTCTTGTGCTGCAGTGTAATTTATTCGGAATTGACTTCAGTTATTTTTTCATTCATCGGCTGCAAATTTGATAATTTCATGCGTTCGTACTTAGTCTTGCGCTGTGATTCCAGGTAATCTGAAATCAACTTTTTTTTTTTCCGTCGGCATCCCCGACCAAAAAAAAATTGGTGTAAACTTGAACATTATTTTCTTCAACTAAATTATTTATGAACAGGTAGTGGTATTGCTGTTTACAGTTGCTGCTTTTAAACATTATTGAGAAATATTTCATGATGGCTGTGCACTATATTTTTTATTGAAATTTTCAGGTGAAAAATTGATGTTTACTTTTCGGTGAATATTATTATTATTTTTTGTTCACAATGTTTTAGGATTAGTCCAGTGTTATTTGAATATTGTCTTCCTGATAGCAACAAATTTAATTTACTCTTACAATAATTACAGTAGTGCAGGAAAGTATTTTATATTAACAAATTTAATTTGCTTTACGGTAATTACAGTTGTGCATGAAAATATTTACAGATTAATCATGTTGGATGATGATATTTCACAGGAAGATGTTAAAAATATGTTATCGGCTTTTAAAAAAAATGGGTGTAAAGCCAAAAGCTGACACTCCTGATCAGTTTCAAACTTGGTTACAGGGTTTAGGTAAACAAGGAGAGGTTTTAGTTAAGAAAGAACCAGGTGTAGAAATTCAATCACCAATTGTTGTAAAAAATCCACTTAGGATTTCATCATTTTCAGGTGATGCTAAAGGTGAAACCTCATATGATTTATGGAGGTATGAAGTTACTTGTTTAATTTCAGAAAAGCACAGCACCAATGAAATTTTACAATGTATTAGAAAGTCTTTAAAGAGTGAAGTGGCACGCATTGTAATGTGGCTTGGTCCTCAGGCATCTTGTGAGGACATATTTCAAAAATTTGACAGTATTTATGGTATTATTGACACAAGAGAGTCTATTCTTCAAAATTTTATAGCTCATCACAAACTGAAGCTGAAGATGTTGTTTCTTGGGGCTGTCGACTCGAGGATTTGCTCGGTCGAGCTGTGTTGATGGGTGAAGTAGAACCGAATGAGACTGATCAAATGTTATGATCAATGTTTTGGTCTGGCCTTCGTCAGGATTTGAAAGATGTGAGTGGTTATAAGTATGATCAGACCAAAACATTTGACGAATTGCGTGTTGCGCTGCGAACAATTGAGTGTGAGCACCATAAAGGGCCTTGTAGTAAACTAGGTTCTGCCAAGGCTAATCAGCCTACTAATTCTGAATTGCAAGATTTGAAAAAGATGGTGCTTGATTTGAAATCTGATCTTGCAGAGTTGAAAAGAGAAAGACAATTACCACAACCACCTGCCAGTTATAAATTACCATATGATGGTTCATATAGTTCTCGTGCTGGTAGAGGTGGCTGTAGATATAATCGAAATTATAGACGCAACAGTAATAGGTTTTCAAATATTAGGCAACCTAATTTTAGATATGACAATTTTCAGGGTAATAATTTCAGCCGTAACCAGGATAATCAGTATCCTGAAATTCACCCTGATTATAACCAATCACGTACTACAGGTAACAATGTAAATGTCACAGATGTTTTCAATATGGTCATATTGCTATTGGCTGTAGAGCAAAGTTAGATAAAAGACAGAACACTAGTAATAATACTGGTGGTTTAAACTAGTGGGCATCCATGGCAGTAGGTCACCTTTGGATGCTAATGAAAATAACAGACCTACACATGTACAAGTAAAACAAAAAGAACCACCTGGATTGTGTGGTAATACAACTGATGTTGATGTAATTATTGATGGTACATTTACAAAATGTCTTTTGGATACAGGTTCTACTGTATCTACTGTAAGTGAACAATTTTACAGAACAAATCTTAGTAATTTAACACTTCATCAGTTGAATTGCATTTTAGATATTGAATGTGCCGATGGTGAAATATTACCATAAAAGGTTATATAGAGGTTGATATACATGTACCAGGTATAAATGGCTGTACACCGAAACAATGTATCCTATTAGTTGTGCCAGATAGTGATTATAATACATCAACACCTGTATTACTTGGCACAAATGTATTGAGTATTTTCATGAATGAGTGTAAAGAATTTCATGGCGAAAAGTTCTTACAGGCAGCAAATCTTACTACGCCTTGGTATATGGCTTTTCGGTGTATTACATTAAGGGAGAAAGAACTTCGAAAAAATAATTTCAAGTTGGGTATTGTTAAATGTATTGAGAAAAACAATGTAATTTTACAGCCAAATAGTAAACACATTATCTCAGGAATTGTTAGTCAGAAAATACCTTATCATCCGACATGTGCTATTTTACAACCACTTTACAATTCTAGAAAGTTATTGGGTGTTGAAATAGCACCATATATTGTTCAGTATGACTTTAACAACAAAGGTATTATTAAGGTGCACTTGTCGAATATGTCGACAAAAACAATTAATATTGGACCTCATGAAACTATTTGTGAGATTCAACCTGTTTCAGTTGAAGGTGATATTCAGTCACCAAGTATTGTTGATGATGGTTTGTTAACTGATAAAATTGAAGTTAATTCTTCAGGTTTGTCTTCTGAACAACTAAAAGAAGGTTTGAATCTTATTAACCAGTTTGTTGATATTTTTTCACAAAATGATCTTGATAATGGCTTTTATAATACAGTGAAACATCGTACTGATTTACAGGATAAAATGCCTTTTAAGCAACATTATAGACAAATACCACCTGGTATGATCGATGAAGTTAGGAATCACCTTCATCAATTGCTTGCTGCGGGTATCATATGTCGTCCGCATAGTCCATATGCATCCAATATGGTACTTGTACGTAAAAAGTCTGGTGACCTTAGGATATGTATTGATTACCATTTCTTGAATAATAAAACCATACAAGATTCTTATGCTCTACCAAGGGTAGATGAAATTTTAGATCATCTATCAGGTTCTAAATATTTTAGTGTGCTAGACTTAAAATCAGGTTATCATCAACTTGAGATTTTGGAAGAGCCTAAAGAACGTACAGTATTTACTGCAGGGCCATTAGGCTTTTATGAATTCAATCGCATGGCATTTGGTTTAAAAAATGCACCCGTGAGTTTTCAGCGAATGATGGAGCAATGCTTGGAAGGGTTAAATTTGAAAATATGTCTTGTGTATATAGATGGTGTTATCATATTTTCAAATTCATTTGAACAGCATATGGAGAGGCTTCAAATGGTTTTTAAAAGATTACAAGAGTGTGGTTTGAAGCTCTCTCCAACAAAGTGTAATTTTTTTATGAAAAAAGTTTCATGTGTAGGCCATATTGTGTCTGCAAATGGTATTGAGGCTGACCCTTCTAAGATTGACAAAATTGTCAACTGGCCCACACCAAATAATGCTGATGAATTAAGAAAATTCTTAGGGTTTGCCAGTTATTACCGGAAATATGTAAACAATTTCTCACAAATTTCAAAACCGTTAACCAATTTGCTTCCCCCTACAACTATTTCAAAAAAGAAATGTAAAAGAAAGTCAAACTATATTGACAAGTGGAAATGGGGTGAACAGCAAGAGTTTGCTTTTGGAAAACTTAAAGACTGCTTATCTACTCCACCAGTACTAGGATATCCAAATTACAGTGACCCCTTTGAATTGCATACTGATGCAAATTCCTGTGGACTGGGAGCAGTTCTTTACCAGAAGCAGAATGGAGTAAAAAGGGTTATTGCCTATGCAAGTCGTGGAGTCAGTAATTCAGAGAGAAACTATCCGGCTCATAAGTTGGAGTTTTTATCTCTGAAATGGGCCATTACTGACAAATTCTATGATTACCTGTATGGGCATGAATTTGTTGTTTATACAGACAATAACCCTTTAACATATGTGCTCACTTATCAGCCAGGTAAGACAAATATCGATCCAGATTGTCTGTCTCGATTGCCAGAGAATGTTGAAGAAAATTCTTTACAAGAGAAAATTGGCAAGACATCCATCCAGGCAATTTGCAAATCTCTTCAAGTACAACAGCCATTTGTGGAGAGTATGTGTTGTTCAGCAGAAGTATTGGACTCTTTGGATGAACCAACAGGCCAAGATATTGATGATAGATATGACACCAAAGGATTGGCGAAGATTGCAAGAAAAAGATTCATTTTTAGGTCCTTGGATGAAGGCTGTCAGATCTGGTGTGCATCCAAGAAGATCATCACTAGCTATGTCCAAAGATCACTCTGCTATGTATCGTCACTTTGATACACTGAAGTTACAGCGAGGTGAACTTTACAGAGAAACTACCTTCAATTCTCAAGTTCGCCTTCAACTTGTTTTGCCTCCAACTCATATCAGAACAGTTTTAACAGCATTACATAATGACATCGGACATCCCGGGGAGATCGTACCACTTCATTGATTAAGGAAAGATTTTATTGGCCTGGTATTGATAGTACAGTGGAAAAGTGGATCCAAAATTGTAAACGCTGCTTGCTTCGGAAATCTCCAATAAACTCAAGAGCTCCATTGGTTTCCATCAAGACTTCACATCCATTGGAACTTTTGTGTATGGATTTTTTAACCCTTGAGACATCAAAAGGTGGTTACCAGTATTTTCTGGTTGCTACAGACCATTTTACCAAGTACGCACAGGCATATCCAACAAAGAACATGACTGCCAAAACAACTGCAGATGCTATTTTCAATAACTTCATAGTTCACTATGGTTTTTCTGATCGGATGCATTCGGACCAAGGTGGTAATTTTGAGAGTGCTCTGATCAAGGAATTGTGTGAACTACGTGGCATACAGAAATCTAGGACAACACCATACCATCCAATGGGAAATGGTTTGTGTGAGCGGTTTAACCAAACTCTTTTAAGTATGCTCGGTACTTTAGAGCCAGAAAAGAAAAAAGACTGGAAGAGTTTTGTTGGACCGCTAGTGCATGCATACAACTGTACCAGACATGAGAGTACAGGTTTTACTCCTTTTTATCTCATGTTTGGTAGGGAGCCTCGTCTTCCAGTTGACATTTTATTTGGGTTGAAGAAGCACCAGTCAGAAAGTACACTTTTGGAATATGTTGCAGGTCTAAGAGAGCGTTTGGTCTCTTCTTATGACCTTGCAACATCTGCTGCTCGTAAGGCACAAAATAGACAAAAAGATAGGTATGATCTCAAGGTGCGAGGTGCCTCTGTTAAGCTTGGTGATAGAGTTTTAGTGAAAACTCTTGCTTTTGATGGCCGTCACAAGCTTGCAGACCGCTTCGATCATGAGATATACCATGTTGTAGATCAACCCAACAAGGAAATTCCTGTGTTTATTGCAGAAAATAGTGATGGTGTAAAAAAAACTCTGCACAGGAATCATTTACTACCAGTGGGTTCTTTGCCATTTGAAATGAATATCCAGGATGACCCACAACAGTCAGAAGCACCACCTACATCACGAAACGAGCAAGAAAAGCCAGCGCCAACAAAACGTCGTTCGCTGAATGTGACAGAAGAAATCTGCCATGCTGAGAATGAGACCTCTGATGAAGAATCAGTAGAAGTTTATGGTGTACTTCCAAGGCATCATGTGATTTCTTCGATTACTTTTTGCGAGGAAGAGTTTGTCTCGTCTCGACCAGGTGACGACCCAGTGTTGCAGACAGAGACTGTTGGAACTTCTTCTGGTAGTGACGACTGCCATACCAGAATTGAGGTAACAGAAGAAGCCCAACCCAACAATTTTGAACAGAACCAAGTTTCTCCTGGTCTTAACTTGGATATTCAAGTTGGAGACCCGACCATATTGTCAGGTGATAATACTAAAATACAGATCCGTCCTGGAGCCGAGCTAGAGAAATTGGATCCGTCGAGAATTGTCTCACCTGTGTTGGATATTGGCTCTATGGAAGCATTGCCAGCTCCTAGTGTAACTCCTCCAACACCAGCACCTCGAAAGTCAAACAGGCAGAGAAAACCCCCAAGTTGGCTTGCAAGTGGTGACTATGTCCTCGGTCAAACTTCCCATGCAAGCTCAACAACAGGTAATTCCTCCAACATTGACAAGACAGAGATTTTAAAAAAATTAACTAGTAAGCAGGTGTTTTCAAGCATGTCGCCGGAATGCTGCAAACAGTTTTTAGTGCAATATTAGATGAATAGTTTTTTATATGTATATTATATTTATATTTTTACAGGTACTTATGGATTCAGCAATTTGATGTTGACTTTTATATTGTAAATTTAATAGATTTTTAATATATGATCTAATGACACTGTTACATCACATGGTTATGTAACTTCTAGATCATTTGGTAGCTTTATTGAAAGTATTTTTGTATCAGATCCAAAATACAGAATCTGATTCAGAAATAGTTACTGAATGGTTTGACTTTGGTAATGAAAGTGAAGTTTTGGCCATAACATAGTACATTTAAATATTTTCTCCTTATGGTCACTTTCTGATTAGGGAATTATAAATTTAAAGTAAAGATAAGATTTTTTTTTTCCTAGAATTTTTTTTCTCGTTTCAGGAATATTTACTTTTCAGTAATAATTCTATATATTTATTTCTGTTTCAGATATATCATTCAATATTCCGTTGAATGACGTGGACGTCATTTTTTTTCAAGGAGGGGGAGAATGTGGCAGTGTGTTAATTACACTTTAATTAAATCTTTTATAATTTATTTACAGGTTGGCTTTGATTATTGAAAGTAGATATTTATTTATTTATTTATTTATTTATTTATTTATTTATTTATTTATTTATTTATTTAATATTACAGGATTAATTTTATTTGCTTGCGCTGCGTCTTTGCGACTTGGTTGTGCTTTGGGTTAAGGAGGTTTTGTGAGTTCTCAGCCGTGCTGTTTCAGTTTGGTTTGGTGGCGGGAATTCTATTTTTGGTCACTCTGATCTTGGTTGTCGGTATGTCAGTACCTATTGGTTTATGTGGAGGCTCTGTTTGAAATTTGAAGAGGACCTTTGTCAGTTCGATTTGGTAAGATGATTTATTTAATTGTTTATAAAACGTACATCAATAGTCTGTACATCTGCAGTGTGAACGGCGTTTTAGCCCCGATCAACCCGCAGATGAACATACATTGAAAAGTAGGAGAATTCTTCTTTTTGGCGATTCTAAATAACAAGCCTTTCATTTCATAAACTGGGTATTGGTGTTTGTTTATCTTATTTTTCAGGGTCATTAACATTATTGTCATAATGATGTGAATGTGATGTAAATATAGATGATGACTTAAATGTTGTGTATATATAAAGAACTGTGATAACTGTGAATAAATATGTACATATAAACTTCAGCAGGAGTTCCACCCAGTATTTTTATCGGAGCTAGGATGAACCCACCACCCACTCTGCGATAGTGTTATTACATTCAAACGTCAAAACCCACCAGAGTGTGCGTCAAAAAAATGCTTTCTCCAAGTCTGTAGTATGTTATCATTATATTGAGGAGAAGGCTTTCGAATTACCGATTATTTTATGGTTTTACCGGTTCGTTAATTATGCCATTTGCAAATTAATCTTCTTCAAAATCATAAAATTCACTTTTTTTCCTGAAAAAAATTATATGTACCTTTTCTATGCACTTTACTGATTATTTTGATATATAATTTGCCTTTCCTTACTTCTCTTATGGGAACAATGTAAAAAAATTGGCCAAAGTTAGGTTGGACGACCCTTAACCCAGTCCCTTGACCCTATCGTTTTGTGGATCCCATTATATCTAAATTGGTCAACTTTATTTCGGTAAATCTTCGTACATCTTGAGAGGCTTCGAACTTCTTTTAAAAATGTTTCTCCCAGCTGTTTTGCAAATCTGCACAAATTTGTACTTATATCTTTACTAACAGTAATAGCCACGAAATGGTTAGGCATGAATGGGCACCAGCCAAAGAGAAACAGCGATACGAATTTCAACAAACACTGGTTCCGAAAAGGTTGTTTTGATTTTTTATCGACCCATTTGATCAGTAGTACAGCTTCAGTCGAAACAAACTCTTCACCTTTGGGTTTAAACATCGGAATTAAAATTTGTTTATTTAAATGAATTTTAATGCATGGGTTGTGTAATAAACACAGAACGCGATGTGTGTTTAAATCGTTGGGTATCGAGCGAAATATGATTACGCCATTCCAACTCGTCATGTAAAACACCCACCGATTCAAACACACATCGCGTTCTGTCTATTGATTTTTTCCATAAAGAAAAAAATAACTGTAGGCAAACAGACGGCAAATGAACAATAAATCGGAAGTGAGGATCTATAATACTTTAATCCTACAGCTCTACTGAGCTGTATGATTAAATGTTTACAGAATCTCCCTCCAAATGGAGAGTGGATTCGCCCATGACGCCGTACAAGGTGTTCTATGAGACGACCCCCAGGGTTGAAAGGGCCGCTGAGGAGCTACTTCACCACAAACTTTACCATAAATTAGTGGGAGCTACAGTACGTGGAGAGTGGATTGTAACTAAATCACCCACGGGGTGGAGTTATCACCCAAGTTATAACTTTAATTTTTTGTACATATCGACAAAAACAAAAGCAATGTTTCAGCCAATGGATCTCCGGGTTCAACCCGGAGGGCCATTGGCTGAAACTTTGCTTGTGCTGGTTATGCTTTGCAACAGATTTGCAATTATTGCTTGGGTGGAATCCCCACTCTGCGGGTGATTTAGTGATAATACACTCTCCATGTACTGTATTTTGGAAAGACGTGTTTAGTTTATAGCAGTTAAAAAAGAAGCGATATATGATGACTGTTGTTGTTTGACTGGGTCTATTTACTAAGCAAAATGAAGGAGAATTACTTTCAGTTAAATTACGAGAACAAATAATTATTCGTGGATCTTTTGGTATGTAAATTGACATAAAATAGTAACTCCCGTGTTAAGAAAATCGAGGTGGCAGATTTGCCAATCATCACGCACGTGATACCACAGTCGATATCCAGTAATGTTGCAGTGATTGGAGAAGATCTTTCAGTATAGCATTGCTACCAATTCACAGTGGCCTAGCTTGGGGGGGGGGGGGGGGTGCCCCTGAACTCCCTTCCCATTAACTCCTGAATTCCACTATCTACTTCGGACGTCATCTAATGAAATTACAGATGATATACCACGCTTGACGTTCTCTCAAGCCTCAAAATAACAAAGCGAGGAATCACTCTTTTCAGACATATCCCTTAAAATCTGGGGAGCCCAAGAACGGCATCACCTTGATATCTTTCCCAAGCATTAAACTTCGATCTTCGTGAAATGCGTACCGCATAAAAATGCCCCCCCCCCCCCCCCCCTACAAACGAAGATCCATGTGCGCACACAAATATAGACTCCTGACTCCGCGTCTTCGTGTGGATATCAGGGATCATGTGGAATAGTAGTCACACGTTATGAAAGGGCACCATGGGAAGGAAGATCTGTGATATAGAGCGTACTTTTGCACCATGAGGAAGGAAAGTGTGTAGAATATTTTCATTTATCCATTGTTTCGGAGTATAATACCCCCTTACACGCTTTAGAGATCAATTTTCCTTTTTCTCTGACAAATTTGCGACAGAAAAGAATGCTTCCGTCTTCATACCATAACACTCTGAGAAAACCGATATCACCAGGACGTGTAGTTTGGTTATTAAGAAGACTATAGAGGAGGTTCTTTCAAGTCTAAGGACACACAATGATGGAGGACATTCATGTATATGACAGTAAACCCATGTATATGACAGTGGCACTTTTCGAAACTGAAAAGAAAACTTCCAGCGTGATTCATAAAATTCGCCACACAAATATTCTTATTTATTGTATGCTAGCCTGTGAATTATCACCAATTATCTAAAAGATATTTCTCGGTATCCATCGACTCGATGGATATCGAAGAATATCCCTCAGTAGCTTCCTAAATGACGTCACGCTACGCCGCATCACGTCGCTTGAAGGAACGATCAGCTGATCTTTGTTTTTGTTTTGAAGCGTATTCATTTGATGTCGAATTGGGCTGAATATCGTGCAATAAAATGTCTCCTAGCGTATAATAAAAATGAAAATTTCAGGTGCAATTGCACTCCCAAGCAGTCTGAGGAGGACAATTGTGTTGCACGCCTTGATTGATTCTCAAGATTGCCAGGCCTGAGTTATAGAAATTCCAATCAATTGGTATTTTATTCACCATAAAATCATAAAGATATTAACACAATAAATGGAACTACGTGGCGCCATGATAAAACCACGGCTGTTATGAGTCAATGATAAATATCATCACAGATTTGATCAAATTTCGACCGAGAAACATTTCTTGCGTTGATTCAAAGAAACTGAATGTTTATCGAAGTTTTTCACATTCAGTCAGATAGAGCATTTCAGTTAATTGAAAAGCGAACCATCTGTTCGCTTTTTCGACCAACTGAAATATTCCAGCCGATTGAATGTAAACATAGGTGATGGACTATTTCAGGGCTAAGCTGGTTCTGGGCCAGAGCAGTGTCGAATTCCGAACAGAATTGAACTGGTGGTCTGTGAGCTTAAGGTTATATATGAAAACACGTTTGGCAGTATAAATTTTATTTTCGACTGGCGGACGATTTACAACTACAGTTTTGTTCTACTTATCTTACTTGTTCCATTCTTTTCTTCAGAGAGGGCAAACAGCAAAGAAACCGACGTACAGTACGTGGAGAGTGTATTATCACTAAATCACCAACAGAGTGGAGATTCCACCCAAGCAATGATTGTGAATTTGTTGCAAAGCACAACCAGCACCAGCAATGCTTCAGCCGATGGACCTCCGGGTTAAACCCGGAGGTCCATTGGCTGAAACATTGCTTGTGTTTTTTTCGATATGAACAAAATTTGAAAGTTATAGCTTGGGTGATAACCCCACTCCGCGGATGATTTACTTACAATCCACTCTCCACGTACTGTACTTATCATCCCGCACACTGTCCTTGGCAAAAGTCGATATCATAGTTGAATGTTAACACAGTGGAAAAATTGCGGAGGAAGTTGAAATGATTATGTTGCTACTTCAGAGAGAAAAGTACCCTTATGGTTTGATAGTGTTTCTTGTACATTTTTCAATCACTTAAATAAATCTATAGCCTGGGCATTATAATTCACGACGTCTTAATAGTATTCTACTGAACCTGTATAAAAAACACAATTTGTTATACTCACGCGTGAGTGTGATGAACTTGAGGCTGATGTTTTATGGGAATGTAAACAGAAACAATTCGGCGAAAATTATCGAATGGAATTTCTTTGTATTCCTAGTTTAGGATGCATTCTTAGTGCAATTGTATTCTATATCATAAATAATATATGTGTTTTATAATTTAACTGTTTGATAATCTCACTTTTAAAGAACTTTTTTCGAGACCGCTATTTTCATTCTTGTGCAACCCAGCCATTACAAAAACTATACTGAATGTCCTGCCTTTTTCTAGAGTAACGAGCTCAGATCTGCCTTCCGGGCTTCACAGGACCCTACAATAATTCACTCCGTGCCTTTCAATTTTCTATATAAATCCACTAAGACTACAGGTCTAAAATATCTTTCGTCCTCTAAGACTACAGATCTAAAATAGCTCTCGTCCACTTAGACTACAGGTCTAAAATATCTTTCGTCCTCTAAGACTACAGATCTAAAATAGCTCTCGTCCACTAAGACTACAGGTCTAAAATTTCTCTCGCCCACTAAAATTATAGGTCAGAGGCAATTCGCGTCTACTAAGACTACAGGTCTAAATTATCTCTCGTCCACTAAGACTACAGGTTTGAAATATCTCTCGTCAATTAAAAATACAGGTCTACAACGTCTCTCGCCCACTAAGACAACAGGTCTAAACCATCTCTCGTCCACTAAGACTATAAGTCTAAAATATCTCTCAACCAGTATGACTACAGATCTAAAATATCTCTCGTCCACTAAGACTACAGATCTAAAATAACTCTCGTTCACTATGACTACGGGTCTAAAATATCTTTCCTCGTCCACTAAGACTATAGGTCTAAAATATCTCTGGTTACTAAGACTCTAGGCATAAAACATCTCTCGTCCACTAAGACTACAGGTCTAAAACATCTCTGGTTTACTAGACTGCAGGTCTAAAATATCTCTGGTCTACTAAGATTGCAGGTCTAAAATATCTCGCCTCTACTAAGAAGACAGGTCCAAAATATCTCTGGTCTACTAAGGCTGCAGGTCTAAAACATTTCTGGTTCACTAAGACTGCAGGTCTAAAATATATCTCGTCCACTAAGACTATAAGACTAAAATATCTCTCGTCCACTAAGACTACAGATCTAAAATATCTCTGGTTTACTAAGACTGCAACATCTCTCGTCCAAAAAGCCTGCAGGTCTAAAATATCTCTGGTTTACTAAGACTACAACATTTCTCGTCCACTGAGACTACAGGTCTAAAATATCTCTCGCCCACTAAGACTACAGGTTTAAAATATCTCTGGTTTACTAAGACTACAACATCTTACGTCCACTAAGACTACAGGTCTAAAATATCTCTGGTTTACTAAGACTACAACATCTCTCGTCCACTGAGACTACAGGTCTAAAATATCTCTCGCCCACTAAGACTACAGGTTTAAAATATCTCTGGTTTACTAAGACTACAACATCTTACGTCCACTAAGACTACAGGTCTAAAATATCTCTCGTCCACTAAGACTACAATCTAAAATATCTCTGGTTTACTAAGACTACAACATCTTACGTCCACTAAGACTACATGTCTAAAATATCTCTCGTCCACTAAGACTACAATCTAAAATATCTCTGGTTTACTAAGACTACAACATCTCTCAACCACTAAGCATACATGTCTAAATATCCCTGGTTTACTAAGACTACTACATCTCTCGACCACTAAGACTACAGGTCTAAAATATCTCTCGTCCACTAAGACAAAAGATCTAAAATATCCCTGGTTTACTAAGACTACAACATCTCTTGTACACTAAGACTACAGATCTAAAATATCTCTCGTCCACTAAATTTATTGATCTAAAATATATCTCGTCCACTAAGACTACAGGTCTAAAATATCTCTCGTCCACTAAGAATATAGGTCTAAAATATCTCTCTTCCACTAAAACTACAGGTCTAAAATATCTCTCGTTCACTATGACTACAGGTCTAAAATATCTCTCATTCACTAAAACTACAGGTCTAAAATATCTCTCATTCACTAAAACTACAGGTCTAAAATATCTCTCGTTCACTATGACTACAGGTCTAAAATATCTCTCATTCACTAAAACTACAGGTCTAAAATATCTCTCATTCACTAAAACTACAGGTCTAAAATATCTCTCGTTCACTAAAACTACAGGTCTAAAATATCTCTCGTTCACTATGACTACAGGTCGAAAATATCTCTCATTCACTAAAACTACAGGTCTAAAATATCTCTCATTCACTAAAACTACAGGTCTAAAATATCTCTCGTTCACTATGACTACAGGTCTAAAATATCTCTCATTCACTAAAACTACAGGTCTAAAATATCTCTCGTTCACTATGACTACAGGTCTAAAATATCTCTCATTCACTAAAACTACAGGTCTAAAATATCTCTCGTCCACTAAAACTACAGGTCTAAAATATCTCTCGTTCACTATGCCTACAGGTCTAAAATATCTCTCATTCACTAAAACTACAGGTCTAAAATATCTCTCATTCACTATGCCTACAGGTCTAAAATATCTCTCATTCACTAAAACTACAGGTCTAAAATATCTCTCGTTCACTATGACTACAGGTCTAAAATATCTCTCATTCACTAAAACTACAGGTCTAAAATATCTCTCGTCCACTAAAACTACAGGTCTAAAATATCTCTCGTTCACTATGCCTACAGGTCTAAAATATCTCTCGTTCACTAAAACTACAGGTCTAAAATATCTCTCGTTCACTAAAACTACAGGTCTAAAATATCTCTCGTTCACTATGACTACAGGTCTAAAATATCTCTCGTCCACTAAAACTACAGGTCTAAAATATCTCTCGTTCACTATGACTACAGGTCTAAAATATCTCTCGTCCACTAAAACTACAGGTCTAAAATATCTCTCGTTCACTATGACTACAGGTCTAAAATATCTCTCGTCCACTAAAACTACAGGTCTAAAATATCTCTCGTTCACTATGACTACAGGTCTAAAATATCTCTCGTCCACTAAAACTACAGGTCTAAAATATCTCTCGTTCACTATGACTACAGGTCTAAAATATCTCTCGTTCACTAAAACTACAGGTCTAAAATATCTCTCGTTCACTATGACTACAGGTCTAAAATATCTCTCGTCCACTAAAACTACAGGTCTAAAATATCTCTCATTCACTATGACTACAGGTCTAAAATATCTCTCGTTCACTAAGACTACAGGTCTAAAATATCTCTCGTCCACTAAAACTACAGGTCTAAAACATATCTCGTCCACTAAAACTACAGGTCTAAAATATCTCTCGTTCACTAAGACTACAGGTCTAAAATATCTCTCGTCCACTAAAACTACAGGTCTAAAACATATCTCGTCCACTAAAACTACAGGCCTAAAACATCTCTCGTAAACTAAAACTACAGGTTTAAAACATCTCGCGTCCACTAAGACTACAGATCTAAAATATCTCTCGTCCACTAAAACTACAGGTCTAAAACATATCTCGTCCACTAAAACTACAGGTCTAAAACATCTCTCGTCCACTAAAACTACAGGTTTAAAACATCTCGCGTCCACTAAGACTACAGATCTAAAACATCTCTCGCCCACTAAAACTACAGGTCTAAAACATATCTCGTCCACTAAAACTACAGGTCTAAAACATCTCTCGTCCACTAAAACTACAGGTTTAAAACATCTCGCGTCCACTAAGACTACAGATCTAAAATATCTCTCGTCCACTAAAACTACCGGTCTAAAATATCTCTCGTTCACTAAGACTATTGGCTTAAAATATCTCTAGTCCACTAAGAATATAGGTCTAAACTATCTCTCGTTCACTAAGACTACAGGTCTAAAATATCTCTCGTCAACTAAAACTACAGGTCTAAAATATTTCTCGTTCACTATGACTACAGGTCTAAAATATCTCTCGTCCACTAAGACAACAGATCTAAAATATCTCTCGTCCCCTAAAACTACAGGTCTAAAATATCTCTCGTCCACTAAGACAACAGATCTAAAATATCTCCCGTCCACTGACACTACAGGTCTAAAATATCTCTTGTACATTGAGGCTAAAACATCTTTCATCCACTAAGACTACAGGTCTAAAATATCTCGCCTCTACTAACACTACAGCCTATGGCCAACCCTAAGCCTGTATGTCTAAAATATCTCTTGCCCACTAAGACTACAGGTCTAAAATGTCACTCGCCCACTAAGACTATAGGTCTAAAATGTATCTCGTCCACTAAGACTACAGGTATACAATATCTCTCATTCAGTTGGAAATATTCCGACAAAACTTTTCCCATAAAACCTCCACCTAGTCTTTTTCGTGATCCGACCGCAACACCCTCAGGCCGATCGGTCGATTCTGGACCGCCTCAAATACACTGAAATAAAAGAGCATCTCAGATTCGATATTCTCGTATCTCTTTTTCGGCAGGTGAGATTATATAGGGTTGCAGGGAGGTAAGCGGACAGAGAAGGTTTACCGGATCGTGACCCAGTCCCGATCCAATCGACATTCACTGTCAGCTTTTGCGATCACAGTACTGCACACCCATGCACTCTAAAATCAGTTGGATTAAAAATCAACCCAAATTGGGTTCATATTCACTCAACCCAGTCGATTTGGGTTGATTTTTAACCCAACTGATTTTAGAGTGTGGTTTTAACCTCACTATGATTTCATATCAAGTAAGTAAGCCCCATTAGTTTTCTTTCCGTTTGATTTGATTCATAATCGCTTCAAACGTTGCTCACGAGGGAACAATGGTCAAATTAGTACCGATTCATTTATTTACATGAAATATTCAACAAACTGCATCACGGTAAAACGAAGCGAATAGACATATAATGTAAATATTCACTTTGATTTGTGAAGCTCTCCACTGAAGCCTCCTAGTTATCAAGAGACATCGCTAAACTAACAATAACATGAGTTTGGAGAGCGTTACGGTTTATTAACGGTCGTAGAGAAATGAATAACAGCCCGAGGGTTTATTACCGGCACGAGACGAAGTCGGGGGTCGTTAATAAGCCAGAGGGTTGTTATTCAGTCCGCAGGGGTCGTTACTAAACTGTGTCGCCCAACAAAATCATGTTATTACTATTATTACCACGACCGGAAGCGGGCAGCGGGCAGCGGGCTTTTAATGAATTTTGTTTTCATTAACGCCCGCCGCTCACTACCGGACGCATAACGCCGTGAATTACTGAGTTTTATCGCCCTGGTAAACTCCGTTACTACACTAGAGAACGCCCGCTAAATTGGTAATAATTGGGAGTAACAAGAGATTGGAGGCGGAGGGGATAAGTGCGCTGATCTTAAATGCCACTGGTCCCGGGATGGATCCTCTGTCGGGGAAAGTTCTCGAGGTGTACGAACACTCTCTGCCAGCATCAATTGTAGGATTGATGCTGCCACAGTTCACCGCCCTATTGGGCGTGGACGTCGTAAAATGGCTGTCCTCTGTGTGGAGAGAGACACAATCAGTGCAGGCTAAACATCCCTTCGTAGTATTCGAGAAGAGCAAGACCACGAAGTTACCGCTACGAAAGTCACCGCTACGAAAGTAACCACACACACCTGCGTCATTGGGCTAAGGAGAGGCGTTAATATAAGTTGTATAACTTGTTCGCCAATCCTTGTAAAACAAATAAGATTAAATATTTATTTATTTATTAGTGTTTAAGGTCACATATTTATGCTCAATGGCTAATCACGACCTTGACAGTTTTACGGGTGGAGGAAGCCGGGGTACCCAGAGGGCTGTTATTCAGTCGTCAATAAGCCAGAGGGCTGTTGGTATCGCGGAACTAAATATTTGAATTAGAGTTACCCGCCTTGAAATGTTGCAGTCTCTAAAAAAATAAACAGCCTTGGGAAAATATATTGCTTCAATAAACGTTTGAAGCATTCTATTGACATCTTGCATTATTGTTGAATATTTTTGATAAAAAAGAGAGTGATTTGATTACTTTTGGACCTAAAAAAAACAATTTACTTTTTTTCCTGAAAAGTAAGTGCACGTGACCGGTACTTCCCTTCGTATCAGTTTCTCTTATTTGTTACATGATTCCCTGTTTTCGAGTCAGAAAAAGTTTTCTGAAGGGCTATACTTGACAAAGATATTTGCATGCCAAAATTAAAGTGATGGGATCATATTTGTTTCGCCTGAACGTTATAATGGTCGCCTATGGGGAAATGTTTAGTTCCGTGATACGTGTTTTGGGCCCAGCGTAACCTGTTTGGAGTATCGGTACGCTACGTATTAATTTAGTATATTACGTCACGTGTACAAGTACGGTACAGCCCCGTGGACCCGTCACTTTCCACGGGCTGGCAATATTTCCACGGACGCAATAATACTAGATTCCAAACACTAATTATAGGAATAATCATCAAAAATGTAATTAATGAAGCGCCGGGTACATCCCAGTGCTTCATTAGTTAAAATTTTCCTTGTGATGCTTTTGATTACCTTGTAAACGCTGCGTGGACATCGCTGCCCACGCGTGGAGTATGTCCAGTCCACGGCGACTGTACTGTATATATCTAAATATTAACTTCAAAGAAATCTCCAGTTGTTCAACTATATTCCCGACTAATTAATATTTCATCTTGATCATCTAGGCATGCCTTCAGTGCCAACACAGTTGGTACAGATCAAGTTTGTACTTCCTCCCACAATCAGTCACCTTCACAACGAACCTGCCTAATTTACAAAGATGTTACAGGTCTAGAGCTCGAAAGAAGATGTTTTAAACTGACTTCATTGACTCGTTTCAGTGCATTTCTCTTCAGCTGTCGACTGTGTCTGAAGTTAGGGTGCAAGTTGTTTTGTTTTTTTTATCTAACAATCATATAGATTTTGGACTGAAAAACACGAGAAACGGTACGTATCACATAATGTGTTCCGATTCCGTATCATATAGACGACTCTTTCTGATTCCGTATCATATGGACGACTCGTTTCCGGTAGCGCTCCTTTCTATCCTAACAGGCACATGGATACATTTTATGTGCGTTTCAGTGATCGACCGAACATTATGTCCCGAAAATGTTTAAAAATAATTAACCCTTTATCCAACATGAAAAGCAGATGACACTTGCAAAAAAAATTCTTGAATAACTAATTTTTTCATTTTTTGTCTCAAAAACATAGGTTACGACCACTCATTGGATCGAGCCCGACGAGCTCGTTCCAACGAGTGGTCATAACCTATGTTTTGAGACAAAAAATGAAAAAATAATGAAAATCAATTGGCGATTTTTTGAAAATAGCATTGGCCGGTTTTGGCCGTGATGTTGGGTAAAGGGTTAAGATTTAATCTGTTTATGTGACAGAATTGTTAGATAAATGAATTATCATGATAATGTGCATGTCCTGTGATTTGTATCAGATTCTCAGTGGTGTCCGAAAATGGGATCACAACTCGTCGACAAAGCCGGCTCGTTGAGATCCCATTCTGGACACCACCTCGAATCTGATACAAATCACAGGACATGCACATTATCATGATAATCTGTATGTATCATGGCGTATCAGCTTAATTTTGATACTGCCTAACTCAAGCCGCTCTGATGACATCTTCGATTCGTTACATTAACCGCACAAACACGGCAAGTACAGTACGGTCTCATTCGACTGGTCACTTTCCACGGGTGTTCAATATTTCCACGATCGCAATAAAATTGGATTCCAAACACTAATTATGGGAACATTAGTTGAAAATTTAATTAATGAAGCACCGGGTACAACTCGGTGCTCCATTAATTCAAATTTTGCTGATGATTATTGTTATTACCTGGAAACGAATGTATGGACATCACTGTACATGTGTGCATTACGACCAGTCCGCGGCGACTGCACTGTACACGAACACGAAATATTTGGGTTCAGTCGTCCTTTCAAACTACTGAAATCATGTGATTTTTACCCTCCTTTTACCACGGGGATAAATATTAACGTATCAGTGGTAAAAACTTGGCATCTTGTTTCCGTTCCATGTCAGAGATGTTAATGAAGCACGGGGTACAACCCTGTGCTTCATTAATTAAAATTTTGCTAACGATGATTTTTAATACCAGATAAACGCATGCGTGAACATCACTGCCCACGCGCGGATTACGACCAGTCCACGGCGGCTGTACTGTTGGACTGATAGATATATCACCAAGCCAGAAATGGCAGGTTCGTGTCTTTGAGCATAACAATTATCAGCAACAGTACTCCCCGTCTACGGCCCGATGAGACAATGATTTTTTTTGTTGCGGGCGGAGAAGGGGGCGGATTACATGCCAGTAAGCTTCCTGCTGTTTTTACACATACACCTATGTTAAATAACAGCTTAAAATTCAAACTGATTTTTTTTCAACTTTTGATAAACAAATTGTCATCTCTTATCTTGGACGAATTTTCCCGTTTGCATTAAGCTATTGATTATGTAGGGGTAGAGGATGCGAATGAGATGGGAAAGGATTATTATGATCCCCGATGAGTCTGGAGGTGGGATGCGGAAATCTCACCCGAGGGGCAAGATATTTGAACCGGATCCGAGGCTTGCCGAGGGTCTGGTTCAAATATCTTGTCCCGAGGGTGAGATTTCCCCATTCCCACCTTCAGACTCATCGAGGATGATTTTTCTCCCCACACACGAGGGTTACGTCATTATAGATAATTGGCGGTCACGTGATGACATACCCAATTTATCAAGTCGTAGTCCTTTCGAAAAACGAACAATTTCATCGGAAAGATCGTACAAAAGTTAGGTATATACCATAGGTATATACTAAAAAATTGATTTGTAACACTGTCCGTTAAGGGGTCAATGAATCTGCGCATGTCAAACTCTAATGTGAACTTGAAGGGCATTGAGAGATTACTGATCGATCGATAAATTCGCGCAGTGATATTATTAAATCTGCAGAGAAACATGGGGTTGAAACAAATCAAGTTTAATATTTGAATAATAATTAAATATTGAGTCTATATCAACAAGGAACAGATAAATAGGTAATAAAGCCATTTTGTTTATTTACAATTGTACAGACGACGATGAAATAGTTCCGGCGACCTAATAAAATATGCAAATGAGTATGTCACGTGGGGTGAGTGGGATAGAAATATCCCACCCTGCTGTCTCACCCGGGACACGCGTATGTTTCACGTATAGTGGGGGGAGAAAAAGTGTTTCTCTGTCACCATTGGCAAGAAAGAAATATTTTTTATCTCTTCCACTTCATTTCAATGGCATCAGAAAAATATTTTTTTCACCTTTTCATTTCACCTCGTGTTAGATTAAAGGTGTGTATCCCTACATATGTGAAAGCCAAGGGTCTTGTCTGGGGGAAAAAACTGTTTTTGCAAACTGATGCACCCTGAGACCTTTTGAAAGACTTGAGTATCCGGAAATTGAAGGAACAAGATTAGCAACACAACTCCTAAAATGTTAGGATGAGACTGTATGAACCAGTTACAGGAATTGGGGTATTGGGTGCATTTAAAGTTGGAATTTCGCGGGAAGAGTAAGACAAACCCTCCCCCCTCACCCCCCTCCGTGGTTACACCGCTGAGATAGCTGAAATCAGTTTCTTGCAACAATGCAGAAGAAATCCAGCAGCATAGAAATTTCGACATCTGTAGATGAATTTGAATACTCTCTCTTCTGTAATACCACTAACGATAAAGGATACAGTATGGAAGCGTGTGATGAAATCAAATTTTAACACTACGTTACGGCATGCGTCAGCGTCAGATAAAATGTTTCGATAATTTCCGTTTTTTCGCGTTCCAATTAGTTATTCATATCTCTGTCCATGGGGAGAGGAACGTGAACTTCCAGTGATTGATTTTTGGAATACATGTAGCATTTTTTACAATGAAGACCTCGAGATAACTCGTGGAGTCTGTATGTTGTATGTGCTGTGCTGTGATCTCCTAAAAGTGATTTTTTTGCGATCCAATTCTGACTGCGACCATACAAGGGAGTCGTGAAGAAAACGGATTGCGTGGAGGTGTGTGTGTGTGGGGGGGGGGGGGGGGGGGGTCGGTGTTGTAAGCCTGATTTGTCCTGACTATGATGGCTCAAGGCCCGTCTGATCAAATATTCCAACTACATCATCAAGGGCATGCCTTTATCTGAGGGATGATGTAGTTGAAATAATAGTCGGAATTTATAGTTAGACAACGCGAGATTTCTTTGAAATGTATTTTGGAATGCATTTATTGCATTAGTTGGAACGCAACGTTTTATTTAAACCTTTACCTAACATGAAAAGCAAACGACACTTGCAAAAAAAATTCTTGAATAACTAATTTTTTTCATGTTTTGTATCAAAAACATAGGTTATGACCCCTCGTTGGAACGATCTCGACGAGCTCGTTCCAACGAGGGGTCATAACCTATGTTTTTGAGACAAACAATGAAAAATAATGAAAATTAATTGGCGATGTTTGAGAATAGCGCTGGCCGGTTTTGACCGTTACGTTGGGTAAAGCGTTAATTAACATGTACCGGTTATGGTTGCCCCGCATCAGCCTATATCTGGTGGTGCACACCCCCCTTTTGTTTTACCGACTGTGTGTGTGACATAAGTCTAAATCTAGCTTCGTAAGAAAGCAAGGTTGAGCCATTTTCTAGGACTTCAATCAAGACAAAAATGTCCCGACTGGAAACATTATTTGGGGGGGGGTCATACTCCCGAGCGTCCCCCAGCAACGCCCCAGGTTTTAACACATTTACAATAGTGGAGGCTTAATAAAAAAAAATTCGAAACAAGACTAAGTGAAGATATTCCCTACTCCTCCTCCTCCCCCTCTGCCCCTCAGTGACGCCCGGTTTTGACACATTCACTAAAGTGAATATTTAATAAATAAAATTTTACGAACTCAGGACAGGGTGAAGTAAAAAAAATGAACACACACACACACACACACACACACACGTTGGTAAAGTTGGGAATTCGGAGGGCAAGTCACCTATCTGGATGTGAGAGCTTCTTATGTGATGCTGATGTCTCATTTTCTTCCCAAAATTCCAACTCGGTTACAAATTGGCAACAATTCCAACTGTTACTATTTACAGTGTCCGCAATATCGAGTTTCATAACTATGCGTGATGTCAATCGGTTCGAGATTTCTTTTGTACATTTACTTATCGTAACAAAAAAAATCCTCGAAATGCACTTCAAGAAAATCGCATCAAGTAAATTCGATATCTTGAGTACATTCCATCATTCACAGTTACAAAATGATGAAACATCGAAAATTGATCATTCGTCCATAAGATCTGATTTAATGTTTGGACATTGTGAATTGCTCAAAGTTTTCAGCTTGAGCATTTGTTTTGCATTTTATTCAGTTTCCAGAATAATACCAAATAATAATAACCTGATAATTAAATCATAAATGTGTTGGCATTTCAGTTACTAGAATCAATTTTATGCCCCCTTTCGTGGCTTCATTTTCAAAATGTTCTCGGTAGTGAATTTCCAACAAGGGGGAGGGACCGGGTGGTGGTAAAATGTGTATCTAACCACAAGCAAACTTCAAGCCTCTCCTATTATGCGCAATGACCCTCATCTCAACTCTCAATCGCCGTGGAAAAATATTTCCACAAGCGCCTTCTAGTTTCTTCTCATTTCGTCATAAAATTGTCAAAAATTCATGCTTACATAGGTACACACTTAAGCCTAAAATTTGAGCAATGTTATGAGCGGATAGTCCTGTAGAAATTATTGCACTAATGCAAAAAGCAAGCACCATGAAAACTAACTTTTAAAACAATTATAAAATACTTGGCTTCCTCTTTCCGGGTTTGGTTCATGTACACCTCTGAAGGGGAGAGGAAGGGGAAGGCGGTTCTTATACCTTACCTTTCTTTTTTAATTGCTAAATTGGATCACACTATCGAAGTGAACAATCGTCTGTGAAAAATAAATTGAGAGTAATCGCTTGACTGGACTGGTTACGTGAAATAATTCATGAGAGGTGAGAGACGTTGTACAAACACGAGTGCCCGAATGCGCACGAGTGTCTTACAATATAGTCCCTCGCCTCGAATGAATTATTTCACGTAACCAGTCCAGTCAAGCGATTACTCTGTTTATTACTTTTCATTATTAACGATAATTATAGTATTTAACCCTTTACCTAACGTAACGGCCAAAACCGCCAGCGCTATTCTCAAAAATCGTCATTAATTTTAATTATTTTTGCATTTTCTGTCTCTAAAACATAGGTTATGACCCCTCATTGGAACGAGCTCGTCCAGCTCGTTCCAATGAGGGATCATAACTTATGTTTTAGAGGCAAAAAATTAAAATAATGGTTATTCAAGAATTTTTTTTGCAAGTGTCGTCTGCTTTTCATGTTAGGTAAAGAGTTAAAAAAAAACAAAAAAACAATGAAGTCTCCATTACACTCACGGCAAAGAGTCTTCGTTTGCGCGCACGGATACATGACCCAATTGTTGATTGTTTAATTCACTTGCGAAGTTATCGTTTATAATCAAACCCGGAAATCCCAGTAAATCACTCTTTGGAAAGTAATAAAATAACAAAACTATATTAAACTATGTTCTCAATGAGAACAACGATTACCATTGAAGTTTCACGCCTAAATTACGCAAGCTTTCAAACATTGTTCGATATGACACAATAAATCGAATTTTTTAAAAAAAATAATTAGGGCGTCACCCAAGCTTTCAGAAGTACACGAAGAATGGGGTGGGTTGGGATGGTGGGTGGGGGTGGGGCACTTACACCGGTTGGTCCGTCAAATAAACTGGCACTGCAGGTATTTTTTTCTGGAAAGCATATAAGCAGTCTGACTGGAATTCAGGTCGCGGCAGCTCCTTTACCGCACGTCTAAAAAGTTTAAGGGAGATAACTTTATCGAAGTCGATTGTAATGACGACATAAGCAAGAGATGCGTATAACACAATGTTGTCTATGGCGAAACGGACGAATCCATTCTGTATTTGTTGGAAGGGTTGGTAAAAATTCAGATGTCTAGAGCTGTGGAATTGAATTATAACAGATCCTGAGTTTGGCTCATTGAACACAATGTCGTCTGCTGCCAAGTGTTTATACATGTAAACATTCAATATTGCACGTGAGTTTGAGAGGGTTAAACCTTTACCCAACGTGGAGAATATCAAAATTTATTATTTTAATTACTATTAAACGATTCAACAAAACCATATCATGTGACCCACAATGGAACGAGCTCGATGAGCTCGTTCCAATGAAGGGTCACGTGATACGGTTTTGTTGAAATATTTTGAAAATTTTATTTTTTTCAACTGCTCAATTTGCAAATTACGCGGGAGGATGCGGGCGATCCGTCAGGTAAAGGGTTAAACATAGAAAAGTCTCTACCAGTGTCTTGGAATCTCAAATGTTGGTCGAATTGAGTCATAATCAATTCATTCTTGTTTGACTGAGCTAATTAAGTTTAGGTAATAGGTTAAACAAAGAGATATGATTATAACTGTGTAAGCGGGTAAAGGCAAGAGCAACGCAAAGCGTGGTATATGCCCTCGATGGTGTCATAACGCCATGGCGGCCATATTGAATTGGCTAGCTGGACCAAAATCGAAAGGAAGCATTGTCTGGTCATTGTCTGGTCATCCACAGGTAACCCGTAAGTGGTATGATTTGATCAAAATTAATAAGCATTTTTTTTTAGTTAATGGACGGAAACAAAAGTTAACGGACAAAAGACGGGCGGACGACTGACATGGTGAAAACCTAATGACTCTGAGAGGGTCTGGGCATAATAAAATTGGGGAAAGGGTGGTGAGGTCATAACTCGAGAGAAAAATGTGATCACGTACAGTCCGGGAGGTTGCCAGTTATCATGCTAGCCCGAAACTGTCTGGTGCTGCGATTTTTACCATTCTGGCTATTTTTAGTGCCAAAACAAAGTGTTTTAATGACAAAACAGTAATAGGGGGATAGGGGTGTACTTTGTTGAATGATCCAAATAAAATGATCGAGTTTTTGAGAACTGGCAATTATTTATCCCCAATCAAAACTAAGTTTGCGGACGATATATGAATGGGGTCCGTCCCATAATTTTTAAAATATATCGGCGGTCATAGAACTTGACGTAGATATTGTTGCTTTAGAGACTACCCCCCACCCCCCCCCCCCCCCCCAATTGCAATCCATTAACTATTGTTAACACTTTACCCAACGGAACGGCCAAACCGGCCAGCGCTATTCACAAAAATCGCCAATTAATTTTCATTATTTTTCCATTTTTTTTTCTCAAAAACATTGGTTATGACCCTCTTTCGAACGAGTTCGTCGAGCTCGTTCCAATGAGGGGTCATAACCTATGTTTTTGAGACAAATAATGAAAAACATTAGTTATTCAAGAATTTTGTTTGCAAGTGTCGTCTGCTTTTCATGTTAGGTAAAATGTTAAAATTATGCCACAAATAAAATTCGATGGACGGACGGTCTCCGCTATATCCCTCCCAATGGGTGTGTGGGGGGGGGGGGGGATAACAAGTGGGAGCTATTGGTTGTTAGTTGCCAGATGCAGTGTTAAAGTAGTCTTTTCCGTTCGACATCATCTAAAGTCTCCCAAAGGGAACTGGTATTTATTTATTGCAACAGTGCTGATAGAAACCTCAGGTAGGAAGTAGATAAAGTATGGATGTACAGAAGAAGGACAGAAAATCGGATATGTCGAGATAAAAATGGAGTGCTGTTATGGGGGGTGGGGTGTGTCATAAGTGAACAATTTGGTTGTTTCGTGCCAAAGATTAGTGACTCGCAGGGCGAAAACCTCCTACTAGCCTGAATTTAAGTGTGTACACTCTTGCTCTTGTTGATTTCCCTCTGTAGGATATACCTCCATACAGCAGGATGTCAACGTCGATGTTGTATGGAAGTAGGTCGAGCGTTTCCCTTCTAACGTCTAAATATAGGCTCTATTGATAAATAGGTTATCTCCACCTGATTGCATTAACTCTTCTACACTGTGGAGACTAATATGAATTACCTCTGGTTGGTATGCAAAATGTTTTATTTCTGAATGTTTGTTTGTGTACATTGTGAGTCAATTAAATAACGTTGTCAAAACTGCGATCATATTAATGGAAAAAGTCTACTGTGTAATTGTGGTGTCATAATTACAATGCAGTCACCCTGGACTGGTTGTAATCAACGCGTGGACAGTGATGTCCACGCATGCGTTTACCAGGTAATAAAAATCATCACCAGCAAAACTTCAATTTATGAAGCACCCCGACTGTACCCGGTTCTTCTTTAGTAGTAGGAGATGTGGAGATCGGCCCCGGTTGGATAAAATAGACCAGAAATTGCTAAATATAGTAACAATAAGCAAAGCTGTTCCAATTGATAGGCTCTTCTACTCCACTGGAGTATACTCCTAGTCAATGGAACTCACTCCCCTGTTCCCCTCGGTATCATAGCACTACGTGCTAAGCTGATAAAATGGGGAATCCGTGGTAAATAAAGTCGTGTTTGATGATTTGGAGGGATTGTCGGGTTGTTGTGGTAATTCGTGATACTCCGATTCAATCGAACACACCCTCCGAACATACCCCTGTCTTGTTATAGGCCTTTGGTAACATAGCAACCACGTCCTATCATGTTACAATGACGTCACATGAGATCCTGCATGAGATCCTGCCAATGTGGTCCGGTCGGGTACATGCTATACTACTCCCAACTCTACCAAAGTTACATTTTACCACTTTCATGGGATAAATGAACAATTTCTGCATTAGAATTCATCGTTTAGCTTCTGTTGAGTCAAAAAACACGAGAAATTTATTCTTTTAATGAAAAGTGTCCAAATTTTGTCAAATGGTCTTAAAAACTGGCATTGCCCCCAAAAGATTTTTTAGCCTGTGACCTAATAAGTATGCTGAGAGGGATAAGAATTCACAGCTTTCTTTGAAAACTACCCTGATCCCAAAATAAAAGTGAAATCTGCATCAACACATCATGTTTTGGGGAAAAAATCTGTCTCAATTAACCACACGTCAAGAGAAATAGTGTTATGACCCCCCCCCCCCCCCCCCCACCACCTTCCTTAAAACAATATGAATAGCAATTGTTGTTTCAAAAATTGGGGTTCAAGCTATAAATTTCACCAGTATCAAAGGACAGTACCTTTTTATTTCAACAACTGATGTCAAATTTTCTCCTTCCTACTGATGTGGTAAAATATAGCCCTGAATGTGCCCCCTCCCCCCCCCCCCTCGGTATGCCCCTTTTCATCAAAATTTATGGCATGATTCATAAATTAGTTGACACAAAACAAGTCTCTTATGATATTGAATTTCCCATTAGTGATAATTTCTAAATTACATTTTGTCTTCTGGAGACATTTCACATTGTGCTTGATGAATATTCTGCAATTTTTCTCAGAAAAAAACCCCTCTGTTTTCTCAGTTAACGCACTTAAGAGTCATTCGTGTGGCATTGACAAAACATAAAACACTGATTTTTCCAACAGTATGACCAGTACTGCTACTATGGTATCTGATAACACTGTTAAAATGCCTTAAACCACCAATTATTGATTCTTTTGAGCAATGCTTGTGCTGCAAGTTCCGAAAAGTGCACTTTCACTAATTTAGTTTTAAGCCCCACAGACATCCATTCTGACAAAAAGAGTGAAATTGTAGAAAATATGTTTCCAAAAAGGCTGAATCAGATATTTGCTTGTATAATAAAGTGGTCTTTGACGTTTAATATATTTGTGTGTGTCTTGGGGGTGGGGTGAGGTTGAAATATAGTCAATTGCCAATTGTTGAAAATGTTCAGTCTGGCAAATGAAAAGCAGAAAACACACCTTGTTTGACAGACAGACAGACAGACAATCAGACAGACAGGAAGGCAGGCAGGCAGGCAGACAGGCAAGCAAGCAGAGTCACACGTTTTGGAACTCTACACGAGAGTACTGAATGGCATACAATGATAAATATAACGAGAAGAGCCAGGACAAGGTTGTCAAATAAAAAAGGCACAGTGGACCATGAATGCTGCAGTTCCAAGGCAAATCATAAGAAAATGAACATGTATGATATTAAATTCAGTCTGAAAAACATACTCTACAGTCTTTCCAAAATGTTTCCCATCAGCTGAGAGGTTCAGTATGGGGAGGGGGTGGGACAGTGGTGCGACTTGGTTCAAGCAGTATTTCACAACTGTCATTTTAGTTCTGAGCTGTATAATAGAAACCATGACAGCACTAGTATTAAACTACTATATTGGTAGCTATGCGCCAATGCAACTCATTCACATTTTCTACTTTATTATGTTAATTTTCCCAATATAGCACCCCCCCCCCCCCCCACCCACCCACAAAAAAAAAACATTTCCAAAATACTCTTTCAATGAAGGATTTGTTTTTTAACATCTTTAAGAGCATAATACATAGGAAAAAAACTTCTAAATACCAATGAACAGAAGAACAGTATAGTTTTTCAGGTTGTGTGTTTGGATGGCGGTTTAGGAGGGGGTTGGGAGATCGGACCCCCCCCCCCTGCCCCTACTACTATGAGGAGGAACAATGGTTTAAATAAATATGTTAATAGGGTTAAATAGGTTGTTAGTTAGCAGTTGATTGAGGTTACAGTATGCTCCTGGAGACTACACTTGCTCAAGATGTGACTTTGCTTGTATTAACAGCCTTATTTTGGTCATTTGTAGCCTTTATTGCTGACTTTATCAATAATATAACTCATCAAGCCAATTAACCCTTTACCCAACGCAGACGATATCAAAATTTATTATTTTAAATATATTATTTTTTTTAAATTTCAACAAAACCATATCATGTGACCCCTAATTGGAACGAGCTCAATGAGCTCGTTCCAATGAGGGGTCACATGATATGGTTTTGTTGAAATATTTTGAAAAATTTAATTTTTCATCTGCTCAATTTGCATATTACGGGGGCGGATGCGGACGATTTGTTAGGTAAAGGGTTAAACAGTGTTGTAAGGTGTGTTCTCCACCCCACCCCCCTCCAATGAATGTTTAAATGTGAAATAAGCTAAAAAAATAATAATTAAATCAGGTTCGGAAGCCCAAAATTGCAAAAAAAAACCCATAATTCCTATAGGTATCACAACACTAAATATTTCCCCATGGGCGACCATTATAGAGTTCAAGCGAAAAAAATATGATCGCATCATCTTAATTTTGGCATTCAAATATCTTTGTCAAGTATAGCTCTTCAGAAAACTTGTTCTGACCTGAAAGCGTGAGGTCATGCAACATATAAGAGAGAAAAGCTGGCAGAAAGGATAGTACCGGTCAAGTGCACATATTTTTCAGGGAATTCTCAACAAAGCCAAACCAAAAGCCGATTGTATTTATTAGGTCCAAAAGTCACCAAACCACCCTCTTTCTTTATCTGTAATATTCAACAATAATGCAAAATGTCTTAGAATGTTTCAAATGTTTATTGAAACAATATATTTTCCCAAGGCTGCTCATTTTTAGGGGCTACATCACATTTCAAGACGGTTAACTCTAATTCAAATATTTGCTGCAAAGATACCTGCAGTACATTTCATCATAATGTTTCTGGTTGATAGCGTACCCCAGGATACCTGCGGACCATCCCCTCAAACACGTGAAGCATGCTACCCACGAATGTCACAAAAACACTATCATCCACATGCAATATTTGGGTATAAAAAAAAAAAAACGTGTCCCTTCTTATATCAGTAAATGTTGGCATGGCAAGGAGGAGACTGTCAGAGACACTAAGGTGGCAAATCGTTGGCATGCATGCAAAAGGCATGTCATTCAAAGCTATTGGGTGGCAACTTGTTCAGGGTTCAGGCTGTCATCCGGGCACGTGGTGGATACCCTCGCTACTGGCGTCAGACACTGCTATTCTGTTCAGGAGATCACAAGTTACATTGTTGTCAGTAATTACCGGCATTGTTTCATCATGGACCGTTTCAGCACCATACTTGTCGAGAGAACTTTTTCCCATCAAAAACATTATTGATAGATATGCGTAATTAGCGCCATTAAAATACTGCGTATTTTCATCATTGCATTTTCTTTCATTTGTCAATAGACCAATCTTTCCGCAAACAATCACTTTTGACCATTATAAAGATAGTACGAAAGTAATGATAGTTTCTATTAACATCACTGCGAAAAATACGGGGTGGGGGGGGGGTGGGGGAGGCTTAATTAAATTCCAGGTGTATCTATGACAGGCAACTTTTTATCTTTGAAAATTGCAGAATTTTCAACAAAATAAGAACTTTTCTAAAGGAAAAGAACATTTCAGATGGCACAAGCTGAAACTTCTTTTTGTATATAGTGTGTGCTTTTCCTCACAGATCTAGCGAGCTAATAGAGAGAATTTGGGTAGGTCACTGGGGTGTGAGCCAGCCCTCTTCCGAAATTACACCCGTTCTGGTTATGCTGCCCCTTCCTCGGAAACATTCTTTGTGTTCAGTGGTAGCATGCCAGGTATTAATTAGTGAGGTTAATGAAGAAATGTCAATAATAGTTTATGTTTATTATATATCCGCGTTGTTTCTGGGAGAATTCAAACACTAAAGCATTCATTTCGTCCATTTGGCTTAAGTTTCGGTTTTGAACTCGGCGTGGTTTAATGCTACATTACTTTCTTAACAGTTTCAATGTGATACTTTGTGACAGAAAAGAGATAACATTATTCCGTATTACTGCTTTCTGGTGATAAATTCCGCGACATAATGTTGCAAAACTCTTTCCTGCACTAAATCAAGGAGGCAAAACACCACCACCTCCTACCCCCGGTCCCACCGCCTCTGAGAATGGAACTAAAGCAGTCATACGGGTGCACCAGAATGTAATATTCCGTCAGGGGATATGAAGCAAGTATCAATCTGTCTCATATAAAATTGTGTTGTGGTATTTAATTTAGATCAACCCCTTAGGTTATTAAAAATGTAATTAAAAAATACTTCTAAAGAAACGATGGTTTACAAATAAATGTATAGAAGACTTCCTGTCTGCCTTCCTGTCTGCCATCTAAAGTTCATTCTGGCTTTCAATTAAGTTTTTAGTGCTTCAATCCGTTTAACTCTTTCCTTACCTGGCTAGAAGACTTGATAGAAATATTCTTGAATAACTAAAAAAACATTTTTGCAGGTAAAACACAGCTTTTGACCCCTTTCATTGGAATGAGTACCATGAGCTCATTCCAGTGAGGTCCATAAGCTATGCATTGGGGAAAACAGAAGGAAATATTAAATTTGGAGAGAGGATTGTGTGTATAGCGTTGTGTCAATATGGCCGCTGCATTAGATAATGGGTCAGATATTATGTAAAGCTTTGTCATGTTTAGTGGAACGCTGTTAATGTCAGACGCATTCGAATGTTGTTCACAGATACCTTTCAGATATGGTGTCTCAAAATAGTTCGTCATTGAACTTCACTAGATACTTCTTCCAAGGTACTAGATTTCCATAAGCAAAACCAACAAAAGCCTGCATGTTAGAACGTGTGTGTATTCATGTGCATGTAAGGCAACAAACGGGGGGTGGGGAGGGGGGGGGGCGAAGGCTCAGTGGTTACGGCACTGAACTTCAAACCGAAAAGTTCACGGGCGATCCCCGCCAGCGGTAACTGCGTAGTGTCCTTGGTCAGATTCAACCTTGATCGATGTTATAGTCGAGACTGACGTAGGTATAACTAGGACGTAGTGTTACAAGTCAATATTAATGGATGAGATATGGGGCAGAATAACAGAAACCAATAGTACTGGTACAAGGCTGCAATGTTACAAGACTGCTGTAGAAGCTAATGATAGGACAGATAGACCATAGACAAGTAGTCGGCTTGGAGCTTTTTAGATAAGATGGGAGCCGTTGGTAAGACTACATTAGACCTCATTGAGGAATTTCTCATGGCCTCATACGACAAAAAGGGATTCTCCAAAAGGTATCCTCGATAGGTATCCTCAAATAATACAATACCAGGCCATAGGTATCCTCAAATACCGAAAGAAGCTAAGAAGGATAGTAAATGAGGCCTCATTGGGGGCTTTTTCATGGCCCTCGTGCCTTCAAAAGAAATGAGGCTATAAGGGATATTAAATTAGACCTCTTTGAGGGATTTCTCATGGCCTCATACGACAAAAAAGGGATCCTCCAGAAAGTATCCTCGATAGGTATCCAAAAATAATACAATACCAGGCCATAAGTATCCTCAAATACCGAAATGAGGCTAAGAGGGATAATAAATGAGACCTCGTTGAGGGCTTTTCACATGGCCCTCATGGCCTCATAGGACTGAAAAGGGATTCTCCAAAAGGTATCCTCGATAGGTATCCTCAAATAATACAATACCAGGCCATAGATATCCTCAAATACCGAAATGAGTCGACGAGTAGTATGTCGAGTCACTCGATCGAGCAATTGCTCTATAGCTCATTTGCTCGATGGGCTTCGAGTCGTTCGAGCAATGACTTATCAGTAACTGCTCGATAGCCAAGTAGACGAAAACTATTGCATAGACAGATAGAAGCAGAGAATTCTGAAAGAATTCGAAATAGTAAATCTTGTCGGGTTTATTTGGATAATTCGTGATGCTCCGATTTAATCGAACATACCCCTGTCCTGTTATAAGCCTTTGGGTAACATAGCAACCACGTGCTACCATAGAAACCAAGATAGCGGCCTCCAGTATACAAAATGGACGACGGAAATACGTATCGCCTAACAACACGTGCTGCGCATGCGCACTAACATCACGCATCACTATGGAGATGTCGTCACAGGATGGCCGTTCACGCGGGTTACCATGACAATCAAACATGGCGACACTAGGTCTCGTGACTATGACGTCACATGAGATCCTGCATGAGATCCAGCCAATGGGGCCCGTTTCATCGCTCTCCTACTACTGACAAGACACTTAATCCCGACTGCCTATATGGTGGGAACTAAGAAGTACTGTATGTTGATGATGCCGTGTTAGTACGTTGGGGAGTCTGACAGTTGCTCGCCACTGCTCGGTGATTCTCTACGGCTTCCTCCAACCGTAAAAACTGTCCCACATGGTGTGACCCTGGCTGTTGAAAGTGTCGTTAAACTCTATAAACAAACACAAAACGAATAGAAGACGACACTTGCAAAAACAAATAATTCTTGAGCAACTAAAACTTTTTGATTTTTTGTCGTTGAGCTCGTTCCAATGAGGTGTCATAAGGTATGTTTTAGGCAAAAAACTGAAAAAATAAAATTTGAATGACGATTTTTTTTAATTTACCACTGGCCTTTTGTGGCCGTTACATTAGGAAAAGGGGTTAACAGACGAAATTCAAGAGAAAGAATGCGATACTGTGGTCGTATCTAACCTGCATCGTTTGCTGTGTATCCTCGAACAAGACATTAACCCCTAGCAGGTGTTCAAGTACACAGTGCGCCTTCTAGCATTACGCCCTGTGCTCAAGCTTTCGTTTTATCCGTCATTGACAGTCCGCATGGTGAGAAAACCAATTATCACGGCTGGTATGTTTTCCGCTAAATTGTCCAATAACGATAATCAGTCCATGCGTGACGTTGAACCGAAAAACGCATCAACATGAAATATGTTGATACGTGAATTCAAACTAGCTTTATGAATTACGCGTTTGATGTATCGAATATACATTAAAGAGTAAATGATAAATTATTCATTTTGTCTGAATATATTCCATTTTTAGAAATCGATAATCTGTATTTGAGTATAGTTTATTTGTTAGTCAGTGTGTTTGATTCTTGGTGCTTTACGATACTTTTAAAGAAAGAGTGAGTGTTTTTTTTTAATTATTCACAAGCACGCCCATACCTTAATTGACGGTAGATACGATTAAATATCTTCACTGTCATTTCTATCTGGAGTAGCTGTCTGAGGCGGCTAGAGCCCAATGAAAGGTAGAGGGTGATGGTGGTGAGGGATATCCAAGACGCGCCGAGCCTACCATGGTTCAGTCCTGTGGGACAAACTGTGAAACGAGGGCCCAGAGAAATGACAACCCTTGATCCTCGGGTCTTAACGTTTTGAACCCTTGTGGTATCTTCCATGTCCGTTCCATGGTTGCGAGAGAAAGAGTCGATTAGGAATGGAATCCTGATGGATTATTATGATCCCCGATGAGTCTGGAGGTGGGATGGGGAAATCTCACCCGAGGGGCAAGATATCTGAACCAGACCCGAGGCTTGCCGAGGGTCTGGTTCAAATATCTTGCCCCGAGGGTGAGATTTCCCCATTCCCACCTTCAGACTCACCGAGGATGATTTTTCTCCCCCCACCATGCAGCGATTACGTTATTAGCCAGAGGTAATCGGGAGTCATGTGCTGATTCAATCAACTCATTTTGTATTCGTTGTTTTGAGAAACGGATGACACCATCGGAAAGAGCATGCACAAATTATGTATATACCAAAGTATATACCACGAAATCGATTAGGAACGGTGGCAACTTGAGGGTTGAAGAGTTTTAGAGCATCGAACTTTGATCACACTGCATTCCGATGACGTCAATATGAATTAGTTGGTAGCAAGAAACTGATACGATATGCATAACGTCATAATAACGTTATAAATGTATAACGTCACGTGGGTGGTGTGGGATACATCTTTCTCTCCCTGCTATCTCACCCGGGACACACGTATGTTACACATGCAGTGGGGGGAGAAAGCAAGATTCTTCCTCGATTTGTTCGATACCATTTAATAATTATTGCACGGTTGGGAGTTGACTAAGCCAAAATGCCAACGCAGACGACAGCAAAATTTAATATGAACTTTGGTAAAACCAAGAAGCGCGCGCAACTCACAGTGTTTTTCAAATTATAATGACATAAACTTAACAAAATTTAAAACAGTGTTTAAGGGGTCGTCCAACAAAACATTTTGCGTTGTGAACTAATGCATGTACATGCTGTCTTGTAGATTTATTTCCCCCTAAAAACATATCAGACCTACAATATATTATATTTTATAGTGAAGTCAATATGTGAAGAAAATAGGGAGGAGGGGGTGGAGGGGGGGGGGGGGGTTTAGTCGTAAAATTTTGGCTTTTTTGTTGGATAAAACGAAGAAAAATATTTTTATATTTTGCCCAAATATATATATTTTAGGGTCTTTGTATTATTGTATGTAACGATTCTTATCGAATCCGACTTCAGGTACCAAATTAATAACCAAATAATATGTTACCCCCAGATTTTGGACCTATTTTTCCCCCATTCTGGTAGCATTATCAATTTATCTCTCCAAACATCCTATAAATATTGTGGCCAAAAATAGGAAAGTTGAAAATTTGTAAGGAAAAAATATCTCGCCCAACCAGTGTCAAAGGTGTTTTGGCCTGAAATTGTGGAAGCTGGTTTGGCTGAAATTGTGCAGGCCGGTTTGGGTGTAATTTTTGGAAAGTACCCTACAAAATAGACGACAACAGATTAATATTTTGTCCAGAATATCGCCATTATCCAACCTTCAAAAAAAAATTTTTGGACCTCAACAAGTTTTTCATTCAAGATCCACACCACCCCCACCCTACCCACACACCACCATCCACATATGTTTTCAAATAAAAATTGAAATTGACCAGGCAGCTACATAACTTATTTTTATAAACAACCAAAGAAAAAGGTTGAACATTTTTTTGTACATGATACACAACATTGACAGCGATGACTTTTATTTAGATCAAGTCTGAACATTCACTGATCCAAAAGTACAAAAACTAACCCCTTGAATATTTTTGGTAATGATTAAGAAATAGGCTTCAGGTTGATTGTGGGCTTTGTCAAGAAACAATGGATTGCAGTGAACCCACACCCTATTCATTTTTCTGGAAGAAATGGAAGCTTTATTTTTTCATTATCTTTCGAAAATTTTCAGCAATATTATGAATTAAATATGAGCTATTTGGACAATGGAGAAATATTTCAGGTTATCTGGGGTTTTTTTTATTTTCATCTGGTGCGAATTTAAAGAAAAAAAGAGTTTCACTGCAACATTTATTTTTATTGTTTTTTTTGGGGGGGGGGGGGGGGTGGAGGGGGGGAATAGGCGTTTTTAAATTTCACAAGTTGGACAGCTTTAGTAATGGTCGAGCACAATAAATTGTGCGCACAGAAAAAACATTACAATTGTCAGAAACGAGAATGCATGCAGTCATTGTGATGGGTAAGGCGTCTTCGCTTGAAAATTGGCCTCGAAACGTATTGTCGAAAATTTATTGTTTTTGTTTCGCTGGGGTGCATACATTGTGGAACGGAACTTCTGTTTTGGAAATGGTAATTCGTGGACGTTTGTCAGGCAGTGTGTCACTTCGACATCTTAGGTTCGTAATAACTGAATGAAAACGACCTTTGCCACAATCCGACCTGTGCGTACTTTTAAGTTACAACAAACGGACGTGTTGTTGACGCTTTTCATTTGGTAACTTTGTTCCAATAACACGCAGTGTTGGTTTGAAGTGAACAGCGTTTTGCACTTGCAAATGCAAAACAGATAAATCACGTGACAGAATACTCCGCAGAATCGAACAACAGCGGGATCCCAACAGCCAGGCAGCAGACGATGAAATCCAATGTGCATATATGGGAACATTTAGCTTTTCGACAATTTCTGTCATTTAGTCAGCAAAGCAAACGACAGTTGAGTTTGTTTGGAAAAACTTTAATTTTGAAAAGCATGTTCAATAAATTATTCACAGTCTGCATGGAATGATCTAAGGAGAAATCTCGCATTACACCGTTCGCTTTTTAGGGGGCGTCATTCGATTTGTTCGCTTCTGAAAACGAGAGCTGGGGTTCCCCATGTTTTTACTTCCGGTTTCCGGTTTAGATTGGATGGCATAGCATTCCTTGGTTTTTCCAATTTCACGTATACGTTGTCTATTAGGCTTGCTTCAAAGCAGCCCTTCGGGCTGCTTTTGCGCGCGCTATTATTTTAAATACCATTTTTTTTAATTTTTCAAAAAAATTCAACAAAACCATATCATGAGCTCGTTCCAACGAGTGGTCACATGATGTGGTTTTGTTGAATTTTTTTTAAAAATAATATTTTTTCAACTGCTGAAGTTGCATATTACGCGGGGGGATGCGGCCGATTCGTTGGGTAAAGGGTTGAACCAACATACGTATTCCTATGTTTCATGCACCATTTATGTCCTATCCATGAACAACGATATCGTCCCTTGAAAGTATAAAGGTGCCATTTAAATATATACAGGAAATCATTTGAAACACTGTCAATGAGATCATTAGAACATCTTTTAAAATAATAACGCTTTAGTCTAACAACCTATACTTTTTTGTAAAAAAGTATAGGTTGGCAGACTAAAAAAGTATAGGTTGGCGCTAAGAATTCTGTTTCTCAGATTATTCCGTGCCAAAAGAGTTAATATACTAGTCTAGAAGGTAAGCTTTGCTAATTTTTTTTCCTGAGAAGAATAAAACTTGCAAATCAATGTAAAAACACATTATGACTAGAGCTACCAACAACTGTCTCTCCAGTTATGTGCCGAGCCGGGGCATCGGGTCTTTGTACTCGCAGTTACCCACGTGTGTTGAGTACAGTGTTTTTGAGTTAAATATGAATGATCTCCCATGTGTCTGCTCCCAGGTCTGCATTTTCTTGATCTCTAGCCACCCATTAATGCATGGGAATTGATGCGACGAACCGGCTTGGCGCTAGGCTGCTAATCACTTTACTGACCGGCCAGAGGCGATATAGACTAGAAGAAATAGTTTCGCGCGCCGAAGTCGCGCAGGGATGCTGTGGGGCAAGCCCCTTTTGTCCCTCTGTGTCTGTTTGAGATCTTGTAGCTACATGTCTAGGCGTGTTGAAGGAGGAAAAGGATCGGGTACTCAGCAGATGTCCCGGGCTTTGATGTTCAAGAATAGTGTTGGCTAGTCTTTGTGTTGGTCGTTGACTGAACCCTCGGGTGAGGACCAGAGCGAAAGGGGGTCCTCTCACAAAGGCGCTACCTCTCCTCGAGGACGCTGTGGTGTTATTTTCGGGCAAGTTAAGTCTGCCACTTTGAAGGTTAATGATGATACGGTGGTGGGCCATCATTGACACGTATAGTCTGCCTCAGGTGGTTGAAGGAAACTGGAGTTGTTTCATTTTTCTGGATTACAGTTGGATGTATCTTTGGATCGTGAAGAAAAAACAACAACGGCCCCAATCGGGGACCACCCATAGAAAGACCTGAACTTCCCTGGTTCGGGGGCATACCTGCATTGGAACCTATTTGGCTGGGTCAAAAATGCGCACTACCGACGCTTACAAAAAGGGGGAGAAGCGGGGCGCAGGGCCAACGCTCGCCTCCCTGGAGGTGGGTGACCACTTCTAGGGATGGAGAGGGGGATGTTCAGAGTCCATGGCGGCTACTGTGTTCCATATCGGTTATAGTTTCCACAGCGGTTATTGGGGTGCTGACGATCAAAAAGAAAGCATCTCTGTGAACCTGCTAACAGAAAGAGGCAGAATTAGTATAATAGACAAAAGTATGTGATTACATTACATTCCCAGGTTTTGTTTGTTATAAGACGATGAATATTTAGTGATTTTAGCTGAGTCGGCGAAGGCAGCCCAGGTGATATGGGACGAAATGTTTTTTGCGCGCCGAAGGCAAGCCCCTTTCGATCCTCGTTGACTGTTTATGATCTTATGATCATTTGGATTGATGTCAAAGCATCTTGAAGGAGGAAAAGGTTCGGGTACTCGGAAGATGTCTCTGGATCAGTTGTCACTGGTGTAGGGTAGGCTTCGTTGACTAATGTGAAAACAAGCCTCGGGTGAGGACCAGTGAGAGGTTGGGTCCTCTCACAAAGGTACTACCTCTCCCCGAGGGTGCTGTGGTGTTTTATTTTCGAGCAAGTATAATCTGCCACTTCGGAGATGATGTCGATGGGGCCATCATTGGCAAGTATAGTCTGCCTCAGGCTGTCTTGGTTGGGTTTCAGGTTCGTGGTAGGACGTCTTTGGGGACCACCAGTAAGAAGACCCGAACTTCCCTGGTTCGGGGGCAGGCTTGCATTATGATCCTATTTGGCTGGGTCAAAGGATGCGCAATATAGACGCTTACAAAAAGGGGCAGAGGTGGGTCGCAGGATCAACGCTCGTCTCCATTGACGTGGTCGACCACTTCTAGGGATGGAGTGGAGGATGTTCAGGAACCATGGGGGTTACAGTTTTCATAACGATTATAGTTAATAGCGGTTATTGGGGTGCTGGTCAAAAAGCATCTTCTGTGTACCTGCTAAAAGAAGAAGGTAGAATCAGTTTTCATTAGAAAAAAATAAATATAAACATACAGTCTTTAACCCTTTACCCAACGTAACGGCCAAAACCGGCCAAAACCGGCCAGCGCTATTCTCAAAAATCGCCAAATAATTTTCATTATTTTTTCATTTTTTGTCTCAAAAACATAGGTTAAATTAGATTAGATTAGATTTATTGCAAAAAACACCTTCGATGAGGCAGATTGCACACAAGTAAGTTATGAATAAATTTGTAACTGAAACTACAATACAATCTTTGTACCTTCATACAAATGTGAAGAGTGTTGGAAATGAAACGTAAATTTCAAGAAATATATACAAATACAAATATTTACAGAGAACACAATACTATCTGCGTGAAAATATGCCTCCACAACATGTAAACATATGTAGCTTGATAATTATGCTCTTAGTCAGGACTGAATGCTTGCCTATGAATTGAACCCTGAGCTTAAAATGATATTGTATTCATGGATTCATGTATTCATGTTCATGGATATTCTAATTACTGATTAAAAAGTTACGCTTTATAAAGAACAACTGGATTATGTTACAGACGGCAGCACATGTTGAGGGATTGTCATTTTTCATGATCACTTGAAATTTGTCTAAGCTGTTCAAGGCATAGAACTCCGGCCGGGCATTCGATACAATATCAAACAGTTGCTTTCTCTCTGATTCGTATGCTGGACAGTCAATGAGGAAGTGTTTTTCACTTTCAACATCTCCCGTTGAGCAAACGCGACATAATCTTTCACTCAGTGGTATGGGGGGCTGCATGTGTCGTCCTCTCTCTATAGCGAGATTGTGACTGCTAATTCTCAGTTTCGTAAAATTAATTCTTGCTTCATGTGATTTTGTATGAATGAGAAATAGTTCTATCGCGTAATCACTCTTAAATGTTCGATAGGTTCGAAGTTTGTTTTTACCCGTTCGTTTATTATCATTAAAAATTTCTTCTTTAAAACAATTCAAATATTCGTTCCTGAGTTTTTCGGTGAAGTGTTTCAGTGTTTTGCCCAAATTGGTGATTTCCTCCACTTTCGGTACCCCATAATGGTTAAGCATTTCTGACAGTATTTTGAAATCGGCATATAATTTTGATTCTGTGGAAGCGTGGTGAAGAAGCATATTTGATTCATTGTTCTGCAGTTTGGCAATATATTTTAAACGACGGACTGAAGCGTCAATAGTAACTGGATACCTACCAAGTTCGGCCTTCACTGCATGATTAGATGCGTTTTTATTGACATGAAGTATCATCTTACAACATCTTGTATGAACTGCCTCGCATGGCATCTTTTCAAGTTTGTATAACGGATTTTGCACACCCCACAGTTCACTGCCATATAGTATAACGGGTTTTATCAATTTATCAAAAAGTTTTGAGAGGATATCTACCGACGGCAAATATTTTCCTGTAAAGGAATTTACCAGGCAATGTAGTGCTTTGTTCCCTTTGAGACATAAAGCTTTTTGGGCTTCATTTAGTTTACAATTATCTGAAAACATTATTCCAAGGTACGTGTAATTATTACAAAATTCTAGAGCTCTGTTTCCCAGATTGAACGTTGACAAAGTCTTCGTTTTTCTGTGAGAAAATATTAGACATTTGGTTTTGTCAACATTAACTGTAAGGTCATTTCGTGAAGTAAATTCTTCTAATTTGTTAAGACTCTTTTGAAGTCCCGAAGCGGAGTGAGAAAACATGACAAGATCATCTGCAAATAAAAGGTGATTATTTTTCATGTCTTGTAAGGAAATGGGACCACAACTATCATCAAAAAATGTCTTTATATCATCAATAAAGATTTTAAATAACGTGGGTGATAAGACGCAGCCTTGTCTCACGCCTATTGTAGATAGCTGAGGTGGACACAGTCCTGAACTTGTTTTTGTTCGATAATAACTCGATGCATAGAGGGATTGCATGATGTTTGATACCGCGCCATGAACACCAATATTTGCCATTTTGCGAAATAAAAGTGAACGGTTGACTGTATCGAAAGCTTTTTGAAAATCTACAAACACTGCATAGAGAGGTTTCTTAGAAAATTTACATTTATCAATTATGGTTTTGAGAACAAAAGCACTGTCTATTGTACTACTGTGTTCTCGAAATCCAAACTGATTATCACTAATTAGCTTGTTACTTTCCAAGTAGTGATTGAGTCTGGCGTTAATTATTTTATTAAACAGTTTACCCACAGCCGAACTGACGGCTATCGCTCGATAATTATTAGGACCATGTCTGTTACCTTTTTTGTAGATAGTAGTGAGGAATGATTGACTCCAGTCGAGCGGATAATGTCCCGATTCGAAAATGTGATTGAAAACTTTGATTATAGCATCAATCATGTACGGTACTATCGCTTTTAACAGTTTGTTAGAGACATTATCCGGTCCTGATGAAGTTTTATTTTTCATAAGTTTCAGCGCAGCAAATATTTCATCCGCAGTAATCGGATCATTGTTTAAAGGGAATTTGTGAGTTTTTACAGTGTCAGTGTGTTCAGTCGGGTGATATGTCGCGACATAACAACTGGTTGAAAAACTCTACAATTGTATCAGGATCAAGGCTGTTATTATCAGGCTCTTTAGCTCTGAGCTGGTTAATAATCTTCCAGTAGCATTCGGGATCAGATGATTCTAGTGACTCCAGCTTATCACACATGTTTTATAGTACATTTTACGTTTCCACTTAGTTTCCTTTTTGTACGCTTTTTTCGCCGCGAAGTATTTACCGAGAAGTGACTTATCGAAAGGTTTATCTTTCATTTCCCGTATAACTTTTTCCATCACAGACTTTAAATGCTTGCACTCAGTATCAAACCATTGTCTTTTAGGTGTTTTCTTAAATTTGTTGAGTGGAGATCGTTTGCAAACTAATACATTTATTGAGTTAATTACCTGCATCAAGTCCCCAGCCGCGGTTTCAGATCCCTGGCTATCCATTGTAAATACTTTCATTTGAAATTGTTGAAGATCACTTCTCGTTCTCGGGTTTTGCATAATTTCTTTGGCTTTTTCCTCACTGTCCTCAACCCAGCGGAAAGTGAATTTTTGTTTTGTGTAATCAAACTTATTTTTCAGTTTTGTATCAAGAGAAGAATATTCTAAGTGAACAACGAGCTGGCAATGATCGGAAAACACCGTTGGTGACTTGATGCAGAAATAGTCGACATCCGATAGATATTTGTCCGACATAATTATATAATCAACTATGCTAGCGCCGTTATATTGAAAAGAAGTAAAATTTCCCAAACTGTCCCCGGCGCAACGACCGTTAAGAATTCTCAACTTTGCTTTCTCGCAAAGAGACAAGAGCTGTCTGCCGAACACATTTGTTTGTTTGTCTAAACTTTGTCTGCTTTTGCTGTTGTCAATAGTGTAATTTGTTGGGAGAGGAATGTGCATATCACTGTCATCTGTAACATAATCCGGTTGTCCACCCGTACGAGAGTTGAAATCGCCACCTATAATGAGCATATCGGATGGGGCAGTTGCTAGAATTTCAGTTTCTAGATCTTGATAAACTGACGCGTTCATTAATCGAGACTGTCGCCAAACAGTGGAGTTATGGGGTGGAATATACACCGACACAAAAATTATTTTACCTGGAAGATTAAACATCCGGCCGTCAAATTCCACCCATAAGGCCAATTCTCCAATCCGTTTTATGTTTGTAATGAAACGATCGTATTTAGTATTGAAATAGAAACATATCCCACCCCTGTCGACATGGGGATTTTTTCGACGTAAATCAACACAGGTGTAACCCGGTATTTCAATACATGATTTGTCTGAATGCCACGATTCTGTTAATGTTATAAATTCAAAACGCAATAATTGTTGGCGGAAGCAGCTCTCGGAAATTTTATTTTCCAACCCTTGAACGTTCCAAGCAGTGTAACCAACCTTTTTCTTTTCAAATATATACGTCATATTGAATAAAGTAATACAAAATATAGCAATAGATGGGAGTAGCTCCACTGGAGAGAGACACTGAAAAACTGAAATTGTTTGTATAAAAAGTGAACAGTTAGTTAATTTTCTTACATAGCTATAATGTACGGTTAATAAGGAGAAATGATATTAGTATCATGAGAGTTTAGATGTGACATTTGAATTGTCATGATATTTCTATTTTTCAGAAATAGGAGATAATTGCCAGATAGGCCTTACGGAAGAAGCTAAATTTAGCGGTATAAATCATATAGGCCTGTTTCTCATGTTTGCAACGTTTCATCAAAAATATCGTCCAGTGTTCCTTTAATGCTTTCCTGGACTATATTAATTTTACAATGACAATTTGTTGGTGAACGACGTTCGACCCCCCCCCCCGACCCCCCCCCCCCCATAAAACATGAGATTATGATATTTAACATCCAACGTATATCGCATTTGAATGGGATGCCCCCCCCCCCAATAAAAACATAAAACTATGAAATTTAAAATCCCTATATACGCCGCGGATACAATATACATTGGTAGAGCCCCCCCCCCCCCCCCCCCCAACCACACACACACAAATATATAGAGCCTTATTAAACTATGACATTTGAACTCTCAACCCATACTGCATGTACAATATATATTGATTGAGACCCCCCCCCCCCCCCCCCCCCGATAAAGCGTGCAAAAATGTAATGTTAAAAATCCTAATATATACTGCATATACAACACATACTGATTGAGTTTTTAGCAATTTGTTCTAGTTCCAACCATTCTAATTCTAGAGTTCATGCTGTTTAGCATATCTGACAACTGACTGCGTAACAGAAGCACATCAGACTGGAAGTTGCTGAAAGCGTCATAACCAAACTGTTCCTGATGTTCAACGAAGTTTGTGTGCTTGAGTCTATATCTCCCCGTATCATATACATTATGATTGTTTATTTGCCCAACAGAAGATTTCATTATCTGTGGTGGTCTACGTCTGTTTATCGGCATATCATTAAATTGATTCCTGTAGAAAGAAGTTCGTGCTTCGGTCGTCATCTGTTCGTCGGACATGAAATGTTTGTGTTTGACTTCTCTGCGAAGGACGAAACGAGCTATCTTTGCCATTATCAATGTTATCATATTCATCGGTGAAATATTTCATCCGTTTAGCTATGATTTTAATACCAGTCTCATTAACATGATAATTATCCCGAAACAGGTGTGTACGAATTTGACCATCTGCTGAAACAAATCCGCCGGTGTTATCAATGAAATTGCACCCCTGCCTTTTACACACCAAACGATATGTTTCGTTTGTTTGTTTGATGAAACAATTAATTGTGTCCGAGTGGAGTGACGGAATAACTGAAGAAAGTCTGATGATGGCCTTAGGGTATTTAGTTTTCAGGGTGGTTAAGATATCTTCCACCTCCTCTTCCCTTGTTGACAAACTGTTACGACACGAATTGATGCCAACGTGAATTGTTACTTTGTTTACATTTTCAACTGGACGTGAGTCGTTGATCCATTTGTGTAGATTGGCAAGTCTTTGCCCAGGTTGAACAACAGTTTTCACAAATTCTCCTTTTAATGCCATTTTCTTTGGATGTAATGGTCTTATTACTGAGTCCCCAATAATTAAGTGTACGGGGCGCGTCGAATCAACATTTACAACATTATGTGGATAACCCCCGCGCCCATTGAATTGAACGCGTGTTTTTTCTGTAAACGGTATCACATCGTCCTCTCGAGCATTCATTAAATTGGAATCATTTGCCTCGCAAAGAAGATTATAGCTGTTGGTAGTTAAGATTGTAGGAGTGCTAGTAAACAACGCCGTGTTAACTGGAACCTCACCTAACTTTTCGTCAGTCGTGTCCTGGTTAGAATCCGTCCTTGGTATAAAGGTCTCTGTGTTAGGATTAAGAACTTTGTCATCTTGATGACTCGTCGCTGTTGCAAATTCCGTGGTTAGTACAGCTAGCTTTTCATTTACCCGTCCTAACTCCGATTTGAGGTTGGAAAGAGCTGATTTAGTATTGCTCGCCTCATTTCTTAGCTTGGAATTGTCATGTTTTAAAGTTTTGTTTTCTTCTTCCAAGTTTGTAATCCTATTTTCGACTGAACGGGTCTCGGCCTTTAATGAATTTTGAATTTGAGTTTTGATGTCTGCCAACTTTTCATCACACATAGACATATGTTCCTTGTATGATAGTTTCATTTCCTCTATGGATAACTGAATTTCTTCTATGGACTGTTTGAAAATGCCAGATGTAAGGAAACTTCCTCGAATAGTCGACCGTATGTTTTGTGATCTCAGTGCAGCTCGTGAAAGATTGTGGTTGCTCTTCCTTTTGGGTGTTGGAAAATACTCCGGCTTTTGTTGTGATATCAGTGAAGTCTTTTCAGAGGAGGTGCGTGAAGATGTGAAAGTGTGGGGCACAAACACTCCGGATTTCGAATTTTCAACGTCTTGTTCGGAATCTAACAAATTCGCAACTCGATTGATGTCTCCTTCAAACGGAGTGTTAAAACCAAGTTCGTATACTCCCGGTAACACATTGATGACCCACCACCTAATATTCGATCTAGATCCTTGTAACATAATCCTGTTAGTTGTCCGAAAAATATGTATGCGGATTTTATTACCTCTGTTACGAGGAATACATAACTCGTCGAGCTCGTTCCAACGAGGGGTCATAACCTATGTTTTTGAGACAAAAAATGAAAAAAATTAGTTATTCAATAATTTTTTTTGCAAGTGTCGTCTGCTTTTCATGTTAGGTAAAGGGTTAAATATGATGTAATTTTAGTTGAGTCGGTGAAGACAGCTCTTTCTGGTGGAAGGCAACCGCTAAGCTGTTAATCCGCCTGTTAGTTCACCTTCTCGTTCCCTATTTTGTTTTGAGGCGAAGAACAGGCTTACACACGGAGCCACACCCGGAGGTGTCACTTTCCTATCTTGTCCTCGTTTAAAAGTCCTAGTTTTCTGATAGGCCTAGTTTAGATAATTGAGTTAGCGAAGAACAGGCTTACACACGGAGCCACACCCGGGGGTGTCACTTTCCTATCTTGTCCTCGTTTAAAAGTCCTAGTTTTATGATAGGCCTAGTTTAGATAATTGAGGTAGCGAAGAACAGGCTTACAGACAGAGCCACACCCAGAGGTGTTACTTTCCTGTCTTGTCCTCGGTTTTTAGTCCTAGTTAGTATTTCCTTAGGTTTAGGCGTTTTGCCCTCAGTTTAAGTCCTAGTTAGTATTTCCTTAAGTTTTGGCGTTTTGGTGTTTTCGTCTGCTTTCGCAAATTACCTGTAGTTCGGATATTAGTTGGCTGTCGGCTAGCCGGTCATGGTTCTTCGCGGCTAGCGAGGCAAGGCGGTCTTTTATGGTGGGGATATCGGCTCTATCGTGGATTGTTTTGATAGGTGTATCCCATAGGGCACGGAGGACGACCCTAAGCGCGTGATTTTGGGTCTTTTGAAGTTTACCCATATTTGGGTAATATATGAGTCCATTTACTATTTTATACCACCTTACTGAGGAAATTTAATAATGACTCAGGGAGATGACTCACATAAGCTCCAAGCTTCCTGTCAAATCCCTCCTTTGATTAGCAATTTGTTTAGTGTCAAATATATGTTATATTGTGAGCTACGGTGCCTTGTGCTGTTACTTTTTTGTTGTTGTTCATTTTTGTAATATATAGAATATTCTTTGAATAAATAACCTTTCAACCTTTTACCCAACGTAACGGCCAAAGCCGGCCAGCGCTATTCACAAAAATCGCCAATTAATTTCCATTATTTTCTTCCATTTTTTGTCTCAAAAACATAAGTTATGACCCCTCATTGGAACGAGCTCGTAGAGCTCGTTCCAATGAGGGTCATAACCTATGTTTTTAAGACAAAAAATGAAAAAAATTAGTTATTCAAGAATTTTTTTTGCAAGTGTCGTCTGCTTTTCATGTTAGGTAAAGGGTTATACTAAAAACGCATTCGTTAAATACAGAGCCAAATGGGACAGTTACTTGGTTGCTTCTTATTGGCTCGCCGTGAAAGCCAAATTTCCTTTTGTACCTTTTAATAAAAGAAATCAACAGACAGCGCCGAGAGCTGTCTGTTTTTTTCGTTTATCAGAAGTAACAGAAGCAAACGTGTCTTTAATTTCTACTGATGTTATAAACAGTTTCTCATCAACTGCATGCTTCTTAACTGGACATTTCTCGCTCGCGTAATAATTCCGGGGGGAGGGGGGAGGGGTATCTTTATCGGAAGTCGATTTTCGTCTTCAGTACGGCCGTCGTGGACTGGTCACTTTCCACAGGTGGGCAATATTTGCACGGACGCGATAATATTAGATCAGAAACACTAATTTTACAACCCCAGTGCTTCATTAATGATACTTTTGCTGATGAGATGATTTCTTATTGCCTAGTAAGCACATGCGTGGAAATCACTGCCCACGCGTGAATTACGACCAGTCCACGGCCACTGTACCGAATGGTGTGACCTGGGATGGGGAAATCTCACTCGAGGAGGAAGATATTTTGCCCAGACACGATGCTTGCATGTCTAGGTCGAATATGTTTCCAGGGGTGAGATTTCCACATCCCATTCCAACACGACTCGAGAGTGATTTTTCTCCCACCATATGACTTCATCGAAATGAAAACACAGCCCGTGCGATGAAAATTCAGTGTTCTATCGATTTATCGAAGAGACAAATGAATTACATATTCGAAAAGAGCATCGAAAAGTTATATTATATCAAAGATATATACTACAAAATGAGAGATAATTCCCCACAGGAAGGGGGGGGGGGCTGGGGGGATAGGTTAACGTTGAAGAGAGTTGTAAGAGGGGTCAGCAAATAATTTCTGGATACAAGGCCGGAACGGGTGAGTGGTCGGGTGGGAACCAGAACAGAGTTTCGCTAATTTTTTTTTACCTTAGAGCATTTTTTGGCAAATTAATGTCAAACAACAAGGCCAAACTGTTGTTTAGTCGTCTACTTGGCACCCGTTTGTCAGGTAGGGTCAGTCAATAAGGCTCCAATGATCCCAGACTCCAGTAAAATTTGGCCTGTCATCCCTGATGTCAAAGAGGTATTTATACCTTATTGGGGAGAGCTTGGGCCATACTTATCAAAAAAATATACTATTTTATATAACTAAAACTGCATGACAATCTTCCAATACAAACTGAAAAGTAACATGACCGGATATAACTTTATCAACAGTAACCAAATATGACTGAATTTTCAAGGTTAAAACTGCCGACGTCAGGTGAGAGATTCAAGTAAGTCTATCCCAGCAGCACTAAGATAGGCAAACAAATACCCTATCAGTAAAACTGGTCAGTCTTCATTGCTGCCTTTGTTTTGGATGATTTTGATAGCAAGCTAGACTTGGGGTCATTTATTAAACTAAGATTTTCTTTCCTTACTGTCTGCATGCTGGGGGTAATGTATACAGGTTTAAAAATCCATTACCAAGTTAACACTTTACCGAACACATAACGGCCAAAAGCGGCCAGCGCTATTTACAAAAATCATCATTCAATTTTCATTATTTTTTTCCTTTTTTGTCCCGAAAACATAGCTTATGACCCTTCATTGGAACGAGCTCGTTGAGCTCGTTCCAATGAGGGGTCATAAGCTATGTTTTTGACTCAAAAAATGAAAAAAATTAATTATGTTGTTTTCATGTGGCGTCTGCCTTGCGTGTTAGGTAAAGGGTTAAAGAACCCATAAAAACAAGAAGGAGAGGCTGAAATTAAACAGAATTCATTATAAAAGAGTGAAGTGAACTAAACGAAAGTGATATAGCATGAGAAGAAATGTTGATCAATTGCACTGAGGTGAACAGAAAAACAGAAAAATAAGCAATGTGTAAAAAGAAATTCTGCTACGTCAGTGTTCCATATCTGTTATCATTCATGAAAATATGCATACAGTAAGGCCGCCGTGCACTGCCCACTTTCCACGGGTGGTCAATATTTCCACGGACGCTATAATATTAGATTCCAAACACGAATAAAAGATCGCTTCATTCCCACTAGACCAATTCCCTTTAGACCAGTTTCCACGAGGCCAATTCCTAAAAGACCAATTCCCCTTTATCCAACTGATGTGTTCTACTTTTAAAATAATTCTATATCAATAATTTTTATTTATTTATAAATATTTATAAATGTATTTAATGTTATTGATATTCAAGCCTGAAAATAAGCAGTCTGCCATTTGCAGAATGAGGTCCCAGAGGGTGAATTTGCTGATGCTATCCCATACAGTGGGCCAGTTTATCCTCCGGGTACCTCTTTCTGTTCATGTTTGAGACCTTGATTCAGGTTGAGGTTCACAGAGGGTAAATTTAGTGATGCTACCCTGCTGTGCAGGGTAGCATCACCAAATTCACCCTCTGGGAACCTCATTTTTCAGATGATAGTCTGCTTATTTTCTGGCTTGTTGATATTTTATAGATGTTGGGCAGATTTTTCATAACAATTGTAAAAGTAATCACACATTTTCAAAGGCTGTGATTCTTTTTATTGTTTTGCGGTAAACAGATGTTGAGCTGATTTCCATAACAAAACAAACACAGTCCTTTGTGTGTATTGATGTTATAAATCTATATTTTTTGTAAAATGTTATATGTACTGAGCTATGCTGAAATGTTATGAACCTATATTTTTTGTATGTTATGCATATAAATATTTTTTTTTACCAAATAAAGTGCTTATCAGTAAATAAATGTTTTCTTAATTATCCTTAATCAACCCTTTATAATTAACAGTATGTAGTTGGTCTAAGGGGAATTGGTCTTTTTGGAATTGGCCTAAAGGGAATTGATCTAAAGGGAATTGGTCTCGTGGAAAGACACCAAAAGATCAACTCGGTGCTTCATTTATTAAAATTTTAATTATGATGATGATTTTTATTACCTGGTAAACACATGCGTGGACATCACTGCCCACGCGTGGATTACGACCAGTCCGCGGCGACTGCACTGTATATATATACTCTCCCAAAAAAGAAAGTGTGCATGCTAAAAAATAACATTAAAAAAACATATATATCATTTTCATTCATGGAAATTATATTTAATCACAGATTAATCAATTTGTGATCAACACGAGAAATTTCATTACGCTACGACGAATACTCTTGGTGCCATGGAGAGTCAAAGAGACTAAGGGTCAAACACAAAAGTCACACACTCAATATCTGGTATGACCTCCATCTGCATCGAATACTGCGGTGCATCTACGCCTCATGGAAGCGAACAAGTTAGCACGGAAGTGTTGTGGGATGTTGTTCCATATTCTGATATTAGCTTTCTTTTGACGGTGCATGGGGAAGTCGGCGTAGCTCAATGGGTGAGATATCGGGCGAAGTTGGGGGGCCAGGGAAGAACATCCACTTGTTGTGGCTGCAGATACTGTTGAACAACACGAGCTGCGTGGGGTCGGGCGTTGTTCTGCTGTAGAATGACGTTGCAGAAATGGGACAACAACCGGTGTAAGCACTTCATCACGATATCTGGCTGCATTGAGATTGCCATCAATAATGACCAGCTCAGTTCTGTTACGGGCAGTGATGCCACCCCACACCATGATAGACCCTCCCCCATAAAGGTTTCGCTCCACGACACATGGATCTGCGTAGCGTTCGTTTCGACGTCTGTACACTCTCTGGTGGCCATCTGATGATGAAAGATGGAAACGACATTCATCTGTGAATAAAACACGCCGACACCAGTGTAAGGGATGCCTGAGATGTTGTCTACACCACTGCAGTCGAGCACGTCGATGACGTAACGTCAAAATCGGACGAATTGCAGGTCTTCGAGGACGTAAGCCGTATTCTCTCAGTCGGTTGACTACTGTTTGAGGATGTATCCGTCTCAGGTTAGGGATGTTCCTGGCTGTCGTCGTTGCCGTTTGTTGCCGGTTCCGGAGATGGACGACACGGATATACCGATCTTGTGCAGGGGTGGTAACTCGGGGTCTCCCGGAGCGGGGTCGGTCTCGAACATCATCATGTTGTGCATGTCGATGGACTAGCTTGTCTACAGTGTTACGGTGGCAGTTCAAATGCTGGGCAACCTCTCTGTGTATTCTGCCAGCTCTAATCATACCCAGGGTAAGGAGACGTTGATTCATCGTCAATCTCGGTATGCTAATGTGGAGTCGTTTTAACAGCAGCGCAAGTTTGAATGTGAACGATAGGAAGGCCTTACTTTAGTGTTTAAATACCCAAGGATTCACACTGCTGCATGAATTTTCAGACTCTCCACGTGCAAAACATGCCTTTTCACAAACGTGCAGCACGTCATTTAACGTTAATGCAATTTTAACGGGGAAAGCTGTTTTTGTGTTCAATATAACTTATTCATGAACAGGTTAACACTCATTACACCTACGAAATTATTTTTTTTTTTGGAGTTTGATCAATTTCTGCAATGCACATTTTCTTTTTTGGGCGAGTTATAGATATACTGCAGATGTTATATAAATAGCCACCCCAAGTATAGACGTACTGCATAAGAATTACCAATATTAAAATCACTCTTAAAGCGACCTGGTATTGAGGTATGAAATATGTGAGCTGCATACATCTGTATTTGAGCTGATTCTCCTTTTTAACCGAGTTGACCGAGTACGCCAGATGATGACACACTGTATCATGGGCTAAACGAATGAGTGCCAACATAAGTCATAGGACCATAGGCTCAACTCAGTGTTGGGTGTACTTATTTTTTTAATAACATTTAATCATACTTTTGCAGTGACAGTAATTATATGATATTTCTTTCGCAAGCTGACACATCGTCTCCTGAGTTCCAACTCGACGAGCTCGTTCCAACGAGGGGTCATAACCTATGTTTTTGAGACAAAAAATGAAAATACAATCAAAATTAATTGGCGCTTTTCGTGAATAGCGTTCGACGGTTCAAGTTGACTGTTACGTTGGGTAAAGGGTTAAAAAGTAAACGAAAACCTAGGTACACTTTGAAAAGTGAACGAAACACCGTATGAGCTGAAAAATTAAATTTATTGTCACAGTTTGAAACAGTTCATAAATAATGTTGTGGGCTAGCATTCTGAAGTCTAAAAGGAGCGAAACGGATCAGACTCTCGGGATCTATTTTCAGGAGAGAAGAAAAAATAGATTTAAACACTCAGCGAGGGTTGGAGAACAGACCTACAATTAACGAGGAATGAGGAGGTTATCGGCTCTTCTAGGACAAAGAACGTAAAATGTAAACAACGGTGAGCGAGCAATTAAAAAATCGACCTTCTTGTTGAAAGGGTTGGGCCAAAATTAGACGCAAATTGAAAAAACCCATGTGCCTGCTAGAGACCGAACGAGAAGTATAGGTACTAAAGATCCCACGTACTGGCTACAATGGAACACTCAATATATATTCGAGGTGTGGTACCAATATTTTAACTTTAACCCATCATGTTTCGCTTTGCATGTATAGCATGAATTCAAATTGCGGTCTCACATTTTGCCCCAACCAAAGAAAATGAAAATAATCTGTTGGTAACAGAGACCAGAAATAAGCGCTAACTGGAGATTTTGTGTCCACTTACTTACTATGTATGTGTCAACATCCAACTACTATTACTGAAGTTTTGATACATATATGAAAAGCATGACGGCTTTCTGCTGAATCCCTTTTCCTGTGAAATTTGTAGAAATAACGTGTAATGTACGAAATGTATTCTCGGAAATAAAATATTGTTTAACTAAAAGCATGACTATATGGTGCAGAATTGGGTTGATGAGGAGGCTCGTTTTCCTCCTGCAGTTTGGAACCACTACAGTAACATGGGTCCTAGAACTAATAACCATCTTGAGGGATGGCACTGCTACCTAAATAAGACTGAGTTTGTTTCTCTTGAGAAAACCCAGAGAAACAAACTCAGTCAGTATTTGCATGGTGCACGCCCTCCTCTACGAAAACGGCAATACCGTGAACTTGACCAGAGACTTTAAAGACTCAAAGATCAGTTATCTTCAGGGCAAACGTCACCTGTGCAGTGTCTTGATGCAGCTGGCCACCTGGTAAAATTGGGATGTTAACTTAATGGATTCTTGTAAGAACAAGTTTAGAACATCACACACAATGTGGATTTGTTATTTGTCAATAAAACCTTGCAAATATGAATATTATTGGAACCGGCTCAGTGAGCCGGTTCCAATAATACTCATCTTTGTATGTTTTTATGTTGTATGTTTTTATTGAGACTAGAGAGAGAGAGAGAGAGAGAGAGAGAGAGAGAGAGAGAGAGAGAGAGGGAGAGATTGAGAGAGAAAGAGAGGGGATAAATTGTGTCGATATTTGTCAATAAAACTATGAATATTATTGGAACCTCTTTCTCTATCTCTCCCCCCCCCCCCTCTCTCTCTCTCTCTCTCTCTCTCTCTCTCTCTCTCTCTCCCATCTCTCTCTCTCAATCACCAAACTGTCAGTCGATTTTATTGTGGGTAGAGCAGGTAATTAGCTACTAATCCCTATACCTTAGTTAGTACACTTTCGCCTACACTCTTACCTGATAATTTTTATAGGCGAATGTGCACTGTTGGTGAAAGTACAATGAACTCTTCAGACTTGCAGTCCCAAGTTCCCAAGTACAGGTACAAAGAGGTCGCTAGTAATTTACTGGTGATCAAATAAACGACAAAGTATACGCTATATCATGTATTTTAAATATTCATAAAATGGCTGCATTGGGGGTTTTTAACCGATTTTATTGTATGTACACTATTTGATAGAAAATCAAATAAAGTCTCGCTTCCGCCATACAGAGAGACACGGAGATCATGTCAGAAGAGATAGTTCTTATTCCTTCACTATAACATTACAGTCGTCATGGTCTGGTTGAAATTCACGCGTCGGCATTGATGTCCACGCCTGCATTTACCAGGTAAAAACATCATCCTCAGCATTTTTTTTATTAATGAAGGACCGGGTATGAAAGTTACCAGTCCACGTTGGCCGTACTATATTACCACGCTGCCTCACTGGACATGGAAAAGAAATTGTCGTTAGAATATAAGATTATATGACATTTTCAACCTATTTGTATTTAATGTATTAATTATTAACAAAAAATCAATAGAGAGTAATCGTTTGACTGGACTTGTCACGTGAAATAATTCACGAGAGGTGAGGGACGTTGTACAAACACGAGTGCGCGAATATAGTCTCTCGCCTCGAATGAATTATTTCACGTAACCAGTCCAGTCAAGCGATTACTCTATTTATTACTTTTCATTATTAACGATAATTATATTATTTAATTCTTTACCTAACGTAACGGCCAGCGCTATTCTCAAAAATGGCCAATTAATTTTCATTATTTTTTTCATTTTTTGTCTTTAAAACATAGGTTATGACCCCTCATTGGAACGAGATCGTCGAGCTCGTTCCAATGAAGGGTCATAACCTATATTTTTGAGACAAAAATGAAAATAATAGCTATTCAAGAATTTTTTTTGCAAGTGTCGTCTGTTTTTCATGTTAGGTAAAGGGTTAAAAAAAACAAAAAACAATGAAGTCCCCATTACACTCACGGCAAAGCGTCTTCGTTTGCGCGCACGGATACATGACAGAATTGTTGATTGCATAATTCACTTGCGAAGTTATCGTTTATAATCAAACCCGGAAATCCCAGTAAATCACACTTTGGAAAGTAATAAAATATGTTAATCACATTTTCTGTCAGATTGAGAGAAACCGAGATGAAGTTCGAAACTTGCAATACAATGAGTCAATTCACCTGGTTCCTTGTTATCATGTTAACATAAAATTAAATAACAATTAAATTTCTCCTAATCTTTTATCTGGGCCAAGTATAAAGTAGTAAACTTAGCAGATTTGATATTATTAAAGCCATCAGAAGCAACAACTTTTATTCCCTCACAATTATTACCACACATTTAGGCTTCTTCACTTGGAAAGGGAATTCTTCGTTTGGACTGTGAAATGCCATGATGGATGATAGATGAGGGATGTAGGAGATGGAAAAACCTCAAAATCTAAATCTGGCAAGTTTTTTTTTTATATTTTTGCCGATCCAACCAGGATCTCATGTCCAGTTAAAAGAGAAATAGGCGTTGACAAGGGTGGGGAGGGGGCAGGAAAGAACATGCAAACACAGTGTCGAAAAAAATAAATGTCTTTTGGCCATTGAGGGACCCACAACCCCCTATTATTTATTTGTTTATTTATTTGTGTTTAAGGTCACATATTTCTGCACAATGGCTAATCATGACCACGACAGTTTCACGGGTGGAGGAAGCCGGAGTACCCGGAGAGAACCACCGAGCAACGGCGAGCAACTGTCAGCTCCCCAACATACTAACTCCACACAAGCAGGGTTAGCATTGGTTGAAGACAGGTGCACCATCGACGTGCACTACGCCTTAATGCACAGCGTTAGCGTGCCCCCACATGGGCAATGAGGGTGAAGTGTCTTGCCCAAGGACACAACGCGGTTGCCACAGGTGGGATTCGAACCGAGGGCCTCTCGGCTTGCAGCCTGCACCTCTACCTACTGAGCCACCGCGCCTCCACCACAACTCCCTATGTGCCCCCCAAAAATCGTCGACAAAATGAATGACCCACCCAATTTCACTGTCTATTTTTGAATAGTTTGCCTGATTTATCTTGTCAGTCAACAACAATTACTACAATTTAATCAATTTTCATATTTTACAGTTACTTCAGACAGTGATCTGTCGAATTAAAGAGACGTTTTCATTTTTTATTTATTTCAGTCATTACAGTACATGGAGCGTGAATTACTGTCAGATCACAGTGGGCAGATATTTTAAATATATATATCCTATTGTTTTAAAATGCTAAGTGAAACATAAGGTTAACCCTATTTTGACTGGCTTTCGTGAGGACAACATTGGAAAATATTCCGAAAAAAGTTCAACAGCCAGCAACTGGTAGCGTGTTGAATTCACTGCCCGGACATTTCCCAGTTTATCTCACCTACAGTTAAAACTAGAAGTCCTGTCATGAAATGCGCACAAATAGCACGTTGCTCTGTGCGTTAATCTACGCGTTATGACCGAAGTAAGGCTATCAGATTCTGTAGATACAGCCTGTGCACAAGCAATGTTTCAGCCAATGGACCCCCGGGTAACCCGGAGGTCCATTGGCAGAAACATTGTCTGTGTTTGCTTTGAGTAACCAGGAGAACCTGCCGTGCTTTGGATGCTATTCGATATGGCATTATCGCGCAATTCCTACGCGCAATTAAGCAGAGATAAGCGCACAGTTCGTGACAGGATTTCTAGTTTTAACTGTACTCCAGACTACTCTATAGATATTTAAATGAAACAAATTCAGTTAAAGATGTTAAATGATCTCTTCGGTTGAGATAGTTTTACCTGGTATGTACCAGGTATGATAAAGTGTAAAGCTGACAACATATCCCCACATATTCAGTAGCATTCTGTTTTATATTATGAGCCCATTTCCAGTTATTTCAATGCTGTATCCGGCTGCATTACAAGTTTCATGATGTACTGTCTTCTGGTGTATGAAGTATGAATTCTTATAGTTACTGGTTTGTTGTCTTCCCACTAGACCAATTCCCTTTAGACCAATTCCCTTTAGGTCAATTCTCAAAAGACCAATTCCCCTTAGACCAGCTACATACTGTTAATTATTAAGGGTTGATTAAGGATAATTAAGAAAACATTTATTTACTGATAAGCACTTTATTTGCTAAAAAAAATATTTATAAGCACAACATACAAAAATATAGGTTTATAACATTTCAGTTTATGAAATATCAACAAGCCAGAAAATAATCAGACTATCATCTGAAAAATGAGGACCCCATAGGGTGAATTTGGTGATGCTACCCTGAACAGAAGGGTAGCATCACTAAATTTACCCTCTGTGAACCTCGATCTGTATTAAGGTCTCAAACATAAACAGAAAGAGGTACCGAGAGGATAAACTGACCCACTGTATGGGATAGTAACAGCAAATTCCCCCTCTGGGGACCTCATTCTGCATATGACAGACTGCTTATTTTCAGACTTGAATATCATTAACATTAAATACATTTATAAATATTTATAAATATATCAAATTATTGATATAGAATTATTTTAAAAGTAGAACGCATGAGTTGGTCTAAGGGGAATTGGTCTTTTGGGAATTGGCCTAGTGGGAATTGGTCTAAAGGGAATTGGTCTAGTGGGAATGAACCACTGGTTTTGGCCACAAATCTGCAGAAGTTCCACTTTTACCACCCTGGATGGGATATAAATGGTTAAAAAAAACAACACATACTGATGTTTGTGTGTGGTTATATGTTGTTAATTTGAGAGGAAACTGGTTTTATTTCATCAGAGGAAAATTTTAAAACATGTTTTTTCGGGTCTCAAAGGCCCACTCCTTCATTTTCTCGGAAACAATATGAAAGACACCCCTCCCCGATGTTAAATGACACCTAATAAAAATACTCACTTAGTTGTGTTATTGCAGTAATTGTTTCAACATGATCTATGCACGTGTCTCTTTATCTGACAGGAAGGCTGCAAATTTGATTTTCTGTCAAAGATTCAAAATGAAATAGCATGGGCCAATAGGAAAACACTGCAGTCATCTTTTGAATATTAATTTATATATTGATACAGCTCATACTTTGAAGCTTATTAGATGCTTTTAGGGCCAGTAAATAACTTGCGGACTCGTTGAGAAAAGTGAGACCACAAGTTTAAAGGTGTCTTCCCACTAGACGAATTCCCTTTAGACCAGTTCCCTTTAGGCCAATTCCCAAAAGACCAATTCCCAAAAGACCAACTACATACTGTTATTGGTTAAGGGTTGACTAAGGATAATTAAGAAAACATTTATTTACTGATAAGCACTTTATTTGATAAAAAAAATATTTGTATGCATAACATACAAAAATACAGGTTTATAACATTTCAGCATAGCTCAGGACATATAACATTTTACAAAAAAATGAGGTCCCCGGAGGGTGAATTTGATGATGCTACCCTGCACAGCAGGGTAGCATCACTAAATTTACCATCTGCGAACCTCAATCTGAATTAAGGTCTCAAACCTAAAGAGAAGGGAGTACCCAGAGAATAAACTGGCCCACTCTATGGGATAACATCAGCAAATTCACCCTCTGGGAACGTCATTCTTCAAATGACAGACTGCTTATTTTCAGGCTTGAATATCAATAACATTAAATACATTTATAAATATTTATAAATATATCAAATTATTGATATAGAATTATTTTAAAAGTAGAACGTATCAGTTGGTCTTAGGGGAATTGGTCTTTTGGGAATTGGCCTCGTGGGAATTGGTCTAAAGGGAATTGGTCTAATGGGAATGAACCAGTTTAAAGTCGCGCAAATTCATAAGAAGCGAAATTTCAAGGGTTAACCCTTTACCTAACGTAACGGCCAAAACCGGCCAGCGCTATTCTCAAAAATCGCGAACTAATTTTCATTATTTTTTTCATTTTTTGTCTCAAAAACATAGGTTATGACCCCTCGTTGGAACGAGCTCGTCGAGCTCGTTCCAACGAGGGGTCATAACCTATGTTTTTGAGACAAAAAATGAAAAAAAATAGTTATTCAAGAATTATTTCTGCAAGTGTCGTCTGCTTTTCAGGTTAGGTAAAGGGTTAAGGTTAAAATACTGTCACAAAACTTAGGATATATATTGGGTAACCCTCCGATGACGAAAAGTTCATATTATGGATCTCTAGTTAATATAGGTTATTGGCGGTCTCTTTGTCTCTAATTGCGAAAATGTAAGACTGGGGTTGCATGATATTTCGATAAACCGATACATACCGGTATTCAAACAGTATCGATTGAATACCGGAGTAATTACAATAATATCGGTTTATCGTAATATTTATTAACCCACAATTTAATTTTCAAGATGTCTTGACTTTTAACTGTAGTCCCGAATGAATAATTTTATCCCTTTACCTAACGAATCGGTCACATTCATTTGCATAATATACAAATTCAGCAGTTGAAAAATATTTTTCAAACAAATTCAACAAAACTATATCATGTGACCCCTCATCGGAACGAGCTCGTTGATCTCGTTCCAGTGAGGGGTCCCATGATATTGTTTTATTGAACGTTTTGGAAAAATTCGATAAACTAATATTTAAAATAATATTTTTTTATATCGTCTGCGCTGGGTAAAGGGTTAATCGAACTGCATTATGGAGGCATGCCAAGTCGTTCCACTGTGATGGCTCAAGTTACCCGATTGTGTCACGTATGTTCAGATATCTGAACAGTCTTTCCATATACTGGTACATCGCGGTATTTTTTTGAATACCAATACCGGTATTCAGTTTAGAATATCGTGTAGCCCCATGTAAGACTGCAAATCTGAAGTCGAGGTATACATCAGAAACAAAATTCTAAATTAAACATTGTTACTAAACTTCGGATAAACAGGACTGTTGAGTGTACTCTCAAGGCCCAGAAAGCGTCTGTTTGTTTTTTTATCCCTATACTCCTGTGGTCTCTAGCGGACCTTCACGGCCTCTTTTCCTACTTGCTGTCTAAATTTAGTAAACCGTGTCGAAGTGGCACCATTAGGTTTATCTATTGTAAACATATCGCGAAATTCGGGAAATAGACGCACAGAATTCTAACCTTAACAAGGACGCGAAAGTTGTGAGGAGTTTTAAAAAAATACCTCCAGTTGGAAAATACGTCATCTGTAATGTTGAGTCAATGCATTCGTTACCTACAGTTGAAACTAGAAGTCCTGTCACGAAATGTACGCTTATCAACGCTTAATTGCGCGTAGGAATTTCGCGCAATTGCCATATCGAATAGAATCCGAAGCACGGCAGGTTCTCCTGGCTACTCATCGCAAACACAGGCAATGTTTCTGCCAATGGACCTCCGGGTTACCCGGAGGTCCGTCCATTGGCTGAAACATTGCTTGTGCACAGGCCATATGTACAGAATTTGATAGCCTTACTATGGTCATAACGTGTAGATTAACGCGCAGATCGACGTGCTATTTATGCGCAGTTCGTGACAGGGCTTCTACTTTTAACTGTAAGCCAAGATAATTTTCGTTCAAAGACGACGGGCGTTAAACTGTATTGGTCGGAATGAATACGGTCAATTACATTCGATATATCCCCACACGAAAACCCCAATAAAATTGGTAACCAAGAGTCAAATACTGTTGCAAATAAAATAACAATCTATCGTTCACATATTTTAATTTCCTGACATAATCAAAAAATTTTAAAAAATTTGTCGATGTTCTATTTGCTACTAAATTGATGGGTCGGGTACCAAATCTGATTGAGTGATGAAATTCGACTATCGTTCATTATAAAAGTTATTGCGAGAAAAAAAGGTAAATATATTTTGGAGATTGGAAACATGTGTTCAATATTGAGAGTTTTGAGAACAACTGTGAAATGCATGTCGAAAACATGCCAATGTGAATTTTCGGCGGTCGGGTCGAGTTATTGCGAACAGGGAATGTTTATATCCGTGAGTGTATTTTAATGTGGTTTGATAAAAGGAACATATCCCAAGTGAAACCGCGTTAACTTCTAAAAATGTCTTTCTTGTTGGAATGCTTTGCAGATATGGTTGCGAAATGCTCAAGTTCGCCAGGAAGTCAAAAATGTTTATTCTAGATTTTTTCGCTTGTGCAATTTAGAAACAGTTTATGTAAAAACAATGTAGAAATAAGGAATTTTAGTCGGACCAGAAGGAGCAAGGTTCCATTGTTGGGGTTTTTGAATCGACCTGAGATTTCAGTACCGCGGGATCTGCGGTCAATTATAAATCCGATATATACGCGCACATGCAGCTGGCACATGCGCGCTAAATAACTAACAGCATGACAGCAGTGATGACAATACATTTTACAACTTTCTTTGGTGAAATCTAAATACCTCTGCTGATGTGTAGTTTAACCCTTTACCCAACGTAACGACCAAAAACGGCCAGCGCTATTCTCAAAAATCGCCAATTAATTTTCATTATTTGTTCATTTTTTGTCTCAAAAACATAGGTTATGACCCCTCGTTGGAACGAGCTCGACGAGCTCGTTCCAACGAGGGGTCATAACCTATGTTTTTGAGACTAAAAATGAAAAAAATTAGTTATTCAAGAATTATTTTTGCATGTGCCGTCTGCTTTTCATGTTAGGTAAAGGGTTAATTATTTTGGACAGTGGAGTGTGATTCAAATTAAGGCAACGAATGACAAGTGGATACTGTTATGTATTTGGAACTATGTATGAGTAAATCATTTCATGACAACAACATTTATTTCGTGGGTTTCTCCCATCTTCAACATACATGTAACAACACAAAAATTACAGCATAATTTCCACATGCCGTCTACTTGTGGAACTACATAACAACCCTCAAATACTTGAGGAACACAAATGAACCCTGTTCAGTCACAGGACTGATGACACTAAAATACCCCCTTGTGAGCAATTTAATGACCTGAATACACATTTATAACACCTTCTCCCTCTTACAAAAAAAAATTACTGAAATACAAGTGAACTTTCATTCAGTTTTTTTTTTTTCAAAAGAACAAAATGGATCAAAGATCAAGTCTATCAACTGGTTTTCTCACTCGTGTTGATCTGCGTATGGGTAAGTCAACAGGGACATTAGGAGATTTTGAACCTGATGAGTCATTAATATCGACTCTTTTAGAACTGTCAGAATTAGTTATCAATTCAGGAACATCGCTCCCTGCTGGTAAACTCTTATCAGCATAGGGTGATGTCACCGAATCTGTGACTTTTGGATTGAACTCAAAATGTTCAGGAATTGAACCTGATGGTTGATGACAATGTCTCTTACGAAGCTGATTGACATGGCGGTGGCATATTTTATTGTCAACATCAACTGAATAATGGTGAGTGCCGTCTGCACTTAATATTATGCCCTCAACCCATTTGGCACTACCAACATAATTCCTAACCCAAACAGTGTCATTTTCATGAAATTGTCGGGTAACTTTATGGTTACTATCATTGCTTGGTGTTTGTTTATTCAAAACACTTGAGTTCAAATTAGGTCTGAGCAAGTCGATTCTTGTTCGAATTTCACGCCCTAAGAACAATTTGGCTGGGGTTTCTTGAGTCAAACTATGGGGTGTGGACCTGTAGGTTATCAGAAAGTTATTCAATTTATCTTGGACTGAGCCATGATCAGAACAAGCAGCTTTCATGCAAGTCTTGAATGATTGGACACACCTCTCAGCTTGTCCATTGGTAGCAGGATAATAAGGAGCAGACAAAATATGTTTTATTCCATTTGATTTTATGAAGTTGCGGAACTCTTCTGACACAAATTGAGGACCATTATCAGAAACTATCTGAATTGGTAAGCCGTAGCGTGTAAATAATGAGTTCAGTGTAGCAATAGTTGCAGCTGCAGTTGTAGTTGATAACTGAATCACTTCTGGCCACTTGGAAAATGCATCGACCACGATCATAAACATTTTATTCATAAATGGGCCTGCGAAGTCAATGTGCAGTCTTTGCCATGGTCCTGACGGGTAAGTCCAATTATGCACTGGAACAGGTGCAGGCATATTTTTAAACTTTTGACAGGGAATACAAGTTTTTGCAAGATTTTCGATGTCATTATCGAGTCCGGGCCACCAAATGTAACTACGAGCAACCGATTTCATACGAACGATCCCCTGATGGCCTGTGTGTAGCTCGCGAAGAACAACAGCACGCAACTTGGAAGGAACCACTACTCGAGTACCCCACAGGATACAACCTTGGTGGGTAGTAAGCTCGTTTTGTCTATTATGAAATGGCTTGAGCACATCAAATTTTGATAAGTCATTTTTCCATCCATGTGACACAGCTGTAAACACCTTCGACAAAATTGGATCAGTTCGTGTGTAATTTCTAACATCCTTGCTAGTAACAGGAAGAAGCTCAAATTGAGATGCATTGAATAAGTCGACCACATCAACTGTATCAGTATTTGTTTCACTTTGAATGGGAAGCCTCGACAGTCCATCAGCATTGGCATGCTTTTGTGACTCCCTATACTCTATGGAATAATTATAAGCACTCAGTAATACACACCATCGTTGAATTCTAGCTGCAGAAATAAGAGGTACAGGCTTTCCTTGACCGAATATATGTGTGAGACTTTTGTGATCAGTTATAAGCTGAAAGTGTCTTCCATAAATGAACTGATGAAAGCGTTTAACTCCAAATATGATCCCTAAGGCTTCTTTATCGATCTGTGAGTAATTTTTTTCAGACTTAGTAAGTGTTCTCGATGCATGTGCGATTGGTCGTTCAGTACCGTCCTTCAAAACTGTAGATAACACGGCCCCAACTCCATAAGATGAAGCATCACACGCTAGTCTGAGTGGTAACTTTGGGTCATAATGAGTCAACATTGTGTGTTTTGAAATCATATCCTTAGTCGTCTGAAAAGCACTTTCACAGTTGCAATCCCAGTGCCACTTTTTGTCTTTCTTCAAGAGTTCATTAAGAGGGTGCAAAACAGTTGAAACATTTGGTAGGAACTTTCCATAATAATTCAGCAGTCCTAAGTATGATCTTAACTGTGAAACATTTTTCGGTTCAGGTGCTTCTCTGATAGCATGTACCTTTGATTCTGATGTATGAATTCCATGTTTATCAATGACATGTCCCAAATACTCAACAGAGTCAGCCATAAAAATACACTTTTCACGTTTAACTCGTAAATTGTATTCAAAAAGTTTCTTCAAAACACTTTCCAAATTAGCCAAATGTTCTTTATCATCAGAACCAGTAATTAGAATGTCATCTTGTAAACACAATATGTTGGGAATACCCTGTAAAATTTGTTCAATTCTTGACTGAAAGATCGCAGGACATGACGCAATTCCGAAAACTAGTCTTGTATATTGATAGAGTCCTTTGTGAGTATTGATAGTAAGATATTTCTGAGAATTCTCATCAACTTCCATTTGCTGGTATGCATGGGCCAAGTCTATTTTAGAAAATTTCTGTCCGCCCGCCAAAGTAGTACACATGTTTTCAAAAGTAGGCAAGGGGTATTGATTCACATTTAAAACAGGATTTACCGTTGACCTGAAATCTCCACAAATTCGAATACTTGAGTCAGATTTAACAACTGGTACTATCGGTGTAGCCCACTCACTATGTGCAACTTTTTTGATTATTCCATTTTCTTCCATGCGCGAAAGTTCAGTTTCAATTCGATCTCTCAAGGAATATGGGACAGGTCTGGCTTTCATGAATTTTGGATGAGCATCACTTTTCACAGACAATTTAACTTTGAAATTTTTCATCAAACCAACTGTATCTGAAAACACTTTACGATAGGTTTCAAACATTCCTTGTATTTTTTTTTCTGTAGCTTTACACTCAGAATGAAACAAATTAATTTTGTATTTTATTTTTGGCCAATCAATTTGAATAGCTCTCAACCATTCTCGACCGAACAACGGTGGACCATTTCCACAAATAACATATAATTTCAAAGAACACAGTTGAGTGTTATATTTGACTTGCACATTTAAAACTCCCATACACTTCACAGTTTCACCAGTGTATGTTTTCATACACAACGAAGAATTTTTAAGTGGTAAATGACTGAAATTTGACTGATAATCATGCTCAGAGATGACAGAGACGTTGGATCCGGTATCCAACTCCATTTTGAGTGGTTTGTTATTCACAAAAACATCAAGCCATATTTGGTCGGACATATCTCTCAAGCTATACAATTTAGCAAAAACTTCAGACAAATCATCATCGGCATCAAGGGATGAATGTTTTTCTTTCGTAACAGTTTCCATTTTATTAACGCGTTCACCATGAAATTTCTTTTTCTGCTTATTTCCTTGAAAATTGTTTGAAGATTTATGCTTTTGTTTTGGTAACAATTTTGGGTTTTGACAATTTTTACTACTTCTGCATACACTCTGCAAATGACCCCTTTTATGACACGCATTGCACTCCGTATTTTTATGTCTGCATTTATCGGCTAGATGTGAACAGCTACCACATCTATAGCACAGTTTATCAGAATTGGCACTATATGTACTTTGTTTTTGAAATTTGAAGACACTGCTACGATTTGTTTGATTATTTTTAGTTGTATCGGTACAAAATTCACTGCAGTCTTTAGCAGCCAGCTCCATCGAGGTAGCTATAGTAAGAGCACGTTCAATCGAAAGATCTGATTCAGCTAACAAGCGGCGCTGTATTGTTGAATTGGACATTCCTACAACAAGCTGATCTCTCAATCGCTCGTTCAATGTATCACCAAATTTACAAGTTTTGGCAAGTCCCTTCAGTGTAGCAACATATGGAGATATTGTCTCATTACTGCTTTGCATTCTTTTATGAAATCGGAATCTTTCTGAAATAACGAGTGGTTGTGGGTTAAAATGATTTTTCAAGGTCGCTATCAAGGTACTCAAGGGCAAATCTTGGGCCCTCTGTGGCGAGATTAATGATTTCAACAATCCATACGTGGAGCCGCCAATTATTGACAGGAAAGAGCACACCTTACGCTCTTCGGGAACTTGATTTGCATCAAAATATAACATGACCCTTTCAGCATAGGAGTCCCAGTCTTCAGGCCCATCTTCAAACTGACCGACATTGCCGATAAAACCAAATGACTGTGATGCCATGACGTTTGAACTTTGAATGTGTTTAGCAGAAAGAACACTATCTCATCTAAAAAATTCGGGAAGTAGCAAATCCCATCTCGTCGTCAAATTTCTGTTATGTATTTGGAACTATGTATGAGTAAATCATTTCATGACAACAACATTTATTTCGTGGGTTTCTCCCATCTTCAACATACATGTAACAACACAAAAATTACAGCATAATTTCCACATGCCGTCTACTTGTGGAACTACATAACAACCCTCAAATACTTGAGGAACACAAATGAACCCTGTTCAGTCACAGGACTGATGACACTAAAATACCCCCTTGTGAGCAATTTAATGACCTGAATACACATTTATAACAGATACACAGCGGAATAATGTTTTATTACAACAGTGGACGTAACACTGAAATATATATTATATAGGTTTAGGGGGTGGTTGACCCAGTCTTCAACAGAATTATTTTTTTTTGCACGTGGAGGGGTGGTGGTTATAAAAAAAATTTAGGCCTTGTGTCTGCAAATTTTTTCCAGGCTCCATCCACCCCCCCCCCCTAGCATATGTTACCGTTTGACGTCTCCGGTGTATCCGCCATAGAGGATATGTAATGAGTGTTTTGGTCACTGGATATTTATGAAACGAGTCTAAGAATTTCACGCTTTCTCGAGGCAAAACGAGAAATTTGTAGACGAGTTTGATAAATATCGTGTGACCAAAACATGAATTTCATATTCTGTTTATCATATGACACCACAGCTACCACAAACACAATTTTTAGATAGAAAAGAAGGGTTAAAGAATGGAATTTCACCTGGAATGTCGTGAATTTGACTGTGACGTGTCACAGCTGTACGCACATCATACGTCATAAATCAATATGACATAAGTACAAGATCAGTAAGATGATGTTTTGAAATAGCATTAATTTAACCAATCAGAAAGCGTTCTTTTGAAATTGACCAATCAAATCAGCTGAAGGTGTTATGAAGCACCAATTAATATTTATTGAAAATATGAAACGGGATTAAGCCGCGAAAACGAGGAAGTCATACGATAAAACGAATTACTCTCAGATTTCAGTCTCTGATACATTGTTTATTTGTCCAGTGACGTCGTGGGGTACACGATAGGTTTATTTACTAAACTTATTCTCGTTAAAGTTATCTTGTTCGTTTCACGATCTGGGTTTTGGTCTATAGGTTGGGTCGTATGGGAAAATATACGCGATTGTGTTGTATTGACGGTAACAGACCAGATTCAGATTAGAGATACACCTCAATTTGCTCTCAACAACCAGATTTTAAGAAAGCGATTTGAATCGTATCCTAAATTTTAAAAGAGTTTATATGCAGTACGTGGAGAGTGGATTGTAACTAAATCACCCGCGGAGTGGAGTTATCACCCAAGCTGCAACTTTCAAATTTTGTACATATCGACAAAAACACAAGCAATGTTTCAGCCAATGGACCTCCGGGTTTAACCTGGAGGTCCATTGGCTGAAACTTTGCTTGTGCTGGTTGGGCTTTGCAACAAATTTGAGATTATTGCCAGGGTGGAATCTCCACCCTGCGGGTGATTTAGTAATAATACACTCTCCACGTACTGTACCATATCAATCACGAGCAAAACTTTACAAAAGACTTTCAATTAGAAATGGATTCTACGAAGGAGACCTACTCTAAAGTTGACCTGGCAATCAGAACGGACAAGAAGGAGAAGGAGAAATCAAAAAAGACGACAGAAGAGAGTCTCTTACTAACAGTAACCAGCTTAGTCAAGTTACCCAATTTTATTGCAGAGGGGAGGGGGGAGGGGGGAGGGGGAGGGTGAAGCCGTATCGCTGAATAGAGTCCTAGGGTTGGGGTTCAACTTAAATACCCTAAGGGTGGATGTCGATTTGGAAAACACCAGGAATATTAACAACAATAATACGGAGCGAGAAGCTGAGGTCATGAATGAGCCGCAAGGTGTGGGGCAAGAATTTGAATCACACATTGAGGACAAATCCACGTCCCAGCTTCTATAATAATAACACTTTGGCCGCCCGCTGATTTGTCGCGGTTCTCGGGTGAGAGGGCTTTGATTACCCCTGTACTCCCAACTGCCTCCCTGTTCCCACGCTTCTTCTCTCGGAGACGAACAACTTGATGACATACCTTGCCCCGTGATTCTTTCCAATCTCTCCGATTAGCATATTAACCCTCTCATTTGAGTCTATCACTAACCATATGTCCTTCATTTTCCCATCCCACTTCCCCATTATACTCCCAGCGAATCTTATTCTTTTAGACTCGTATTTTGGGCATTCTAGTAAAAAGTGTTCCAGGGTCTCCACCACGCCTAAATTACACATCTGGCTCTCCTTTTCACTGTCTTCCCTAATTTTTCCCCTCAGCTCCAGGGACCGCGAGCTCAGCTTGAACAACTTTGACCCCCCAAAGGTGCCATCAAGGTACTCCTCAAAACCAGGCTCTTTATCACGCAGCCACCCAGAGACCTCTTTGATCTGACTCCCTTTCGCCAGTTAAGGTTACCATCCTCCATGAACCTTTCTCTGGCGATTTTCTTACCCTTGTTTGTCCCTATGTCTAGGTCCGAGATCTCCAATGAGTAGTTCTCTATTAGCTCCCTCACTTGGACCATCCACCTTGTCCTTGTATTTGAGTTGAAAATACTCTGGAACATTACTTTACACCATCGACTGGCGGGGAGATTTACCAAATAATTAAGATAACCGAGTTTCAATGGGTAGGACTACTTACCGAGAGCAACCAAGAACAACCGAGAACAAATTAAAATAATAAATAAAGGCAAAAATAAATATTAATTGTTAGCATATAGGTGCCCTATGTTGTATATAAAATAAGAAAAAGCAAATTTAAAGTAGCCTCTTCTCGGTTCGGCTCCGAATTTGGGAATTAATAAATAATCCCATTCACCGTAGACCTGGCTGGTTTAAAATTGTTTTGTTACTAATTTGTACATAATATGTAGTAGATACATGCCTTAGACGCTAACAATAAACTTTTATTTTCTTTTTGAAATATTATTTTGTTTTGTTCTCGGCAAGTGGTCTCTAGAGCAGATACATGCCTTATACGCAAACAACAGACTTCTATTTTCATTTTTAAATTTTTGTTTTGTTCTCGGCAAGTTGCCTCTTCTCGATTCGGCTCCGAATGTGGGAATTAATAAACAATCCCATTCACCATTGACCTGACTGGTTTAAAATTGTTTGGTTACTAATTTGCACATAAGATAGAGTAATTACATGCTTTATACGCTAACAATAAACGTTTATTTTGATCTTTATATATTAATTGGTTTTGTTCTCGGCAAGTAGTCTCTTCTCGGTTTGGCGGTGAATCCGAAACTGATAAATAATCCCCATCACCACAGACTGAGTCGGTCTAAAAGCTTTAAATTTGCTTTTTCTTATTTTATATACAACATAGGGCACCTATATGCTAACAATTAATATTTATTTTTGCCTTTATTTATTATTTTAATTTGTTCTCGGTTGTTCTCGGTAAGTAGTCTCACTGGTTTCAATAAGTCTATCCTGTTCTTGATCCTCATCCACCCAAGCTCCTCCTCATTGCTTCTAGTTCCGCGGCATTGCTAGACCCACTTATCCATCGGCATGCATCGCTCTGCATGGTTTCCAAGCTCTTTATAGCCGTTTGGTTTAAGGATACCACTTCTGTACCATACGTTATACTTGGCAGACCACCATTTCCCAAATTGTTTTCCACACGAAAACCTCATTGAAGCGGTTTCTCCCTATAAGTTTCATTTGGTTAAGAATTCGCCTCCCCTTCTGAATCAATTTATTTGTGTGGTTTCGGTAGATGCCTCTTCCTGTGATGTTTATATTTACCCCCAAATACGCGTAGTCACCTATCTCTCCTACACTAAGACGTTTGCTGCTACCTTCCGGAATACAGATCTCCCCAACTCTCCACCTTCAAGTGGGGTCCACTTTGCGGCCCACTGGTATAACTTTGCTCTTGCTTTCATTTAGTTCGAGTCTTCATTTGTTCCCATATTTCCTAACAATTCCAAGCATTTTCGATAGTCCTTCTTCGCTTTCTGACACTCGCACCATATCATCTACAAAAATAGCCCTGGGATCTTCAAGTCCCCAACTGCTACCTCCTCGTTGTTACGCAGGAGTTCGTCTCCTAAACCATTGATGTACAATGCAAAAAGAGTTGGCGAAAGGATACACCCCTGTTTTAGGCCTATCTCCATAGGCACATGTTTTGTTATGTTACCCATGCTATGTTCACTCTGTACATATTTATATAATGCTTTCAGAATCCCCGAAAACTCTCCTCCCAAGCCCAGAGCCTCAAGTTTTCGCCACATACCCTCCTTCCATACTCTATCGTGTGCCTTTTTAACATCCAAAAAGGCCATAAACATCTTTTTCTTTTTTGCTTTCGCGGATTCTATCATTTGGGATAGCGTGAAAAGATGGTCAGTGACTCTCCTTCCCTTCCTGAAGTCATTCTGAATTTCTCCCAAAAACCCTTCTCCTCAATCACCTCCTCTAATCTCCCATACAGGACTTTACAGAAAAACCTTTCCAATGTTACTACTGACAGAGATTCCTCGATAATTATCCAAAACGTCCTTTTCCCCATTTTTGTGAATAAATGTCACTTTGCTTTCTCTCCACTCTTTTTGGGACTTCTTGTTTTTCTATGGCTAAATGAATAGGGCAGTTAGGCTTTCACAGAGTTCCTCTCCCCCTTTTTGGGAATTTCGTCCACCCCTCCCGCTTTTCCATTCTTTAATTTTGAGATCACCTTTCGCACCTCATCGGTTTTGATTTCGCTACACACGAAGTTCGATAGATTTTCCTCGACCTGTTCGGACACTCCTGTGGATTCTCCATGCCCCATCGCTTATCGTTTACCTTTTCCCGGTGCTTGACTAGTTCTGCTGCGATTTGATCTCGTCTGTATCTCTGCCATCTACTTTAATACTATGTGGGTTACTTCCTTTGTTGCGCTTATTCGCCCATTTCCAAAATACGTCATTCCCTGTCATTCTTATCGTCCTAACAAGATTGCTATTTCGCCCTCTCCGGTTATCGTCTTTAATCTTATTTACTTTATTTCGTGCTTGTCTGTATTCTTCCGTTGCTACCGTGGCCTCGTTGCTTTCAGCCCCCTTGAGTTTTCTACTTCTCCTATATGCAGCACATTTAGCTTTTCTGCAATTTATGGCCCTTTTCAGTTCTTCATTCACTCTGTACAGTTCCCGTGTTGGCACCCTAATCTATCCTACACTTTCATTCTCTGCCTCCACTAGACTCGCAACTATGGCGTCGACCATTTTCTGGACATTGGCCCCTTGTGTACGGTTGCAAGCTTTGGTTTCAATTTTTCTTCGAACTTCGCCCAGTCAGCATCCTTTTTGAGTTCCCAAATCTCCTTAAAGCTTCCTTTGCTTCTTACTAACTTTTTGGTTCTGATCGTCACTGTAATCAAGTTGTGATCACTATTCAACTCCCTTTTACTCTCATCATCCACTTCTACTCCCATCACCTCCCTCCATAAATTAATATTTGTGAGAATATAGTTGATTATTGATTTTCTGTCGTTCCTCTCCCAGGTCCATTTCCCCTTACACCCCCGTCCTTGTTCAGAATCTTCAGACCGAGCTCATTTATGAAGTTCAACAGCTTCTTTCCATTCCTGTTGACTTTCTTGTACCCGCCCTCTATGTCCGAGAACCGCGACAAATCAGCGGCTGGCCAAAGTGTTATTATTATTATTATGCCTTCTTTCTTATCACCTATGTGTCCATTAAAGTCACCCATCAAAATTATACCGAGCCCCCTGTTTTCTAGTTCTTTGATATTGGACCTTAGTGTTGAGACCCTGGATGTTGCTATAACCCACTTTCAGGGTACCGAGATTCATTGGCTTCCGCCTACTGATCCCATTGTTTTCTGACGCTAACCTTGGTAAACTTATTCTGTCCGCCTCGCTCTTGTCCGCCCTAACTGTGTCCACTCTTACTATACTTGCCTCTGGCCTCCCACCCCGCTCCTCTCCAAAAAAGGCTCCGATACCCGAAACATTTTATCCCACAATACCCGTTTCCCCATCCTGCTAAGATGCAGTCCGTCACGCCCGTACATGCTCGCGTTGCCCCCAAACGTGTCCCAAATGGTCGATAAAGGATATTCTCAGGTCAACACAGTAGTCCTCCAACTCCTCATTCAGCGCCAAAATCCTTGAGTTCCGTTCGTCCCCACCCTCATGGACTGGAAGGACCCCGGATATAACTACTCTTGGATTCCTACTTAACAGTTTGCTGACTAAACCTCTGTATGACTCCACCAGACTTACTGACCTTCTCTCCCCGATATTGTTGGTCCCCACATGGACCACCACTACCGGACCCGATCCTGACCCTGCAATAATACCATCCACCCTGTTCCTCAGATCCCCCACCTTCGCACACGGAAAGCACAAGACTGTTCGATTAGAAAAATCGAGACCATAGACCACATTGTCAATCCCACGTACAATACTATTCCCCGCTACAACTAATTTTCTTCTGCCCCTAGTTCCTATATCATCTGCAACTCGCCTCGTTTGGCATGCCTCCGGCCCCCTCTTTCTCTTCACTGCCCTCCTTACCCCATCTGTCCCAGCAACATCAGCAACCATCTCTCCCCCATCAATGTCCCCTTCACTCTCATCCCCATGGGTATCAGAATCTAAAACACTAAACCTGTTCTCTAAACATCGCCTAGCAACCTTGGCAGCCTTACGCCGACTCTGGCTTCCCGACTCTATGCAGCCCTGTACTGACGCCACCTTCCGAATTTTCCTACTAGACCCCCCCCCCCCCCCCTCATCAACTACACCTCCCACATCAAGCGTTCTTCCCCCACGTTTCCTACCTTCCAGTTTCCTCCTTGAATCCACAACGACCTTCCACCCACCTTCCACCTCATCACCATAGGTAACCTTCAACCCCCAACCTCCCTTTCAGCTCTGCAATCTCCCGCTCGAACCCAACACACTTCTCTAACAACTGTAAAATATCCTTGCAGTTCGCACATACCCCACTACTATCCATTGGCCGACCACCACCACACCTCATATCACACTGTCTGCACGCCTCTGTATCCTCAATCTCCACCACCTCCACGTGCCCCCTCGACTCACCTCCCCCAGAAACCTTTTAATAACCATACTTTCCTCCGACTAGACACCCGTCGAGTATTTACCATTCATGTTTATAAATATTATAGGACCTAATGACCGAAATCGACAAGACACCAAACACACGAAAAAAGGCAACTAACGTAAAAAAGCAAACTCGGGGAAACCTATCACCTAAACTTTCTTATTTCACTTTACGATCCTCCCCAAACTCACGTGCAAACTAAATATATAAAAACTTCCCTGAAATAAAACTAATAAAAAAGAAATACTTATAAACAGCTCTGAGTAGAAAATTCTCTCCGTGAGTAGTATTCAATCGTGCTTATCTTCTAGCAACCCAAGAAAGTGTAGATAGCGTAGACAGTTTATCAGTTCCTGACTCTATGCCCCTCTTAGAACACCCGAAAAAAGAAAACATGCCACTGAACCAGGGTCTGGTTTAGACTCTGAGTCAGACTCCGATGGGAATAATTGGGTCCAAACCATCAGTCTAAGGAACAGTAGAAAATTCAAAACTGCTCAGAAACTTAGGAAGGTCACTTCCCCTCAAGGTGGAAACTCTATTGGTATTCCTCTCAACTCCAGGGACGGGCATCCATATAAAGAACGCATCCTCAGCTAAACCGTAATTCAAACCCTCAAAGGGAAAAAAGGTGGCAAATTGCAGAGTGACGGCGAAAAATAAAACAAATCTCAAAAAAACTAATCAGGTCAAACCCCTTATGGAAGTGGATACCACCCCGCCCACTGAAATAACCTCCACCAATCTGTCCCCCATCCAATAAAGGAAACCAATGAAATTACTCAGGGTAAAACCAGACCAGACTAACTAGCAGGAATGACAATACACCTACCCCAGGACTAAGCAGCAGGGAGGGGGGGGGGGGGCAACCCGTCAGGTCAGATAAAGTTAGGGACATGGCCGCAAACCCTAGGGAACTTAGCAAAGTAAAACAACAGCAAAGAGACAAGTCAGGGCAATACCTTCACAACTCAGTTTATCGCGGTCGTGACCCTGACATAGCGGCTACATCTATAAGAGCTAGCCTCCCTGATTGCAGTTGGGACATGTTCACCTCTAAGGCCACTGGAAGGAAGACATGGAAATTAAAGGTGACCTTTCCAAGCCGAGAAGTAAAACTAAAAATAATCCCCAAAGGAATAACTATCAATGGCAGGTGGCACGCAGCGGAGGTCTACAGACCAAATTCCCCGCCCATGCAGTGCCACAAATGCCAGAAGTCCAGGCATAACTGCACTAAATGCAAGGGGGAACTGCCCTGCATGAAATGTGGTGGAAATGACATCACAACAAAAATCTTGTAGATCTGAGTCCCCCATCTGCCCTAACTGTAATGGGGGGGGGGGCGTCACCCTAGCAACTATCGGGGGTGCCCTCACTTCAAACAAGTGAAGGCTAACATCGAATTGAAACACATCAACTTGAAATACCCCGACAACCCCCCCCCCCCCCCCCCCCCCCCCCCCATACAGGCCGTTCCCTCATCGCGGGAACTCTATACGCTGTTTAAAATAAACACATTAACGCCAATGTAAATAACATATGCAAAGGTGTCAGCAGGTCAGTGTCTAGACTCTTCAAAATCCAAATATCCGAAATTCGATCAAAGCCGCTATCAACTGAGTATACGCCAACTTAGAACAACTTATAACAACACCCTGACTAATTGACACCTATCATTGATAGGCTTACTTGGCAGTGTGGAACGCCAGGAGCGTTAGTAATAAAAAACTACAATGAGCCAAAACATCAAAGATGACGACATAGTTGGTGTCTGTGAGAGTTGGATGTCAAATGATAAAAATTTTTCACTCAGCGGATTCAGCGTTGTAAGAAGAGACCGCCAACTCACCAAAGGTGGAGGCGGTGCTCTTCTAATAAAGCTGACTATTAAATATAAAGCTATCAAAACAGACGACGCACAGGTGGTAGCCATCGAAATCACAGTCGACAATAAAAAAAAATCTCGATAGTATGTTATAACAATGACCGCAGCAAAATAGTTAATGAGAAAGTACATGTATTTGACTATTTCACACGAAATCATTAGTAATCCACTAATCCGATCCGATACACTGGACTTAATAATAACGAGCAACTCCATCATAAACCACATCGACGACCATTGTGTCGGCGATGATGACCTAGGCAGCGACAACCTGCCGGGCCATGCCTCAGTCAAATTAGGAAATGGGCCCCACAGGTACCCCCAACTATCCGCAGGAACTTAGCGAAAATCAACTGGGGCCTTTACTGCGAAATAGTTGATGCAAACCTCACCCACAATACCCCCTCCAATGCCGCTGACTTCGAAGCCCAATGCGCTGACTTACAAAATACAATCAACTCGGCCCTAGATGAAATATGCCCTGAAGAAAAGGTGCGCCCCCGGAGAAGAACAATCTGAGGGGACACACTCCCATTCATAAAAGCTAAATGAAAAGCCCTCCGTGCACTTAAATCAGAAAGCGACCCAGGTAAAAAAAGAGGATCTCGAGAAAATTTACAACCGCCTTCACGGCGAGGTAAAAAAGGCTCTTCAGGCCGAGCAGCAAGCCAATTGGGAAAAGGCCAAATCCAAACTCAATGAACCCAAGGACGCCAAAAAATTCTGGAACAACTTCAAGGTGCTAACTGGCCAAAAAAGTAAATGCCAAGAGACCATCCAAACCCCTAACTAGAGAAGACGATTCAATTGCTGTAAGTGATAAGGAAAAGGCTGACACATTTGCCGACCTCCTCAGAAAAACCCACCGTCCACTCGAAGGGCCCGAATATAATGGTACGATTGAAAACACGATAGACAACATCGCCAACGGTAACCCGCAAGTTTATCGCGACCCCTATTTTGACCCTGAACCAGAAGGGGACGATCATGACCTCGTCGCCCCCATCACAACTGACGAAATTATCAATGTCATTAAAAAATGCAAAAGTTCTTCCTTACCAGTGGAAGATGAAATTAGCTACAATATTCTTAAACAAAGCCCCAACTCCTTCATTTAAAGGCTTACAACTCCACAACGCATGTCCCACCCATGATAATAATAATAACACTTCGGCCGGCCGCTGATTTGTCGCGGTTCTCGTATGAGAAGGCCTTGGTTACCCATGTTCTATCAACTGCCTCCCTATTCTCGCGCTTCTTCTCTCCTCCCAACACTCGGAGACGAACTGCTTGATGACATCCCTTGCCCCATTCTTCCCAATCTCTCCGATTAGTATATTAACCCTCTCCTTTGAGTCGCCCCCTAACCACATATCCTTCATTCTCCCATCCCACTTCTCCATTATACTCCCCGTGAATCTTGTTCTTTTAGACTGGTATTTTGGGCATTCTATAAGAAAGTGTTCCAGGGTCTCCACCATGCCCACGTTACACATCTGGCACTCCTTTTCACTGTTTTTCCCAATTTTCCCCTCAGCGCCAGGGACCGCGACCTCAGCTTGAACAACTGTGACTCCCCGAAGGTGCCATCGAGGTACTCTTCAAAACCAGGCTTCTCTTTATCACGCAGGCCACCCAAACATCTCTTTGATTTGACCCCCTCTCGCCAGTTACGGTTACAATCCTCCATGACCCTTTCTCTGACGATCTTTTTGCCCTGGTTTGCAGATAAAGAGCTCTCCAATCCAGCCAATTACCGACCTATCGGCCTCCTTAGCTGCATCTATTAGGTATTCGAAGGAATCCTCACCAATCGGTTAAGGGAGCATCTCGAAGATACTTATTTCTTCAATGACTGTCAACGAGACTATAGAAACCGCAAGGAAGGTATGGAACACATCCATTGCCTTGTGGAACTAATGAAAACGGCAATTGAAAATCAAGTTGGCGCAGCTATCCTATTATACGTCGAAAAAGCATTCGACTCCATCTGGAACAACGGAGTACGCTATAAACTCTCCGAACTAAACCTCCCAATAAAACTATTAAGACTTCTCTCTTCCTTCCTTAACGATCGAAAAATCAAAGTAAGGGTCAACAATGAAATGTCAGACAGCGTCCCCCTGGAGGTGAGTACCCCCTAAGGATCCGTCCTCAGCTCTCCTCTTCATTATCTATGTAAATGACCTTAACATCACGCAGAAACGGGTCCAAATCTCACAGTTCGCGGGTGACAAAGGGCTATGGGACTCCAACAAACAGCCCTCTTACCTCCAAAAACCCCTCCAACGCGCACTGGGCGACCTCGAGAGCTAGTGTGTTAAATGGAGTATTCAACTCAACATACACAAAACTCAAAAAATCTCCTTCACCCGGAGGTTCAAAACCGCAATCTTGATTTGAAACTAAAAGATAAAATCCTCCCAGAATGCACCTAGGCTAAATTCCTCGGTATTACCCTTGACTCGAAATCGACCTTCACTAAACACACTAACAACATCGCTACTAAAGCGACCCGACGAATTAATCTGCAAAAATGCTACGAGGAACATCACGGGAGGCCAACGAAGCTATCGGAATGATAAAAAGCATTCTTCGCCCTGTAATGGAATACGGGGCCATTGTACTCGGCGAAACGCATAAAACCAACTTCAGTAAACTTCAAAAGGTCCAAAATCACGCGCTCAGAATTGCCCTCCGTGTCCCCAGCGATACCCCAACAAAACTTCTGAACGAATGGGCCGACATCCCAACCATTGAAGATCGCTTAGCCACTCTAGCTACCAGAAACCCGATACGCTTTCAGGAAAGCAAACTAATATCCGAACTAAACGACATCTGCGCAAGTCGACAGAAATCCCAAAACACAAAAGACTAAAATCTGACCCAAATCCGATCAATAACAAGCCTTGACCATGATTCATTTGTTTGGATGCCCACGTGAGCGGGTTTTCTACATGCTATCAAAACACACTCGCGATTGCACCCAAACAAGCCAATCACGGCCAAACAATAGGATAATGAATAACAACAACAAATAGCCCGACAATCAACTAAATTTGTCCCTATATCCCGATAAATTCTGCCTTTTGATTGGTCAGAATTCCTTGGACAAATAGCCATGACAAAGGGTACACCGAACATCCAAGGTATATGAGAGCGTGCAACAACCAGGATATAAGCGCACGCGAAACATCGGGGGTACATGGTTTAAACGAAAGCTTTCCGCGTTTGCTCGCCTCGACATAAAAATTGAACCAAAAAACCTTAAAATAGTCACACATATCATCCGATTTCCGACAATTCAATCACAAAAATAAAATAAGAGCAAATAATTCGTCCTCTGAGTACCAATGTGTTATGTGTGCCAGTAGGCACATAGAACACATTGGAACTCAGCGGACGATGGGTCAACAAAATACTGTTTACTCGTTTCCTTAACGACTCAAGGGATGTAACTCTATATGTTGTCTTCTGTGATTATAAAAACAAAATGATTATCACGAATTTGGTCCAAGTGATTGTGGAGCTGAGAAATGCGTCCAGAAATTGATGTCCACTTTGTATTGTGTTTCAAACGGGACAAAAATGTTTTCTCCGCCAACATGTCTGATATATGGAGATTTAATACCTGGATGTCTCATTTAAACACCTCGCCTGCGGCTCGATGTTTAAAAACCGACATCCAGGTATTAAAATCTCCATATACCATACACGTTGGCGGAGATAACTTATAATAACAAAGTAGCAATAACACCCACGGGTGTGGCATACAAGGATTGTAGGCTGCTCTCCTCTCTTAAAACCGATCCTCTGATAAATAAATAAAAAACATCTCAGCGCGGATGCACGGAAGCAGCAAACACCCTCGGGTTTGACATATAAGGATTGCAGGCTGCTCACCCCGCATCTCCTCCGCTAGCTATCAGTTAAGCAAATGAAAGACATCTCCACCCTTAAAATCGATCCTCGAATAAATAAATACAAAAACATTTTATGCAACTTGGATGCAAGGAAGCAGCAAACACCTTCGGGTGTGGCATATAAGGATTGTAGGCTGCTCTTCTCCCATCAACAAGGGCCCTCTACGGGCCCGACGGTGACCTCAAATCAGATCAGGCAGAAATACGGCATATGCTGTACCTAGGTATAGTGACTAGGTTGCCTCCCACTAGAGCCCACTGCGGGGCCAACACACTTCTTTCCTCTCCTCTATCTGTCTCTCTGTCTCTCTGTCTCTCTGTCTCTCTCTCTCTGTCTCTCTCTCTCTCTCTCTCTCTCTCTCTCTCGCTCTTACCCCCAATAAACGTTATGGAATTATCATAACCGCTATGGATATTATATAACCGTTATGGAGACTGATCATCCTTCGCTCAATCCCACCTCCGGGGGAGGCGAGCGTTGGTCATGCGTCCCTCCTTTGCCCTTTTTGTTAACGCCACTAGTGCACACTCATGTCCCTGCCAAATTGGTTAACATGCAGGCCTGCCCCCGAACCAGGAATGTTAGGGTCTTTCTTTGAGTGGAACCCCCGAAAGGAGCCGTTGTATGTGTTGGTGGTGAAAGTTGCTTGATTGCCGAAACCGAAACAGCTATTCCTCTCCGAAATTGTCAGAGGCAGACTATACTTGCCAATGAAGGTCTCAGAAACAGAATCAGAAACAGAAACTAAAACAAGTGGCAGATTATACTTGCATGAAGACCCTACCCCACCACCTCCAGGAGAAGGAAGGAGGATAACACCTCATCTAGAACACCAAAACGAGCGCCAAACCTCCTACCTATCTCCTGCCATGGTCATGATCTACGGAAAAACTTCAAACGTAAGAAAGGTAGAAAGGGGCTTTACCAATTGATCTTGTGATCATGTACTGACTGCTCCTTGTGGCAAATTCCGCTTTGGAAGGGGTGATACAGTTAGCATTTCCAATGTTTCAGAAACACCAGTGCTTCACTGACCGGGATGCGAAACATATGTAAAAGAGAAGAAAGAAAACACTGCAGTTGTGCCCAGTGCTACAGAAAGCGAGGAATACAACTGCAGAATTTTTCTGCTTCCCTCTTCGTGCAGATTAGATGTGCCAAACCCCCGATGAAGCAATTCTAATTTTCCACTCAACTACACAACACCCTCCCCTCTCCTCCCCCTCTCCTCCCATTGATGGCGTTATGCGACTTAGTTTTGAACACGATGTGAGTACCCATCCGTTCTCTAAAATTTTAATCTGTCCCACTTTGAGAAATTATGCATCTGCACTGGTGAACGCCGGATATTTCCCCAGCAGACATTTCCCCAGCGGACATTACCCCAGGCAGACATTTCCCCAGTGTGGGTGGACATTTCCCCAGTGTGAGTGGACATTAATCCAGACAATTATTATAAAACCAAGGCAAATATTCAACACAGAGATTTGTACATTTGGAATTGTTATAAAACAAAACACAAAAATTGCACAAAAAAATCAAATTGAACCTTTCAAATATATTATTTAATTAAAAAAAGTAAACAAAAAATAAACTGCGGAAATGTCCCTTAACCCTTTACCCAACGCAGATGATATCAAAATTTATTATTTTAAATATCATTTTTTAAAATGTTTCAAAAAATTTCAACAAAACCATATCATGTGACCCCCTCATTGGAAGGAGCGCAGCGAGCTGGTTTCAAAGAGGAGTCACATCAAATGGTTTTGTTGAATTTGAAAAATAATATTTTTTCAGCTTCTAAATTTGCATATTACGCGATTCGTTGGGTAAAGGGTTAAAAAAGAAATGAATAAATAACCTGGGGAAATGTCCTTTTTCCCAGTAAGTAAACTGGTGAACTGTCCGCTGGGGTAATGTCCTACCACTGAAGCATGGGTTAATGTCCGCCTGGAGAAATGTTCGTGGGGGAATTGTCCGCGTGCCGCTCCGTTTACCCCCTCTCTGGAAAATACCCAAATCATAACCTTGCGGACAAAAGATTAAATTAATAAAACTTAAGGGAATTTTCAAATTGGACAGATTCAGTTTGTAAGACTAACGTTTGATAGATGTGATTAGAGAAGAGGAAACGGTGTGTGATTAGAGAAGAGGAAACGGTGTGTGATCTCCGTGATGATTCTGTCACGAAATGTCGAACCACCGTGAAAAATGAAAAAGAATTTTCTTTTGAGAAAAAATGTCAAGATGTCCCACAAGTATTTTCTATAAATGAAATAAGAAACATCACACTTCTACGGAACCACTGTCGACAGCTCATTACCTAGTGTTAGAACCTGCTCGTAAAAGAAGAACAGTGAGAAAAGTTCACAAAATTGAAATGACTGCCTTTGTGTACAATACTGATTATATTGAACAGATCTGCTGGATATGAAATTAACCCTTTACCCAACGAATCGAACGCATTCCGAACGCGTAATATGCAAATTCAGTAGTAGAAAAAATATTATTTTTCAATACATTTCAACAAAACCATATCATGTGACCCCTCGTTGGAACGAGCTCGTCGAGCTCGTTCCAACGAGGGGACACATGATATGGTTTTGAAAAATTCTTAAAAATAATATTTAAAATAATAAATTTTGATATCACCTGCGATGGGTAAAGGGTTAACCCCTTTCATTCTATGAGATTCCCTGGCTAATATCATCATAAAAATCAGACGATCGAGGAATGTCCAATTAAGAAGCAAGAAATTGTTGAGAAAAGCCTATGACATCAGTCGAAAATAAAGTGAAGTTTCCGTTTGTTACTATTAATAAACGAAAACAACAGACAGGTCTGAGAGCTCTTTGTTGGTTTTGTTTATTAAAAGTTAAACCAAATCAAATGTTTTTTGCACGCCGAAGGCGCGCAGGCACGTCGAAGGAAAAGCCTCTTTTGACCCTCCCTGACAGTGTAATTTATGTTTGATTATGTCTGGGCGCGGAAATGGTGCAGATGGCTTGGGTACTCAGCGGCGTCTGTGTCTCTTGTGTTTTTTCTTGGAAGAGTAGGATGTATCGGAGATATAGATGTTGGTTGCGTTGTTCGTTCTGGGCGAAGAATAGGTTGCAGGTTGGCTAAGAACAGCCTGATCCTTGCAGCTGTCTCTTCGGACTCTCTATGGAATTCTAGGTCCCCTAGCAGCCACCCCTTGACTTTTGCCTGTTCCACTCCTGACCGTCTGAAACTGTCGAGTTTCCTCTGGATTTTTGCTGGATGAATGATTCGTTCTCGATCTCCTCCCAAAGGAACGCCTCCGTGGAGACCGGATGCTCTTCTCCTGGTCGGAGAAGCAGGAGTGGGAGGAGTGGAAGGTGCGTTGTCGGAAACAACTTCCTGCACCACATACAAGTCTCCCTCCTCCATTTCCTCTTCAGATGAGGAGTCTGATGGGTTGGAGTTTGCCTTGTCTCCTGGCAACCAAATGTCCTCCAGGCCCTCCTCCTGCGGGGGTGGGGGGTGGGGGGGGTGCTGGGCTGGACAAGGGTTGCTCAGGGGTGCCAGGTGTGGATAGTTCACCACCATCACTTGACCCCCCCCCCCCCGCCCCCCATTTCCTTCTCTTGCTTCTTCTTGTCTGGGAACTCCGTCATTCGGCGGGCATCACGTAGTCCGTTGGATGGGCCCTTCTTTCTCTTCCTCTTCTTCTGTGCCTTCTTCTGGATTCGGCGGTTAGAATATCAACGTCCAACTTCTCCGTTCACTTGGAGGGTGACCAGTGTGGTAAGAAACCCCCCGCGAAAGGTGCTACACCTCTCCAAGGACTCCGGTTCTGGTTTTCTCTCAAAATCCACTGCTACGTGAATTAGGCCCTTGCGTACCTGTATACTCCAGGTGGTAGCAAGGGCTGCCTTCAGTCTTAGCAGCGTATTTTGTATCTCAGCAGGTAATTCCACTTCAGCAGTTGTTCTCACCTCGGTGTCCATTGTGTGAATGATCTGCTTAAAGGTTTCAAAAGTAAACCTTTCTTTTATGGCAAGCTAATTAAAAGCAACCAAATCACAGATAATCCGTCATTAAGAATATCTATCAGTATAACACCTACAGTACAGTCGCCGTGGACAGATCGTAATCCACGCGTGGGCAGTGATGTCCACGCATGCGTTTACCAGGTAATATATTTATTTATTTATTTACTGGTGTTTATGGTCATATACGTATGCACAATGGTCATGACTGTGACAGTTTTACGGGTGGAGGAAGCCGGAGTACCCGGAGAGAACCACCGAGCAACGACGAGCAGCTGCCAGCTCCCCAACATCGTAACTCCGCACTGCATCACAGGCAGGGTTAGATTGGTTGAAGACAAGCGTACCATCGACGTGCAGTACGCCTTAGTACACGGCGTCATCGTGCCCCCATGTGGACAATCGGGGTTAAGTGCCTTGCCCAAGGACACAACGCGGGAATCCGAATCGATCGCTCAGACGATCACCCATCCAATTATTAACTGGGCTCGACGTTGCTTAACATCGGTGATCTGACGAAAACCGGTTACCGCAACGCCACCGCGCCCCCTAGCAGGTAATAAAAATCTTCATCAGCGAAATTTTAATTAACGAAGCACCGGGTTGTACCCGCTGCTTCATTAATTAAATTTTTGATGTTTGTTCCTATAATTAGTGTTTGGAATCTAATATTATTGCGTCAGCGACAATATTGTCCACGCGTGGAAAATGACCAGTCCAAGGCTGCCGCACTGTACCAACATTAAGCATTCACTTTGGCGCCTTGTTTAATGAATGTATTTCCACAGTAATTTGCGTCTTTATGCTTCCCAGTGAAAAAAATAGGAAATCTCATCTCCTAGACTTTTATATTAATGGAAGGGGGCGCAGTGGCGTTGCGGCAACCGGTTCTCGACAGATCACCGAAGTTAAGCAACGTCGAGCCCGGTTAGTCCTCGGATGGGTGACCGTCTGAGCAATCGGTTCGGACTCTCGCGTTGTGTCATTGGGCAAGGCACTTAACCCCGATTGTCCACATGGGGGCACGATGACGCCGTGTACTAAGGCGTGCTGTACGTCGATGGTGCGCATGTCTTCAACCAATCTAACTCTACTTATGCTGCAGTGCGGAGTTACGATGTTGGGGAGCTGGCAGCTGCTCGTCGTTGCTCGGTGGTACTCTCCAGGTTCTTTGGCTTTCTCAGCCCGTAAAACTGTCACGTTCATGATAAGCCGTTGTGCATAAGTATGTGCCCTTAAACACCAATAAATAAATAAATAATAATATGAATGGAAAGGACAGTGGCTGTATCATATGGCGCGATGCGCACACTGTTGATATAATGAAGAGAAAAAAAGTTACAGAACATGAAGAGGTGGTGAAATCATCGTTTTCTTATTTTTAACCCTTTACCTAACGTAACATTCAAAACCGGCCAGCGCTATTCTCAAAAATCGCCAATTAATTTTCATTATATTTTTCATTTTTTGTCTCAAAAACATAGGTTATGACCCCTCGTTGGAACGAGCTCGTCGAGCTCGTTCCAACGAGGGGTCATAGCCATGCTTTTGAGACAAAAAATGAAAAACATTAGTTATTCAAGAATTATTTTTGCAAGTGTCGTCTGCTTTTCAGGTTAGGTAAAGGGTTAAATGGATTTCAACAGAGAATAAAAGTCAAACGTTCAAACTGATCAAGAAAAGAATTATGGAAAGCCAGCTTCTGTATTTTATACTACTCTACAGAAAAATGTCTAAAATTTACTGACAGCTTTAGGAATTTAATGGGAGCTAACTTTCCTGTAAATCTCTTCCAATTACGAAAATTGACAGCCATGATATTGTTCATGTCAGTCCAATGACATCAACTGAAAGACCACACATTCATGGTTCGGTCTTCGTTGCACGTTGCAAAATATTTTTGGTCTACCGGCAAAATCACTGGACAGCCATTATCATTCATGGAATTAGTCAGTTTTGTGAAGCTGTATCGAAAAAGTCGTCTTTTGTGTTGAATGTGGTTAAAAGTTCCAATTGCGTTTGAACTCTTAAAGTTTAAGACAGTGGAATTGTATCCGATCACATTGTCCGTCCACAGACAGGGGCGCAGACGTAGGTGGGGCCAGAGGAGTAGACTCGATCTCACTACGTATGGTGAAGTAATTTTACAGTTCCGTACTATTATTTTAAGTTACACTACTTATCCACTATAAGATAAACCTTTAAAACCGAGAGGCCACTTTTCCGCACAGAAACATGATACGTCATAATTTCTTTAAGTAGGATAGCTGCTTGGTGAATGTGTAAGGAAGAGCCCCAAGGCTGCACGTTGAAAATATTAATTGGTCTGCCCCCAGATAATGAATACGGTCTCTTCCAATTTCTACCATTGAAATGACATGGAAGATACCACCAGAGTTCAAAGGGTTAATGTAAAAGAGATTAGCAGACCAGTTGAGCACATTCTCTTATATTGAACTGCTCTCAATGATATCAGATGGCGACATTTTAATGTACCGTCTCTGAGAGTAGTTGACAGGATGGATTCTCATCAGATTCTCTCGTATGTCAAGGAAATCAACCTGTTTAACCATTTGCCCCAGCGAACATGATATCAAAATTTCTTATTTTATTTATATTTTTTCAACTTTTTCAAAAAATTTCAACAAAACCATATCACGTGACCGCCTGATTGGGTCGAGCTCGCGACTTCCTTCCAATAAAGGGCCACATGATATGGTATTGCTGAAATTGTTTCTTCCAAATGCCCGCTTTGTAAATTACGATGGCGGATAAATTTGAATTGTTTTTATTCTTTTAACCCTTTACCTGACGTGAAAAGCAGACGACACTTGAAAAATAATTCTTGAATAACTAATTTTTTTTCATTTTTTGTCTCAAAAACATAGGTTATGACCCCTCGTTGGAACGAGCTCGACGAGCTCGTTCCAACGAGGGGTCATAACCAATGTTTTTGAGACAAAAAATGAAAAAAAATAGTGAAAATTAATTGGCGATTTTTGAGAATAGCGCTGGCCGGTTTTGGCCGTTAAGTTAGGTAAAGGGTTAACTTGATTTCATAGTCAAACGTCTTTCTGATCACCGGAAGGGGGCGCTGTGTCTCAGTTGTTACTGTATTGAACTTCAAACAGAGAGATCTACGGCTCGATCCCCGCAGGGGTAACTGTGTTGTGTCCTTGGGCAAGGCATTTAATCCAGATTGCAGACGTGGGGACAAGGTGGCGCTGTGTACTAAGGCATAATGCACATCGATGGTGCACCTGTCTTCAACCAGTGATAACCCTACTTGTGTGGAGTTAGTACGTTGGGGGTCTAACAGTTGCTAGGTGGTTCTCTTCGGGTACCCCGGCCTCCTCCACCCGTAAAACTGTCCGATACGAGGTGACCCTGGCTATTGAATGTGTCGATGCAAAACAACGTCGTTTGGTGCTTGTAACTCGCGGCCATGCTTTGCTTCAAAACCATAGCTTACGACACCCACTGGAACGAGGCCGTCGACCTCGTTCCTATAAGGAGGCATAATCTGTGTTTTCGAGACAAAAATGAAAATATTTAGTAATTCAGAAAATGCTTCATGCCAATATCGTCTGCTATTTGTATTAGATGGACCAGTTTTGAAAAATAAGAGAAGATTAATTCAATTCTATTTCCGACACCAACTCACAACGTTACCACGTCGACGTTGATTTCTGACGTCATTTTTGTATTAGACGTATTGTGAACAATATTTTCCATAATGATCTATTTGATTATGGTTATTTGATAAATATGGGTTATATACACATGGTGTTTGTAAAAACTCTTTTATCGCGACGAGAGCGTTTTCGGGGGCATATATAGCTACGAGTCGCGCAGCGACGAGTAGCTATGTAGCCCCCGAAAACGCTCGAGTCGCGATAAAAGATTTTTTACAAACACCATGTGTATATAACCCTTTTATCTACACCCCCACCTCCCCCACTCCCGTAATAAAACAAGTTTTGATTAACAAATGCAGACCACTAAAAATAATCTAGCCTTCAACCAGATAATCACTAATGTGAAAAATATCTGGTTATTTGTACTTTCCGACGTTTGACGTCACATTTTGAAAAATGTTGAAGAAACTGAATTCCCAGTGACGTTTGAACGTCAGGATAATTAAAGTCTCGAAGGGTGAAATAATCTCATTTGAAAAAGTGTAAGTTACTAATTTTTACTCTTTTCCGTCAAATTTTATTTTTACAATTCAGTAAGTTTAATTAGTGGCCTTCTTTTTTATTCAATACATTTCGATAAATACGCCCCGTTTTATTTGTTTCGATCCGCGGCAGCGATAATTAGTTATTCAAAGTCTTGAATGAAATAGTACATCATGCAAATGAGATGGGCGTGAACGTTGTATTCTTGCGATATCACGTGACTTTTATTCTTACTGCAGTAACGATAAAAGATTTTTTATTGACGGCGAGTTTTCGATAACGATAAAAGATAAAACGTTACTGTTTTTAGTATAAAGTAGCTAAAATATAATCTCCCCGAACTTCAATTCACCTATTGCATCGATGATACACTTTAGTAGTTTCCTCTTTGTAAAAATTTGCAAGAACTTCACCGCAATATGCGTCACTTGATCGCTGACTCCTGGCCAAAAGCTGACCGGACTGAACATGTCCAGAGAGCTTCTGACATCATTTTAAAGGAATGCCAGATACTTCATTTAGAGAATTATAACTTTAGATGCGACTTGGGTCTATTACTTTGATCCAGAGTCAAAATTGCAAAGCAAGCACCTCCACCAAGGAAATTCAAGAGTGTAGAAGAAATTGGTAAGGTATAGTAGGGGCTTCGTGGTTCTTGGTCACCAGTGGTATAATCTTGTCTCTGAATATAGGTCATATCATAAATGAACAACGTTGTGTCAAAGAATTATACCGGTTGCGGGAAACTAAGACAGAATACAGCTAGGGTGGAGTACGGAGGATTGAAATCAACGACCCGAGGAGGAGCTTTTCCTGTATTTCACGGGCGCCATCGGCGTTCGTGAAATACAAGGAAAACCTTGACCAAGGGTCGTTGATTCATGTCCCCCTTACTCTGAGTTATGTTCTGTATTTTACCATGATTATCCCTTTACCTAATATGAAAAGCAGACGACACTTACAAAAAAAATTCTTGAATAACTAATTGTTTTCTTTTTTTGTCACAAAAACATGAGTTATGACCCCTCATTGGAACGAGCTCGACGAGCTCGTTCCAATGAGGGGTCATAACCTATGTTTTTGAGACAAAAAATGAAAAAAATAATGAAAATTAATTGGCGATTATTTAGAATAGCGCTGGCCGGTTTTGGCCGTTACGTTGGGTAAAGGGTTAAAAAGAGTTAAGCGAATGAAGCTGATTTTTTAAAGAAAAATATCACCTTCGGCAGTCTGATAACATTCTTGCTTGACAATGTTTTGTGTTGAAGCATTTCATTTAAGTCAAAACGTCACTCAGATGCGTTCTTACATAGCGTTCTAATGTGGATTCCACACGTGGTGAACGTAGCGCATTTTGAATACGTGCATCAATCTCGTGGTACAATATCCACAAAAAGTCGGGGTCAGATTTCTTCATGACACTCTTCAGATTCTTGATCTTGACCCCCCCCCCCCCCTCCCCTGTCTTTGGTTTCGTCTCAAAACTCAAATTACACCTGCGAAGGAGAATTTCTGCTTCTCATAATAAGGTAATAGGTTTATGTGGACGACTCCTTCGTGGGTACAACGAAGTCTTCTGCAGACTGGGAATTACTGTGTTGGAGCATCGCAGGAATAAATGTACTGAACTTCTGGGAGATAATGAAAAGAAATTTAGAAAACATGTTGATGTTGATCTATCTGTGTGTGGCCACGAACTTTTTATCCACACTCTTATTTTCAGTCTTGAGCAGCCTTATGCATTTTGTGCAGGACAGATGTTCAATCATCTCCAGCTATTTCAGTTTTTTTCTTTTATGAATATTTTGCACTCACAATCAAGTACCGAATGTGTACAACTTAGTTTTACGGGTGATATAAAACGTAATGAAGCCCGCATGCATGCTGGACGGCGTTTCGCGTATACATTTATCCGAATTTACCTCAATCAGTAAACAGTACTAAAAGGAAATTTTATGAATAAAATATAATTTTTATTGATTCACGTGTATATGAATTTTTCTGTTCACCTATTTGACTTTCACGATATTTCAGGTTTGACCCCTGGTTTATTATGGACGTGAGTATGAATTATGTCAGTTTCTGTAAAAAATTAAGATAAGGATAAAAACAAACGATTTTCGAAGATTAGCAAGGTTAGAATGACTCGTTTACCAAACAAATTAACCCTCTGTATACTGTCGAAATACATAACTTTTTATGGCCATGATATAGATGCGGGTGTGATGTTAAGTACAAATAAATAAAAAAAATGAAAAAGTCTTACAGACATCCATTTTTCATTATTCCGGACACCCACTTTAGTACAGGGAAGATCACAATTTTAACCAGCAATTTTTCCTCATTTCGCAAATGCGAATCTACAGTACGTGAAGAGTGTATTATCACTAAATCACCCACAGAGTGGAAATTCCACCCAGGCAATAATTGCAAATTTGTTGCAAAACATAAAAAGCACAAGCAAAGTTTCAGCTATTGGACCTCCGGGATAAACCCGGAGGTCCATTGGCTGAAACATTTGCTCGTGTTTTTTGTCGATATGTACAAAATTTGAAAGTTATAGATTGGGTGATAACTACACTCTGCGGGTGATTTCGTTACAATCCACTCTCCACGTACTGTACCTTATTCCATCTTGTTTGACATAGTTCATTGGGATCTGTCAAGGTTGAATTTGGACAATGCTTAGTTGAGTTATGTGAAAACATGCTGCTTGAAATTTCGGTATTTTGACATCCGGGTGTTGGGGGATACACTGAACTCTGAACTCCATTGTCTACCATAATTTATTTTATTATACGATAAACAATAGATTATCTAAAACATTGCGGAAAGATAGAAATCGTATCCCCCATTGTGAAGATGTAGACATTTTCACGTTCATTGTATCAATCAAAATGGCGACTTTCAAAGCATCACTTCAAGGTGAATAGTAGTCAAATTTTCACTAGAAATGTTCAATTTGTTCTAAAAACGTATAATAAAAAGAAAATCTAGTGTTTTTGAGTGGATACCGATCATTTCCAGCAATAATTCAACACGTATTCACCTTGAATTGATGCATGAAATCCGCCAGCTGAATCAGATCGCAAGACGCTACCTGTTCCGAGTAACGATCAAATCACTTCCGAGTATATATATCAATGCGCTGTTTACTTCCATGCATCATCAATTCAAGGTTGAAACGAATGGAATTATCGATAGGAATGATCAGCTTCTTATAAAAAGCGTATAATAAAAGAAAATCTAGTGTTTTTGAGTGAATACCGAAAATTATCTCACTCGTGACCGAGACAAATAAACATTTGTCTCGGTCACTCATGAGATAATTTTCGGTATCCACTCAAAAACACTAGATATCCTCTGTATAATTCAGGCACTATTCTCTTCAACTTGATTACTGCACAATATGATTCTCGTGTATCCAATGAATGCAGCTGGAGAGAGGAGGAAGCATGGTGTCCTGCGAAGCTTCGAAATTCGATTCGAGTCGAAAATGTCTCGATGATTCGATTCAATTCGAGTTGCGCTGCCTAAGAAAATTCGAATCGTGAAAAGGTTCTCAAAATCATACCAGGTGTCTCTTCTTGAACTCCTCTCTTGAGACCCGATGATAGAAGAAGAAGAATCCAAAGAGGCTCCGCGTCCGAAGCTACTTCGATCCCGCACTGGTCTATTCCGCATTTTTGAATGATTTGTCAAAAGAACAGTCCACTTGCAGTTATTTATTTAGTTATTGGTGTTTAACGCCACGTCAACAGCTAAGGCCATATCCTGGAGAACGAGTTGCAGTTAAATACAATACTTGAGTGGACACTGGCAATATTTTCGGCTGTAAGAAGGATTAGTATCTTCAACTTCAAGAAGGTGAGATTCGATTCGGGATTCTATTCGATTCGAAAATCTCTGCCTGATTCGATTCGGGATTCGATTCGAAATTTGAGATTCGCAGGACTATAGAGGAGCATTACTTTTTATGAACTTTTAACGCAATGTTGATGGCTGTTTGGAAATAGGGATGAGTATTTTCTCACAATAACTGAACAAACTGTCTAAACTCCCAATATGAGGATATATAACGCCCTTCTCCATTTACATCTATTCCACATTGTTGATAATTTTCGTCATTGGAAGTTATTTACAGGAAAGTTATCTCCCTTTAATTCCCTAAAGCCTCAAGAAATTTAACTCAAAGGGTATGGGAATTCACAAAAATATATAAATTTCGAAATATTATCAAATTTGTATTATCGATGTGCGTTTCAATTCACGAACTTCGTTAAAGTACAGTACGTGGAGAGTGTATTATTACTGAATCACCCGCAGAGTGGAGATTCCACCCTGGCAATAACTGCAAATTTGTTGCAAAGCCTAACCAGCACAAGCAACGTTTCAACCAATGGACCTCCGGGTTAAACCCGGAGGTCCATTGGCTGAAACATTGCTTGTGTTTTTGTCGATATGTACAAAATTTGAAAGTTGCAGCTTGGGTGATAACTCCACTCCGCGGGTGATTCAGTTACAATCCACTCTCTACGTACTGTACAAATTGTTCAGGCACATTAGGGTTCTCTCGAGAGAAAAATCGGAGAAAGCCGATTTATTCAGGAATTAATAATAACATGTTTATGAACATAGCAAAAGCTCCCGAAAATCCCAGTTGAACTTTTTGAAATATCGAGATTGTTCTGAATGATTCAAATTCTGACGCAAGTCCATCAAGCCATATCATATCGTCGTCTGAGTGCTACAATGTCCTATGTCCCCTAAGGGACATAGGACATTCTAGCACTCAGGCGACGACATGTAGACTAATCAAGGGACTCGATCTTAAAAACACCCCGTCTACTATGGAGTAGATGTCGCTAGATATGTGCAATTGGTGCTAGAGCTAACTATCAGTCGATATTATTCCGTAATTGTGATGACATTAACCACAATATTGCCGAAGAGACCATAGAAATTGCATGACGATTCAGAGTTGTTCCCATTTTTGTCGTTTATAACGTTTCAGAAATTAACACACAGCTGTATTTGTAACTGTACCACGGTTTTTAACTCACTGTCAGATCACTCTTGAAATTCATTTTGTTATGGTGAGGAGATAGATAGGCATGGTCAGGGACGTGGCGACAGGGAGGGGGTGTCACCCCCCCCCCCTCCCCAATCCTGGCCAAAATTTCCTATAGTTGGAAATTCGGAGGGCAAGTCATGTGTAGTTGGAAATTCCACCTATCTGGATTTTAGAGCTTCTTTGGCGATGCTGATGTCTCCTTTACTTCCCCAAATTCCAACTCGGTTTCAAATCGGCAAAAATTCCAGCTGTTACTATTTACAACTACAGTGTACGCAATATCGAGCTTCATAAGTGTGCATGATGTCAATCTGTACGAGATTTCTATTGTACGTTAACTTATCGAAATAAAAAAAAATCCTCGAAATGCACTTCCAGAAAATCGCATTATGTAAAATCGTTAATTCCATCATTCACAGTTACAAAATGATGAAACATCGAAAACTGATCATTCCTGCATAAGATCTGATTTAATGCTAGGGACGTATGAATTGCTCAAAGTTCTCAGCTTGAGCATTTGTTTTGCACATATTCAACTCCCAGAATAATACCAAATAATAATAATAACCTGATAATTCTATTATAAATGTGTTGCCATTTCAGTTACTAGAATCAATTTTATGCCCCCTTTCATGGCTTCGTTTTCAAACATTTTCTCGGTAGTGAATTTCCAACAAAGGGGAGGGACCGAGAGGGGGTTACCCCCTCCCGGTCCCTCCTCCCCTAGTTGGAAATTCACTACCCTACACACCACCTCCAATCGGACACCTCTAGCCACGCCCCTGGGCATGGTGTGCTTGTCTGCAATTTCTCTGAACCGTGCAACTCTAGGAAGCTCGCCTCTAAAAGACGTCGACTCGTTATACAATGTTTGTGTGTGGGGTAGGGGCGTGTGCGCGCACGCACAAGGAATCCGTGTCTATTCTGCTTTTACTTGCGAGAAGACAATTCAAAATGGAAACAGAAATAGATGGGTTTGCTAAAACGTACTCTAGGGTTTACTCTCAATTTTCTAAAATTGCACACGCTCTGGAAAGTTGTACTTTAACTGCTTGCACGAGTTGCTATATTCTACAACACACATGTTTCATTAGGACTTCGTAACACGTCATTAGGACTTCGTAACACGTTTCATTAGGACTTCGTCGTAAAACATGTGTGTTGTAGAATAGGCAAATCGGTCACTATTGAAAAGAAAGGCTTCTTATAAAAGACTTTCTTTCTGCGAAAATGAAGTTAAAGGTTGTTATTACATCCACTGCTTGCACGAGTTGGTATCAATAAAACCCGTCATTATTGCGAAAAGTGTCGCGGAAGATCAACCAAGACTCAGTCGTCTGTAAAGTTTTCAAAGAATACAAATCGAAGATCACTACTTCAGGTTCTATATAAGTAGTGGAAAGTTAGCTTGAAAATAGGTGAGAGTTTTTTTTCGATGTCGCCAAAAATGTAAGCAATATAGTAATTTATCATTTGTCTGGTCCGTTTTGTTCACTTTAAAACTTTTGATATTTTGTTTTCATATTAATCAGTGATAAATAAAGCCTTCCGTCAATTTCATTGGTCAATTTCAAAACTAGACAAATTGATTGGCTAAACAAAATACAACTGGGTCATATTTACATAATTTCAGTTGGTAGAATTTAAGTTATCTGTCCTATTTAGGGTGGGTTATATTTTATTAATCTTTTACCTACAAGAAAAAACGCCATTAGTTTTTTTTTTTTATATTTTCACTTTTTGCTTCCAAAACAAAGGTTATGACCCTCGTTGGAACGAGCTCGTTCCAATGAGGGGTCATAACCTATGTTTTGGAAGCAAAAAATGAAAATTTTTAGTTATACGAGGATGTTTTTTCCAAGTGCCGCCTGCATCTCAATTTAGGTGATGGTTTAAAAAGTCATACTAAGTGGCTAATTTGTGCGTGTGTGTGTCATATGATAAATAGAATATGAAATGAGTGTTTTTCTCAAAAAATATTTATGAAACTCGTCCGAATTTTCCGTTTGGGCTCGCCAAAACGGAAAATTCTTAGACTCATTTCATAAATATTAAATGAGAAAAACACTCATTCCATATCCTCTATATATCACTTTTATGTTGTCCATCAGTACTTTTGAACAATGCTTCGCGGTTTTGAACACCAAAAAAATGAAAAATTATAGTAATATTATTTTTCAGATATTTGATGCCATCGAAAACAACATGTCGCCTATTTCAAGCTAAATCCCCTAGTACCCATATAGCACCTTAATAGACTTTTGAGGTAACATCGTTAAATTGGCTGAAATACTGAGGCAGGAATGTAGCGACAGGAGGGAGGGGGGGGGGGGGGGTCTCACCCCGCACACCCAGCTAAGAGTATTTTTTTAACAGTTGGAAATTCCTAAGTCAAAAATCAAATAGTTAGAAATTCAGTAAATTAACATTGTTCATGAAAAATCTTAAAATTCCAACTTAATGGTGAGAAATTTTGATCTTTTATTTCCAACTGGAAACTTGAGTTTCAAATTTCCTGCTCTAAAATTGACATTGGCCTCAAAATTTCGACTCTGACACCAATCCGGTAAATTTTCTGACCCAGACACATTATAAATGCTTTTTCCGTTTCAGGAATAGAGAAAATTTTCAGAAGGGTTCATAAGCATGTGTATATATATATATAACTTTAACCCTTTACCCAACGCAGACGATTTCAAAATTCATTATTTTAAATAACATTTTTAAAATTTTTAAAAACAATTTCAACAAAATCATATGATGTGACCCCTCTTTGGAACGAGCTCGGGTCACATGATATGGTTTTGTTGAAATTTTTCGAAAAATAATATTTTTCAGCAGCTGTATTTGCATTTTACGCGGGCGGATGCGGGCGATTCGTTGGTTAAAGGGTTAAAAGATATCACCCAGCGCTGCAGTGCAACAACCTATCGAAACTACTCACAGTTGGAATTTACACCGGTGGCACCCCCCCCCCCCCCCCTAACCCCCAGGTGAAACCCTCTAACCACATCCCTGTACTGAGGACATCAAGTTGTTGACTACCCGAATTTTGAGTGATTACCAGAAGACTATCTACTTGGTGGAGTGGATTTTCCGTCCTATAATTGTCAAAAATGTTTTGAAAAAGCTGTAGCCAACTCATGGGTAGGGGTGCCGCGAAGACACTCACTGGGGAGGGGTGGTGTAAACCTGATGTGTCCCGACCTTGATAGCTCAGGTCCAAACTGACCAAGTTGTCTAGCTACATCATTAAGACATGCCTTCGTCGAAGACATGCCTTGACGATGTAACTGGGATATAAGCCCGACGGGATTTTCGTTCAAAATTTCAAGTCTTCTCAGCTGGTCTTCTTGGAAATGGATTTGTGGATAAACTAAATATACATATAGTTGCTGTGACGCAATTTCTTAGTTAACTAACACGTACTGTGTTCCAAACTGGTCATGGTGAGCCCACAACTTGGGCTGCACGGTATATCACTAGAGCGATACGTATTGGTATTCAAGCCAGTATGGATTGAATACCCGTGTAATTACAAAACAAAATCGGTTTAACCCTTTACCCAACGCAGAGAATATCAAAATTTATTATTTCAATTACTATTTTTTAAAAATTTTCAAAACAATTTCAACAAAACTATATCATGTGACCCTTCATTGGAACGAGCTCGGTGAGCTCGTTCCAATGAGGGGTCACATGATATAGTTTTGTCGAAATATTTTGAAAAAAATATTTGTTTCAACTGCTCAATTTACAAATTACGCAGGCGGATGCGGGCAATTCGTTAAGTAAAGGGTTATTGTTATTATTTATTTCCCTATCATTTAATTTCCAAGATGTCTTGTGTTTTAACCGTAGTTCCGAATAAAAAATAGTATCCCTTTACCCAATGAATCGGCTACATCCGCCAGAGTAAAATAAAAATAATTCAACAGTTGGAAAAATATTTTTCCCCAAAAAGTCAACAAAACCATATCACGTGACCCCTCATTGGAACGAGTTTGTTCCAATGAGGGGGTCACATGATACTGTATTGTTGACATTTTTGGAAAATTATTTAAAATAAATTTTTATATCTTCTGCGTTGGGTAGATGGGTTATTCAAACTGCATCATCAAGACATGCACATTCGTTCCATTGTGATGGCTCAAGCCCGGAGTGTGGTACGCATGTTCAGATATCTGAACAGTCTTTCCAAAAACCGGTATACCGCGCTAAATTTTTGAATACCGATTACGGCATTCAGTTTAAAATATCGTGCAGCGGGTATCCCAGCCATCCATTTATATGACCGACTGTGGTTGCGACATAAGTCCAAGTAGTATCAAATCAACCCTTTGAATCCGAGCGGCCGTTTTTCCGGCGTTGAACATGGTACGTCATAACGTCATTAAATAGGATGGCTGTTCAGTAAAAGTGTTGGAACAAACTGGAGATTTTGACAGCGAATGGTGCTGTGGTCGAACAAAATAAATCTCGAAAAACGTCTGTGTTCTTTGTTACGACAATTCTCAGGAGCCCCGTCATTCGTGCAGATCGTGAAATAGTGAAAAATATTTGGTACTTCAAAAGTATTTCCATGTTCAGTAGCGTACAAGTCGTAGTAAACTAGTCTGAAAGTTCGGGGGAAGGGGCAGGGGTACCAGTAATGGCCCCACAACGGAATTTCGTCAAATTAGCCTTTGTATCTGATGGCCGTGTGTTTTGCTCACAACTATTAGGAAGAGAGTGAAAATTTGAAAAGAGAAACAAGCAACATTTTTGAGTGGAATTGTTTAATTAAGTCCGTTAACCCTTTACCCAACGTAACGGCCAAAACCGGCCAGCGCCATTCTCAAAAATCGCCAATTAATTTTCATTATTTTTTTCATTTTTTGTCTCAAAAACATAGGTTATGACCCCTCATTGGAACGAGCTCGTCGAGCTCGTTCCAATGAGGGGTCATAACCTATGTTTTTGAGACAAAAAATGAAAAAAATCAGTTATTCAAGAATTTTTTTTGCAAGTGTCGTCTGCTTTTCATGTTAGGTAAAGGGTTAAATATTCGTCTTCTCTGTCTTCACTTGAGTTGAGAAGAAATATTTTAGTTTGATAAGGCCTTAAAAAGTTAAAAATTTCTTTCGCGGGCCCTCCCACGTGGTCTTTTTTGCTGCCGCATGCTCTCTTTTATAACCAATGAAAATTTAAGAAAAATAAAAATTAAATGGTTTATGTCTGATATTTTACCAAAGTTAATAAAATTTAAAATTGATAAATTTGTCCCTTGAGTGGAACAAGGCTTTGTGATGCTTTAGCATTGCAAAGCTTTCTTGCACTCAATGGACGAAATACACCACCACCCATGCTAGTCTCTAGATTATGAGGCCTAAAGCATAAAGCAAACGAAGAGTATAAACTTTTGATGGCAAAATATAATTACAAAAATAAAAAATAAAATAAAAACCGCCCACCCACATGCAATTTTACAACAAAATGGCCTGAGAAACAGAAGATCTACTTTGAGAGGCCTAACTGCGAACTTAGAGTGGGGACTGAATATAAATTAGCATTATCAAGTTTCGCCATAGTGGTCTTCAGCCGAATCTAGGACAAAACTCCCTCAAGACACAACCCCCTCGGAAAAGCCCTGCTGATAAAACCCCCTCAGGGCAAAACCCCCTCACCTAAATTGACTTCTTGGACAGAACCGCCTCACATAGCAAAAAAATAAATGATAATGAACACGATTTGAATTTATTTTTTTACTTTTTTTTTTATTGTTGTTTTTTTTTTTTTTTTTACTCATTTTTCATAAAAAATAGTTTTTTCTCAAATATAGTAAACATGCATATGGTAACAATTAAACACCTTTTGATATATGAAAACTTTGTTTTTCACAGTACTTCTTGAAAGCACACTATATTATGCACTTCATTTTTTTCTGTAAGAGTTTAAACCACATAATATAAGATGACAAGAAAATTACTAAAAATATTATTATTATTATTATTATTATTATTATTATTATTATTATTATTATTATTATTATTATTATTATTATTATTATTATCATTTTCTGGTATGCTTCTGGTATAATAAAAAAAATACAAATTGTTCACATCTCCGCCCCCCCCCCCCCCTTCCAAAAAATGATTTAAAGAATTTAAAAAATTAAACATAAAAGTACCCCCCTCCCCCCACTCTTTCCAAAACATTATATATTAACATTTTTAATTTTCACCACATTCTATAAATAATATTTCTGGTGAGGGGGTTTTGTCTTGAGGGGGTTTTGTCTTGAGGGGGTTTGTCTTTGAATGCAGAAAGTGAGGGGGTTTTGTCTGAGGGGGTTTTGTCTTGAGGGGGTTTTGTCCTGTTACCCTTCAGCCAGATAGATCATGAATTCGCTTTAAAAGTAAATAGACAGTATTTTACAGTACAGCCGCCATTGACTGGTCACTTTCCACGGGTGGGCAATATTTCCACGGACGAAATAATATTAGACTCCAAACAATGATTATAGGAATAATCATCCAAAATGTAATTAGTGAAGCACCGGGTTGTTCCCGGTGCTTCGTTATCCTTTTACCAAACATTGAAAAGCAGACGACACTTGTAAAAAAATCTTGAATAACTAATGTTTTTTCATTTTTTGTCTCAAAAACATAGGTTATGACCCCTCATTCGAGCTCGTTCTAATGAGGGTTATAACCTATGTTTTTGAGACAAAAAATGAAAAAATAATAAAAATTAATTGGCGATTTTTGAGACCAGCACAGACCGGATTTTCTCCGTTACGTTGGGTAAAGGGTTAAATAAAATTGTGCTTATGATGATTTTTATTACCTAGTAAAAGCAAGCGTCAACATCGCCTCCCACGCGTGGATTATGTCCAAGGCGACTGTACTGTGCATCAATGAATGAGAGTAATGACAAATTAAAGGTCGAGAGCCCAGGCACTCAGTCTGTGACTTGTAATCGCCTCCATTCATCGATGTGAGGAACTGTGTATTTTCTTAACAAGCAATTTGCGTGATGAATCTCATCCAAAGATTGTGTGGGGAAACGTATCCTTTCAAAAATCAATCTAAAAGTTGTGTAATGAGAATTAATAGTAGGTGGGTGTGTTGCGTGGGTGAAATTACAGTCGTCACCCATAATAACTGCCAAAGATGAAAATCCTAAGGCCTAATTCTGTGAAGAGCATAAATCACTCTCGAATAAACGCGTTTTTTGTGATTAAGATCGAATGTAAACAAAACACGGAATTAACATCCGCCTCCATGGTATGTATTCACTCAAGAGATGGCGAATAAATATTTGTCTAAACTATAAAAAACGCGCATGCGCCGTAAGAAGAGGAAACATTAATTGAGAAATGAAGTAATTTATATTCCGATTATTATTGAAAGTAAAAACAGGAGAAGCCCAATCCCCGCCAAGGGTTTTAACGGAGATTTTTGTAATGCATAATTTATTTATCCAGACGCATAGGTACAGAAAAAGGGGGTGGGAGACCTCACCCCAACCAGAAGTTTTGTCAGAAATTAGTCAGTGGTACAAACCAAATGGTTTTTGCGCGCCGAAGACGCGCAAGGACGATGTGAGGCAAGTCCCTTTCGACTCTCTCTTTAACTGTATACGAGTTTGAACTTGTCTGGGCGTGGCAAAGGAGGAGAGTGTCCGGGTACTCAGCGACGCTTATGTCGTTTCTGCTTCTGTTTTAGAGGAGGTGGTTTTGATGGAGAGACTGTGAAAGTAGCAGTAGGTGTTGTATGTGGGCTGCTTGCCGGCTGACCTGAATGGTCTAGTCCGTGCTGCGTTATTGGTTGTTTCTGGTATTGGCTGTTGTGTTAGCGCCTGTTGTGCTGTCAGATGAATTTTGATTTCCCGGTTTATTTCCTCAAATTTCTGCCTTATTTCTTCATCCTGCAGTTCCCTTGTGATTCTGTGCTGTTCGGCCTCTTCTCGTAGAGTGTCCAGGACCAGGCTCTTTGGTGCTGAAGGGAGAGGCGAGTGGGGATTGGGAAGTGGCGAGAGGGCAACTTCCAATTCCATCTCAGTCTCCACATGACTGTCTGCATCCAACAGTTCCGGCTTGGGAACCGGAAGTGGGTTGGGTATGTCTGCGGGAGTGGGAGGGGAAGTGACGGCCGCTCTTCTCTCTCTCTCTCTCTCTCTCTCTCTCTCTTCTTTTCCAAAAAAAGCCCCCAGGCGTTGGGCATTCCTCCGCTTAGTAGACAGGTTCTTCTTTTTTCTCTTCGGTCTCACCTCTGAGCCTCCAGACTTCTTCGTGTGAGACCCAGTGTGAGAGGGGTTCCTCTCACGAAAGGTACTACCTCTACCCGAGGGAGGAGGTGTGGTGTCTTCTACAACCACTTGAATTCCAAGTTCAGGTGGACGCTCTTGCCTATCTCCTGGACAGTCCAGTTGATGGGACAAGAGAAGCCAAGAGCTGAAATGGTCTTTATGAGTCTTGCTGGTAATTCCAGTGTTTCCATTATGGCTAATCAAGGTGTTCACACCCGTAATCCACGCGTGGGCAGTGATGTCCACGCATGCGTTTACCAAGTAATATAAATCATCAAGTGCAAAATTTTAATGAAGCACTGGGTTGTGCTAGGGGCTTCATTAATGAAATGTTTGGTGATTATTCCTATAATTAGTGATTGGAATCCAATATTATTGCGTCCGTGGAAATATTGTCCATCCGTGCAAAGTGACCAATCCACGGCGGCCGTACTGAATACATGTTCATGTGAATTAGAGGAAAGGTACATGCATGCAAAAAAGTCCCAAATCAAATCTTTAAGAAGAAAGGCCGATGTTTGGGTAAAAAACAGGCAGTGGGTGAAAAAATGGAAACCACTTTCCTTGGATGCATGTGTCTTTGAAACGTAAGTAAATTATGAGGGAGAGTTTGCCCCCCCCCCCCCTCCCCCTCCCCTCTCAACATGCTACAAATACAAACAAATGTCAGCAACATACATTTATCTCAAATACATGATTGCACTAACGAGAGATGGCGTAGTCACTAGGGCTGTTTTCTCGCCCCCCCCCATCCCCATCAAAAAAAAAACAAATGTGAAATGTGATACAATCCTGACAACAGCATATTTGTAATTGAAAAAAGAAAATTTAAATTAATTTTGAGATTATATTTTCCATATAAATAAAATACTTTCCATCGTTTTTAGAAAATAAAACTCTTTGGGGTCAACTGACAGCTGGGGATGAGATAACAGAGCTAGAACCTTCAGTCGGGACAAGCAGGATTGTACAGATGACCCGACGAGGGTATAAGTTCAAGAATTGCTCCGTGAGAGACTTTGTGAACAGTCATCTGGAATAGTTTTGAACCGAGGTTCTATTGTATTCCATATCCTAGGGAAAGTATGGATTGGGAAGTTTTCAGAAAATTGAGTTCTTGGTTTTAGTGTGTGTAATTCACCCGTTTGTCTGGTGTCCATTCCTGAGAGGTTTTGGTATATTCTAAAAGTGTTCTCAAAGCTTTCAGGAAGCATGCCGTTATACCAATCGTGCATAAACAAAGAGACCTGAAGTTTGTACAGGTCTGTAAATTTTAAGATACGCAGCTCACAAAATAGTGCGTCAGTACGAGCATTGTAATTTTTTGTGTTAGCCGTAATTCGGATGGCTTTCATTTATAATTTAATGATCGATCGAGTTAACGACGGATGACCCCAGATATGGATACCATGTAGCAAGTGACTATGGATCAAGTAACATAATATTTTCTGGCATTCTTTCTGGAAAATCATCTTCACTTTGTTTATGGCATAAGTTGCCCTGGAAATTGTGGAGCAGCTTACTGAGATATGCTTCTTAAAGTTCAAATTTTCATCCACGTGGATTCCTAGAAATTTTACAGATTTTTCCTCTTGATTGTTGAATGTATCAACTTTCCAATGTCGTTACTTGTTATTGGTCAATAATAACTGAATTATTTTTTTATTTATTTATTGGTGTTTAAGGTCACATACTTCTGCACAATGGCTAACCAAGACCACAACATGGAGATAAAGTCAAGGTCAGTCAATCGTTGATACCCCATGTTGCCTACAGTTAAAACTAGAAGTCCTGTCACGAAATGCGCGCATATCTAGGCTTAATTGCGCGTAGCAATTGCGCGCGATCGTCATATGAAATGGCATCCAAAGCATGGCAGGTTCTCCTGGTTACTCATAGCAAACACATGCAATGTTTCAGCCAATGGACCTCCGGGTTACCCGGAGGTCCATTGGCTGAACATTGCTTGTGCACAGGCGATGTGTACATAATTTGATAGCCTTACTACGGTCATAACGCGTAGATTAACGCGCAGATCAACGTGCTATTTGTGCGCATTTCATGACAGGACTTCTAGTTTTAACTGTATTTCAGAGGACTCACACCTCAAGCATTAGTGACTGGGTCCTATTTTACCAGTGAAACAGAGCTTGTTTACCACAATAAACCTGCACTGCTTCACTTGACGGGGTTCCCACGAAGGAATAATAACTGAAATATGTGGTAAATATTCTATTTGCATTGATTGCAACGAACATGTGCACATTCTCAACATTTTCATTTTTCGGGAACATCAAAGTGTATTCTTTTAAAAACGATCAGATACAGCGAGGCACTGGAGATCTTGAAAACCTTAGACAATGTTTTGTTTGTTTAGAATTGAACTGAATTGAATTGAATTTATTGCACTCATAATAAGAATTATTATATTTTGCAATGCAAATATAAAACTTAAAAATACAACGTGAGTTACAATTAATTGATATTTATTTATTTATTGGTGTTTAAGGTCACATAAGTATGTACAATGACTAATCGTGACCGTGACAGTTTTACGGGTGGAGGAAGCCGGAGTACCCGGAGAGAAGCACCGAGCATCGACGAGCAACTGTCAGCTCCTCAACATTCTAAATCTGTTCAAGCTCCGCTCAAGCAGGGTTACAGCGGTTGATGACATGTGCACCATCGACGTGCAGTACGCATTAGTACACGGCGTCATCGTGCCCCCGTGTAGGCAACCGGGATAAAGTGCCTTGCCCAAGGACACAACGCTGATCGTCCCGGACGGTGATCGAACTCGGGACCTCTAAAATAGAAGTCCAACAGTCTACCAATGAGCCACCGCGCTCCCCAATTAATTAATTGATAATAAATGGTTGTTGAAGCAAGTGTTTTAATGAAAGTGAGAGTGAGAAAGTGAAAAAATGAATGATCAAATGTGATATATATAGAATAAACGTATAGTGTTTTCAAGTAAAAAAAAATATTCTACTCGTAGGATTAAGAATGAAACCGACGAGCCTCTGGCTCGTCGGTTTCATTCTAAATCCTTCGAGTAGAATAATTTTTTTACTTGAAAACAGTATACGTTTATTTTGTTTATCCTATAAATCATTTACAGGGAAGTTGCGGCGACGTGCTGCTACTCGTTCCAAAACACTGCGAGACGTGAGGAGCACATTGGTTCAATTCGATCGACAAGCAAAACTGGCAAAAATAAACAAGGCACAATGATACATTTCTGTGTAAAAATAATTCCCCTACAAACTTGCGCTAAACTTGCAAAAATACTTTATTAAATGAACAATGTTTATCTTTCTTATTTTCGTTGTTTATTGTTGTTTTTTAGTCGTCGATTTACCTTGAGTTTTATAAACAAATCAGACGACATGTGCATTTGTTTTTTTACACTTTCCTAATTTGGAAAGTGAAACATCACTCATCAAGTTCCGCCTTTCACAATCGAACTTGAATGCTTTTTAACGCTTGGTGTCAACTGATTTAATTTGTGTTTTCTTTGTTAGTTATTGTTCGTTTTATTCTTACACAGAGTTGAAATGTGTCATACAAACATAAGTTCAGCGACGGTCAACATTTGATAAACGTCGGTTCATTAAGTCTCCCAAAAACGAAACACGGGTCATGAGAACACGAATGCGGTAGAGGTCAAGGGTCAACAAGTAGGTCTCCACTTTTGGAATAAATTCTTTCAGTGTCAAACCTACGGGGAAAATTTATCACCCTACTAGGTGAATAAAGTAAAAATTTATCCAATGCTTTTATTGTTCGAATAATCGGCCTTTTGTGGGATAAACTTACAAATGATAAGTAAAGATAAAAAGATGAAATGAAGAATGCAGCTGGTGATGAGGTGAAATGATAACCAATTGACTTTATTCAAAATTCAAACTGAAACAATATTGAAAGAAAAAAAATGATATGAAATTTGTAACGGTGACACTAAAGCAAAATGTAATTGTATCAAAATACATGTACATGGGTACAGATTAAATTGAAATTCTCCCCAGCCCCTACCCCTTCAAATTTGTTAGTAGTATGTTCTTCCTTTGTATATCATAATTATATTTTCAGGTGGAGTCACTTGTACGGATACTGACTTATTATCCCATTACATTCTATTTGAGGGGACCTTTGGACACGCTCCAATAAGTTGTAATGAACCAACCAATCAACAACCCCCCACCTGTGCTCCTAATCTCATTCGTAAAAAAAAAACAATTTAAAATATTATCATCTGCATTGATCTGCTATTGTTTATTTATAGCATCCCCCATCCCCCTTAGCTGGAGGCGGTAGGGACACTTTTCAATATGTGACCAGTGAGCGTTCCAGAACTTCAGTTGTACAAAGATCAGTAAGATTTTCTCATACAAAAGCTGGAGTTTTTTCACTAAACAAACAGTTTGCATACTGCGGCTTCTTCGTCACAGTGAACAATCGATCCGAATCCTCCCTGTACATACAGCGTTATCTCTGTGCTGTCAGTCGTCTCCTAAGTGCAAATCGCCATTTTTCGAAGAAAGGCGAGGTTGCTGTTTCATGTCAGCTGCTCCGAAAGTCAAAAGGAAGAGGTATAGTAAAGTTGCCGTGGACTGGTCGTAATCCACGTGTGGGCAGTAATGTTCACGCATGCCTTTATCGGGTAATAAAAATCATCATCAGTAAAATTTTAATTAATGATGCACCATGTTCTACCCGGTGCTTCATTAATTAACTTGTTGATGATTATTTCTATAATTAGTGTCTGGAATCTTATAATATTACATCCGTGGAAATATTGCCCACCTGTGGAAAGTTACCAGTCCACGACGGCCGTACTGTATATTTCAACAGGTTTGCATTTGAGGCGTTATCCCACGGGGTCCACTTTGTCTGGACGCTGTATTGCTCATGTTTCAGGCAGACAAATAACGCCATAACCTTCGAGGGATGTGTCACATTCCGCTTTTATGGACAAACTGGCTGGTGGGCTTTTAACCAGTTTGTGGGGATAGAATGTAGAATTTTCGTTGCTATAAAGGGAACAAAATCTATCGATAAAAACACAAATGATTAGAAGTGATGTGAATAATTTGAAAATTGGCCAGATGCGGACTAGAGCAGTGGTAGTACACAACAACAGATTCTGCACCAAGGGGCCGTCGTTGTCGCTCATATCAACTCCGCTGTCATTTTTGTCGTCCACCTCCTCAACTCTCGTTGGCATTTTACACATTCACAAACTATTCGCGGTACCCCTTTCTGCAGAAAAGTTTCCTTGGACTGGTCGTAATCCACACGTGGGCAGTGATGTCCACGCATGCGTTTACAAGGTAATAAAATTGGTTTACCCCCATTAGTCAGACACCCAGTTGTCATACACCCCAGTTGTCATACAGTTAATTAGGGTTTAGCTGAAGTTAAAATAGATGATTACCTATTGTTGTAAATGGAACAACCAAGATGTGTACAACTTGAATAAAATTTATTTTCAACATTTTGTTTGGTACTGCTTTTGTCCTTTTCAAGGTTGACAAATAATAAAAATACCACGTAATTATCTTCTAAAAAATAATCAAAACAAAAATCTCACATAGATTGTGTAATAACACTGATAACTTTGACCTAAATTTTAAAACAAAATATTTTGTTCCAAACAGTTTGCTTTTGTTCTTTTTTATTTTCTTGTAAAAACGATGTTTGACTGTTTATTGACTAACTTCTAAGTAGACCTCTGTCACCTGTCAGCATCCAGTTGGATTTTGAAATATCTGCCATCCGTACTGGAGAAAGAGAATTTCCATTATCAGAGGTCAAGGGATGCTATTTCCACTAGGTTCAGGCTTTATGGCACACAACTCAAGATTTAGGTCTTGCCCGACCTAACAGAGAAGAATCTGTGGCTGGATAATGGATAAGAAGAGTTGTTGGGCTAGCACTTTTGCCTCCAAACTCTGTACAAAAATGCATGGTCAGAGGCCATGGAATCAACACCAGCTGTTCCACACGCAGAGAGCTTCAATGACTATATGGTCATTAACTGGGTGGATGATGATGCAAGATTTCTCATCCCCCTGTGGAACCATCATGAAAACTCAGGATCTAGAACTTACAACAATCTAGAATTCCACAATTGCCTAAATTCATCACTACCTCATCGACATCCTAAACTCTTCAGATTTATAAATATATTAAAGAAGATTGAAAAGGCAGCAGAAAAAATCAAAATTGCCCAAATGGACTTTGGTGCTGCTCCACCCGCCCTGAAATGGGTTTAGCGGGAAACTGATAACTGCCTGAAGGAACGACCTGGACAGGGTACAAAGTCTCCAGTGGAATTCCTTGATGCAACTGGAAGACCGTTGAGAATGGGATGATTGGTTTGTAAATATTAATATTCTTTTGTACATGTTTCTATTTGTCATTGTAAAATTGTACCTTTATTTATGATGTGTACCTCACATTTTTTATTTTGTTAATATTTGTTTCATATTTTTTTCATCAAACACGGTTTTATATTTATTTACCATAAAAATGAGTTATCATGGAATATGATTTTTTATTTATTTACTATAAAACAGGGTTAAATGTTTTCTTTATTGTACTTCATATTTTTCATTTTATTGTTAATTTATCATCAAAAAACTATTTATTTGTTTAATTATTCATGTTATTGTCATTATTTCATAATTTTAATATATTCTGTCACAAAACACATTGGTGAAGAAATAAATCACTAAACACTAATTAATTGTTTCTTTTCTGTCTGACTTATTGGCATATCCCACTATATTCTGAAGGTGATAAGTAATGGATTAGCTGTTCACTCAACCAAATAATCTGTGATTGTAAACTGTCTGACAAATGGGGAGTCTGACTAATGGGGGGATACCATAAAATTCATCATCAGCCAAATTTTAATTAATGAATTATTCCTATCATTAGCGTTGGCAATATTAATGCGACCTTGGAAATACTGCACATCCGTGGAAAGTGACCAGTCCACAGCGGCCGTACTATACATGTGATTGTTCCTGGTATATTTTGCTGCCATATTATCAACGAAAATAAATTCAACAATTTGTTCCCAGAAACTGGGTAAAAAGCTCGTTGTGCAAAAGATGGAAATTCGATCCAACTCCTCTGCGTTTTTGCACACTATTTTTTATCCGATTTAAAAACATGAGTAATGCAACCGCGAGACAAACTGGACCTTGTCACACAACCTCTCTAAATGATAAATGAAAGCCGTTGATGAATACCTCTCAATTTTCACATTCTTGTTATTTAATTAGCAAATGGCAACTCCTGTCATTTTCGAAAAACGCCGATTTTCACAGAGGACGATTGACAGCACTGAGAGGCTCCACGCAAAATATATCAATGAGGCATCATTCTTTCGCTTTTTTCTGACTGTTACTTTTTCTGAAACAATTTCACCCAGCATGCTTCAACTCTTCAAATACGAACAGCCGATTTCCCGTCCAAACTGAATCTTTTTACCACAGTAAATGTCGAGGTAATCTCAAAGGATGTTAAACAAACAATTTCAACCCCAGTTTCAGACCGGACATATAAATTATTCAAAACACAGGCGAATTTCACCAAAAAACACCATTCTTACCACTCAATCTATAAGTTACTAGTCGATTAACATAAGTTTGGAGGCCCGTTAAAACTGCACAATTTCAGTGACGTCATTCGACGGAGCCGGGCCGCGGGCGATAATGGTATAAATAGCCATTAGCGGCCCGCGGCCCGGCTATTTGTAGATTCAAGGTAGATGTAACAGGGAGTGGTAATAATAGTAATAACATGATTTTGGAGGGCATTATGGTTCATTAGCGGCCCTGCAGCAATGATGAACAGCCCTTGTGCTTATTAACGACCCTCGACTTCGTCTCGGGCCTTTAATAAACCATCGGGCTGTTCATCATTGCTGCAGGGCCGCTAATGAACCATAATGCCCTCCAAAATCATGTTATTGTTATATTATTACCACTCAATCTTTTAGTTACTACTCGATTAACATGATTTTGGAGGGCCGTTAAAACTCCATAATTTCAGTGACGTCATTTGACAGAGCCGGGCCGCGGGCGATAATGGTATAAATAGCCATTAGCGGTCCGCGGCCCGGCTATATTTAGATTCCATGGTCTTATGAATTACTCCCATTCGGATGACGGCCCTTTGTATTTCTGAACTGAAGTCGAACGCACGATCGAAACAGAAATATCGAACCGACTTTAGTGATTATTTCTTCCAGCAATTCCTTCGTGCGGTAAGCTGTAACAGGGAGTGGTAATAATAGTAATAACATGATTGTTGTCAGGCATCATGATTCATTAGCGGCCCTGCAGCATTGATGAACAACCCTTGGGCTTATTAACGGCCCTCGACTTCGTTTCGGGCCTTTAATAAACCCTCGGGCTGTTCATCATTGCTTTAGGGCCGCTAGTGAACCACAATGCACTCCAAAATCATGTTATTGTTATATTAACTGCATGTATGAAGATATCATGTAGAATAATCTGGAATATGATATTCAATGACTGGTGTCCAAGATAAATAATATTTTAATCAACTAGTGTTGAAGTGTTTCATGTGAACATTTTCTGTAATCTCATCCTCCCTGTGGATTTATTATTTATTCTGGAGGCGCGATAACAGCCTTTCACGTAAATACCGAATGTTTTTAACCCAGCCATTTGTCCTGTAGTTCTATTTATCTTTACTGGACACGTACACAAGGAAACAGAGAAATTCGAACGGATCGTGACTGATCGCAATCCGGTCAAAATTGTCTAGTCTAAACAATATTTTATTTGAAAAATAAATTCGGAACTTTTATATACACTGATAATCTTATACTAATAGTAATATAAAAAACAAAAAGAAGTATTGAAAGTAAACGCACTTCAAGAACAGGATTCGACAGCAAGCTTTAGGCTTTTGTAAAGTCGTCTCCTTCATAGTAGCAAATATACACAGTTTCATTCCAAGACTCAGGCAGGATCCAACATAATTTCTCATTAACCCTTTACCCAACATAACGACCAAAGCCGGCCAGTGCTATTTACAAATATCACCATTCAATTTTCATTATTTTTTGTCTCTAAAACATAGCTTATGACCCCCATTGGAACGAGCTCGTTCCAATGGGGGTCACAAGCTACGTTTTCGAGTCAAAACTGGAAATATTTAGTTATTGAAGAATTCTGTTTGTAGGTGTCGTCTGCTTTTAGTGTTAGGTAAGAGATTAAGAGTAGGATGAGAGAAAAGAAACAACAGATAAAAGAATGAAGAATATGTACAGTTTCGGATGTGGATGGATGATTGTCAAGTCGATTCAAATTGGAGACCAAAGGTTTGTGTCGAGGGTCGACAAAGCAGACATGTCACACATTAATGTTCTTTTGTGCGTTCCATTCAAAGGTGGTGCGAAGTTAGACATCAAAAATCACAATGATAAAGCTCGTACAACGCCCAAACACCTCAGAGACGGGTAAACCACCCGTTCCTGCCATCACAGCCTGTCAATTAAGGAGGACAGTGTTGACGTTTGGTGTGGCCGTTGAGTACGGCGGCCCCAGGGAATCTCATCGCTAGACCCACTGAACGGCCTTCCAAAACGACGAATACCAAACTTGAAAACTATGTCATGATTTCGCTACAACAATTGCCGAGAGTCTCGGCAACTATCATTACGAATCCCTGACACAATTTCGGAGCATGACACAAGGAAGGATTTTCTTGCCAACAATAGTATTTCATCGCGTTAGTTTGCTCTCGAGTCCAATACAGAGTGGCCCGTCAATGCTTTTGCTAAGAACAATAAATTTTCTAACAACTTTAAAAATATTACTATTTGTTGTACTGGCGTTGTGTTCTGAACCACATAATAGCGTGTCAGAAGATATTTGCATCGACCACCAAGCGTTTCATGTTTGTGTAGCACGGACAGTACAGGGGGTAATGCTCTGTTGTCTCTATTCCACCGCAGTAGGGCTGTACGATATTCAAAACTGAATACCGGCATCGGTATTCAAACAATACCGTGGTATACCGGTATATCGAAAACTGTCCAGACATATGAACACAAGTACCACAATCGAGACTCGAGGCATCACAGTTGGAACGAATTAGCATGCCTTGATGATGCTATTCGAAAAACCTTTACCCTACGCAGACGATATCAAAATTTATTATTTTCAAAATTAGTTTATCAGATTTTTCCCAAAGATTTCAACAAAACTATATTATGTGACCCCTCATTGGAACGAGCTCAATGAGCTCGTTCCAATGAGGGGTCACATGATATAGTTTTGTTGAAATTTTTTAAATTTATTTTTTCAACTGCTGAATTTGTATATTAGAGGGCACAAACAGACGATTCCTTGAATAAAGGGATAATATTATTCATTCGGGGCTACAGTTAAAAAAACTCAAGACATCTTGAAAATTAAATTGTGGGTACATAAATAATGACGATAAACCGATATTTTTGTAATTAACTGGTATTCAATCGATATTGGTTTGAATGACGGTATATATCGGTTTATCGATATACCGTGCAGCCCTACACCGCAGGTACAACATGGAGTGACTGAGATGTGATTGTTAAACAAATGTTGACGTAGGTTCCAAGTCTCAGTCTACAATGTATTATTGGACCTTTCTAATTAAAGTGAGAGATTAAATGGTATGGGGGCGGCCTTTGGCTACTAGGAAGATGATTTTTGAACGCTAAAGGTTGTATCTGTCGGATATCAATGGGAAGTTCATTCCAAAGTCTGACTGTTGAGTAGAGGAATGCCGTGTGACGTAAAACAGAGTGAGATGGTGGTAAGTTTATAGCGTTTCTTAGATTATAATTATGTAGTCTAGAGGGCGGAGGGAGCAGGTTATAAAGGTAGAGTGGTGTGAGCTTATAAAACATTTTTATGAAGTTGTATAAGTTTATGTTTGTTACGTCGAGATTCAAGGGACTCTCATCCACATTCATTTTCGTGCTATCTTCTCGGGGCACTCTTTGTGGTCCATGTAACTAATCTTGCAGCTTCCGATTGAATGTTTTCGAGTCTTCTGCTTTCTTCAGCCGCAAAAGTTACCCCACACTTGACAGCCGTATTCCAAGAGAGGGCTGATGAAAGAAAATTAGATTGTTTGAAGTGTTTTCCGGTCTAAAATGTATTTGTATTTCTTTAAAATATTTACGCGCCTCCAAGCTTTATCTGTTATATAATTAACATGATCATTCCACTTTCCACGGTTATTAACACTTTACCCAACGAATCGGCCGCATCCGCCCGCGTAATATGCAACTTCAGCAGTTGAAAAAATATTATTTTTCAAAAATATTTCAACCAAACTATATCATGTGACCCCTCGTCGAGCTCGTTCCAACGAGGGGTCACATGATATGGTTTTGTTGAAATTTTTTGAAAAATTAAAAAAAATGATATTTAAAATTAAACTGCGTTGGGTAAAGGGTTAAAGTAAGATCTAGGTGCTTATGTGAAGTAACGTCCTGGATCGGTTGCTTAAACATTCTCAATATCGATTGGAGTGGGAGATTATTTTTTCTAGTGACTGTCATAGTTACTGTTTTGGATGGATTAAATGTCACGATCCCTTGACTGAACCACCTATCTATTTTCGTTATATCATTAGACATTATTTGTACCGAGTGCATTGGGTTTTCCACTATAATAGAGGGTGATGTGTCATCAGCAAATGGTCGTATATCGGAGTCAATATCATTGACAATATCGTTGATATATATTAAAAACAGTAACGGTTCCAGAACAGAACCCTGGGGAACAACAGTTTCAATTTGTTGCCAACTGGGGGAGTGTGAACGTATAACTACCCTTTGTTGTCTTTCGTTGAGATATGATTTAACCCAGTCTAGGAGAGAGCCTGTTGTGACAATTTTCTCTAGTTTATAGATTAAACCTTCATGACAAACCTTCTCAAAAGCCTTACTGATATCATAAAATAGAATTCGTATTTCTTTTTGGTTGTCCAGGGCTAAAACTATAGGTTCATAAATGTCAGTCAGTTGGTAAACGATGCAGTCACTAGGAATAATCCCTGACTGAAACGTAGACAAAAGATTATTTGACTTGAAAAATTCAAAGTCTTTGATAAAGACACATTTTTCAAAAACTTTACTCAGAGAGCTCAGAACAGAAATTGGACGATAGTTAGTTATGTCAGATTCGTCTTTGCTCTTGAATACTTGCGACACATTTGCCAGTTTCCATTCTTTTGGGAAGTAGGCATGGTGCAAGTATTCATTGAATAATATTGTTAACGGATAAATTAGACTTTGTTTACAATTTTTCAGGATATATGGACGGATGCCGTCATTGCCAATTCCTTTGTTGCATTTGAGAGAGTTCAATGATGTTTTTTATCTTCTTCAGTAAGATTATTGCATTTAAAGTTGGCCTCGTGGGATTCAAAGGACAGCGTGGTAGGTTATGCTGACTAGTATCTATTTTCGCATGTGAGATGAAGTAATCATTCAATGCTTCAGTTTTTCTGCGTCAGATAGTACACTGCAAACAAATATAGGTTCTCTTTAGAACAAAAACTGGTTCTAATCTTGTCCCTGAGATGGAACCAGCTCTGTTTAAACAGTATTTATTTCAAATAAAATAATTTACCAAGATTAGCATTCAATTTTAACAGAATATTACATGAACTGAAGTAGATTCAGCACTAAACTTGGAGTTTATTCAACGCAGTCGTCAAACATTTTGAAACAAAGGAGATATGAACAGTTGGTATATCGAACCAGTTTTGGTTCTGTATAGAACCAAAACTGGTTCGATATACCAACTGTTCATATCTCCTTTGTTTCAAAATGATTTGAGACAACCTCGTATAAGCTCTAAACTTACGGCTGAAACCCCCTCACTTCAAGTTTAATTCTGTTAATATTTAATGTTAATCTTTCTAAATGTATTTGATTTGAAATAAATACTGTTTAAACAGAACTGGTTCCATCTCAGGGACAAGATTAGAACCAGTTTTGGTTCTAAAGAGACCCAATATTTTTTGCAGTGTGAAGTATCGTTATTGTACTGGGTGACTTGAATAGGATGTTATGGATTAGACTTTATAAGTCCACTGAGGGTTTTCCACCATACCTTCGAGTTTGTTTGGGGGTTAGTTAGCGTTTTTGAGTTTTTGGTAATATGTTCTCCTTAGCTTACCGAACAGCTGAGATTGTTTCATTACGTTTTTTCCGGTAGGCAGCTCAGTAGTTGGGTGTAATTTGGCGTTTTGTCTTTTCGTGGAGACGACGACGATGTGTTATGAGCAAGAGTAACTCAATGCGCATCCACTCCGGTTCACTTGGGCTAGTTGTGATTACTCAGTTGGGCATATATTTTGTAGCCAGAGATTTTAAGACATTTACTAGTTTGTCACAACTTCTCTTCTCTGTTGAGTCGGATGGGTGCTTTCGCGTCCTAATTGGATACGTTGGTGGTAAGTCTCCTCCTTCCCAGAGCAATATATTGTGCAGTTTTAGAATATTTATTTATTTATTTATTTATTTATTTATTTATTTATTTATTTATTTGAATCTAATATTTCTATTATTTATTAGTATTAGTATTTTCTAGATATTTTTCATCAAATCAAGTGATGGCTGCTTTACAGCAGCCATGACTAGATTTGATGAAAAATTAATCTAACTGTAACACAAGAAATCATTGGTGAAAAAATCCATTCCATTTACAGGGAGACAATATGATTAAATATGCACAACTTATACTTTTTTCAGAGACAAGAGAAACCCTGCGCTGGGCAGGAATATCTGTCAGCAGCATGCAAAGAGTTCAAGACACTTTCACCAGTCAAGGTCATATCGCGCCAAACAGTTTTACGGGTGGAGGAATACCCGTGGAGAACCACCTAGCAACAGTGAGAAACTGTCAAATTCTCCAACTTACTAACCCGGTACAAACGGAACCAACCTACTAACCCGTACATATGGTTCGTTTTTTCCGACCAGCTGATATATTCCAGACGAATGAGTCTAAAAATACCATAAAGAATCATTTTCTTTGAATTAACACCAGAACTGTTGTCAGTGGCGGACTGGGCCAAGAAAAGTTACCGGGGAATGCAACCAAGGGAGCCTCAGACCTGAAGAAAATTTTGATTTTGCGAACTGAAGGAACGCAACTTCCTAACATTGGAGTGATCAACAGCAGCCCACATAGAGGACATTTCGATGGCATTATTTTATCATCTTTATCAATCATTCGACAAAAATGGTTCTACCGGGGAGAGGGGAGACCCCTCGTGAAGACCATAATTCGGCCCAATCGGAGAAGGTTTTGATTTTTGAAATTAAAGGAACGCTGTTTCGTTTCATCCGAGCGATCAGTGGCAGACTAGACTGCTGGTGTATTGAAATTTCCTCTATGTGGACTGCCATTGGCAGTCCACATAGAGAACATTTCCATACAACGGCAGTCAGTGCAATAAGATCTTCGTCTTTTGGTCATTTTCACGAAATTTGACCTACCAACAGGCGTTGAGCTGCATCAATTTTGGAGGACCTCGAGGGAACCCAATAGGGGGGGGGGGGGCACTGGGAATTTTCCCGGTAGACCATACGGCCAGTTCATCACTAACTATTGCTCAGTCGAGACGGGATTTGATCAGTTTGATGACATTACCATTATTCACTTATTTATTTATTGATGTTTAAGGTCACATACTTATACACAATGGCTAATCATGACCATGACAGTTTTACGGGTGGAGGAAGCCGGAGTACCCGGAGAGAACCATCGAGCAACGACGAGCAGCTGCCAGCTCCCCAACATCGTAACTCCGCACTGCGCAGCACAGGAAGGGTTAGATTGGTTGAAGTTTTGCGCACCATCGACGTACAGTACGCCTTAGTACACGGCGTCATCGTGCCCACATGTGGACAATCGAGGTTAAGTGCCTTGCCCAAGGACACAACGCGGGAGTCCGAATCGACCTCTAAGACGGTCACCCATCCGAGGATTAACCGGGCTCGACGTTGTTTAACTTCTGTGATCTGACGAGAACCGGTTACCGCAACGCCACCGCGCCCCCTGACATTACCATTAGAAGTTAATGAAGACCCATCACCAACGTAGTTATTCTTTATTACGTCGCGTACTTCCACAAATTGTGTTCCTATCTTGGTGTTTTCAGTGTAAATTAAAGATTGATTGTAACATCTTTAACTGAGACACGAAAGAATATCTATATATATCTTTGAGAGTAAATGGGTATCACATTACATCATCGGTTGTCTGCGCTCAAATTTCCATGAAAAACTGCACAGAGCAGCGTCTAATTCTGAACATAATTAGACAGGTGGACTGAGTGCTTGTCAAATGTATTGTGGGACTCAGTCTGGGAACCGATGCTCTCAGGCCACCAGTCTAATTCTGTTCGGTATTCGACCCTGTTATGGGCTGATTCTTTATCCATTTTTTGTGGAAATTTGCACGCAGACGACATTTGATGTGATATTTTCAAAGATATACAGGTCATCTTTCCTGCACGGTTATAGATATTACTATCCATAGGTATTTAATTCCCTAAGATAACATCAAGATATCAACATAATTTGTCTCCCTTGTCTACCGTACGGCCGCCGTGGATTGGTCACTTTCCACGGGTGGGCAATATTTCCACGGACGCAATAATATTAGATTCCAAACACTTATTATAGGAATAATCATCAAAATTTAGTCAAAGGGGTACCGGGTACAACCAGAGTTTCAAACATTGGAGTCAGAAAAATATTTTTTTAAATCTTTTTCCTGCCTCCAATGTTGACACCCCGGTTACAAAAACTGATACTTGAGGGACAAACCCCTGTGGAGAATCCTATGTTAATTTTAATCCCACAAGTGTCAGCATTTGGCGTATGGGGAATTCAGTGCTAAATTTTGTACCCAGAGTATCAACAACCACTACTTGTGTGGATTTCACTACCCAGGCGTGGATTACGAATAGTCCACGACGTCTGTACTGTACGCGGCGTAATCATAACATTACGGTTGTGGAAAGTCTTTTCATTTGTGGTTATAATGCCATCAAAATGCCGATCAAATCAAGTCTGGATTGCACGATATTTCTAGCTTTCGATTCGCAGAGACTGGATTTTTTTAATCCTTTACCCAACGAATCGCCCGCATCCGCCCGCGTAATATGCAAATTCAGCAGTTGAAAAATATTATTTTTCAAAAGATTTCAACAAAACCATATCATGTGACCCCTCGTTGGAACGAGCTCGTTGCGCTCGTTCCAACGAGGGGTCACATGATATGGTTTTGTTGAAATTTTAATTCAAATTGTAAATATTGTCATTTTTACAACAGTAAATGTTGTTAGTTTCCATCCCAGAATTGTATTCAACGAACGCTCGCCTCTTTGGGCAAGGTAATCAAAAAAAGCGAAATATTACAGGGCGGAATCAAGGTAGTTTCGGATCTTGAACTCTTCGTCGGGTTTCCTAACAAATGATGATTCAAAAATTTCAGATTAGCGTGATTCGAATGAAACCGAATCATCCGGAAAATATCGGATCGAACCCCATGTCGAAACTTCATAGGGTCCCACCATGTGTCCAGGGCTTTTACACTTAGATGAGTCGGCATTCAACTGAGGGGCGACCTGAAGGGTTTCTACTGAAGAGTGACTGAAATATTAACTGAGAGGTGAGTTGAAAGGCCTCTTCTGGGGTTTGAGTTAAAATTTTACAAAGGGATCGACAAAAAGAATAATGGAAGAAAGGGTGAATACTTTCGGCATATGCTTGTTGTGTGACTGAGTCACAGTGTTGCATGCCCACGGCACTGCCATTTCCACTAGCCGCGGAAGGGTGCCGTTATATAGCATCTCTTGTCATCCCTCAGAGATTCTAACGTATTCTTTATTTGCATTTGACTGACAAATTCCATTCGGCCGCTCACAACGACTAAGAATGCTTACAGGATTACCATGTCCGGGAGATTCAAATGAATGCCGTTACATCGCATAAAATGAACACTTTAACCCTTTACCCAACGTAACGGCCAAAACCGGCCAGCGCTATTCTCAAAAATCGCCAATTAATTTTCATTATTTTTTCATTTTTTTGTCTCAAAAACATAGGTTATGACCCCTCATTGGAACGAGCTCGTCGAGCTCGTTCCAATGAGGGGTCATAACCTATGTTTTTGAGACAAAAAATGAAAAAAATTAGTTATTCAAGATTTTTTTTTGCAAGTGTCGTCTGCTTTTCATGTTAGGTAAAGGGTTAATCAGTAAAACTGGTTCGGAAACACTCATCAACAACCCCGGAGACATTAATGAATCCGCGAAAAATTTTACTAAAACTTATTTACAGATCATAACAATGCATACTACAGCAACAATACCACCACAACGACAAGCCGTGGTTTGACAATAATTTAAGAAGAGAAATATGCTATTGTGACCGAACAAGAAGCGACGCTTTAAAATTTGAAAAAATGAGACATGGAATAAATACAAAGAACATAGAAACAAGGTAAACAATATGAAAAAATTCGCAAAACATAACTTTTACAATAAATTGGACGAATTGCTGTCTTAAAACAAAGACCCCAAACAATTTTGGCACATAATGTTCTTAAGCAAGGGCAGTGACACTGGCATTCCCTCACTCTGTCAAGTGACTGACATTGGGTCAAAAATAATTGAAACTGACAAAGAAAAAGCTGAATTACTAAATGAAGCATTTTCAAAAAACAGAAGACTAGAGGCCCGAAATCATAACCTTCCAATACTAACAAGTCGTTGCAATGGGTCACTCACTGAGGTGATAATTACTGAAGATGTTATTAAAATACTCAGTACGCTCCCAACAAAGAAGGTAACTGGTCACGATGGAATAAGTCAGAGAATGTTGAAAGAAACAAAGAAAACAGTGTGTAAACCGTTAAGTATGTTGTATTGTAAGTCCCTATCGTGTGGCATCTATCCACAAGAATGGAAATGGGCGGACTTAATCCCCCTATTCGAAAAAGGGGACCGCAGCGACCGTAACAATTATAGGCCAGTTTCCTTGCGCTGTTGTGTGGGGAAAATAATGCAAATAATAATTTTTAACAGCTTATTCGCCCACTTCGATGAACACCAACTATTCTACAAACTACAGATAGGTTTCTTACCCCAAAACAGCACCTTCTTCCAATTACTGGAGATATACAACTCTTTGTGCCAAGCTGTTGATAAAAAAAACTGATAACATGCGAGGTTTTTTGTGACATTTCAAAAACCCTTGATAGGGTATGGCACAAAGGCTTGATCTTTAAACTTCAGGAATATGGAATTACCGGTACCCTTCTTGGGTGGTTGAACGGTTATCTATCAAATAGGGGAACAACGTATCCTAGTCAACGGATATCAATCTGTCTACAGTGCTGTTACAGAAGGCGTTCCCCAAGGATCGGTCCTTGGTCCATTTTTGTTTCTAGTGTATATTAATGATATTTCAGAAAACGGTTGAGACGATTACAAGGCTTTTCGCGGATGATACATGTCTTACGAGCTGTGGGTATTCTGTCTCAGACCTCACGGCTGTACTAAACAGCGACATTGAAAATATAAACGGGTGGGCTCAACGATTGTTAGTAACTTTTAATGTGCGAAATACACAAATAATGCTTTTCTCACTAAGAAAGGCCCCAGCAGTTCCATCAATAAAATTCGGAGACTCAATTCTTCCTACAACAAGGGAACACAAACATTTAGACTTAACACACCAATCCGACCTGTCTTGGGATGGTCATATCAATTCGTCGGCTGAGTGTTAGAATGTTCTATGTCCCATAGGGGACATAGAACATTCTAGCACTCAGGCGACGAATACAATATGTTCTCGTGTTGATTCTAAATTATCACGAATAAGGAAATTAAAATTTACCCTCAACAGGAAGACTTTTGAGAAAATGTATTCGCATCTATCCTCGCCATATTGGAGTATGCTAGCCCCGTTTGGGGTGGAGCACTCCAGTACCAGCTTGAACGTCTCGATGAGTTACGCTGCGATTCAGCGCGCATAGTAACCCGACTAACAAGATCTGGATCCAAAAGAACGCCTCCTATTCGAAGTAGGATGGAGTCCACTTGGTGAGAGACGTTACACCTAAAGAATGGTTCTGTTCTACAAAATTGTAAACAGTCAGTCCCCTGAATACCTGTCTGAACTATTGCCCTCTCGCTTTAACGAACTGCACGGTCATAACTTACGCAATGCCTCGAACTTTATTCCCATAGACTTACGAACTGAATTGTTGAAAAAATCTTTTCTCCCAGAAGCATAGCTGACTGGAACAATGATAAAACAAAAAATTGCCCTTCACTGGAATCTTTTTAAAAAAGTATAACACTCCCTAATATACGGCAACGAAGTACTTTTTAATGTAGATAAAAGAACATACTGTATAATGAACGCCAGAATACGAAGCGAATGCAGCGAACTAAAATCAAAAATGTTTGCCAATTATATCTCCAGTTCTCCTGAAAGTGCATGTGGTAACGCTCGAGAAGATGCACATCATTTCTTCTTTGATTGCAATTTATATTCTCAAGCCAGGGCCGAACTTCAAGACAAATTGTCAAAATTTATTATAACCAACGTGGGTCAACTATGTTACGGAGACTGTACCCTGTCAAATACAATACAGACATATTCTGGCTGTTCAGCAATTTATTAACAATTCTAAAAGATTCGATAGCGGTTTGTAACTGGTGTGAGTATTTATATACATACACATACATATCTTAACTGTATCTATATACATATACACAGCTATTTTAACTGCTATCAAATGAGCACATGCACTAGTGACTTATGCTGAACGAATACATGGTATATTTGTCTTAAGACTGACTTACAAGTACATTTCTCGGGTTACTAAAAGTTTGGATTAATATCGCTTTACTGTCAGCCGCCTCAGCCACACCATTTGACCACTTCCATTTCACCCAGTCACTCCCCCCCTCTCTCTCTCTCTCTCTCTCTCTCTCTCTCTCTCTCTCTCTCTCTCTCTCTCTCTCTCTCTTCTACCTTCATATTCGATAGCTTTTTCATGTTATTACTTACTGACTTTTCAAGTTTTTGTTCTCATCTTCTCTTGTACAGTTAGATTTTTGTTTACAAAAGTATGTCGCCACGAGTTAATTGAAATTGTATTACCTGCGGAAAGGGGGAATTCTTGAGTGGTACGCACTTGTCCATCAATCCATTTTGTACTTTTGGTGTAATAAAATATGTTTAAACTACATCGCATACTTTGGCGTCATGGCAAAGGATGCAATCGAACATCTTTGCTGCCTGCGATGAATACAAAGTACTTATAGCATCCGCTACTTGCATCGGTCACTTGACAAATGGCCGGGAACTGTGTCATTGGAAAATACAGACCACGACTTCGTATTCTCCATTCAGAATTGCATGGCTGTATATACCTCATATTTCAAGATGTTTTATATTAATTATTGAAACTAATAAGAATAAGTGTGGAGCTATGACGTTTTATCGACAGACGAAATGATTGATCAAGTTTACTCATTCAACGCTGAATTCTTCCAACAAATTACACTCTTAGCCCTTTACCCAACGCAGACGATATCAAAATTTATTATTTGAAATATCATTTTTTCAAATTTTTCAAAAAATTCAACAAAACCATATCATGTGACCTCTCGTTGGAACGAGCTCGACGAGCTCGTTCCAACGAGGGGTCACATGATATGGTTTTGTTGAAATTTTTTGAAAAATAATATTATTTCAACTACTGAATTTGCATATTACGCGGGCGGATGCGGGCGATTCGTTGGGTAAAGGGTTAGAGGACGACGAAAACCAACACAATTCTGGAATAACCAAATACGTTAAATTTTGTCCCCAAAACCCACAGGTCTGGTTCAAAAAATTAAAATAATAGGAAAATTCAATGTTATTGAAAAATATTCCGGGCTAGCATTCATTACAATGTATTGTTACTCTTTTAAGCACATTGTACACTGAATGAATAAGAAATCGCAGAATAGTTTATTCCCCGCAAGCAACAGTACTGAAATAGGAAAAAATGGACGTTTCAAAGAATTAGAATATTTTAAACACATGTTGATTTCTCCTATTTATTGTGATGTTGAAGTGGTGCTTCATTGATTAAATTTTTGAAGATTATTCCTGTAATTATACCCCACGCAACGAGTTGTGGGGTGGGGGGGGGGGTATTATGGAATCACCTCGTCCGTCCGTCCGTCTGTCCGTCCGCGCTATAATACGGAAGTTACGAGGTTTTTTTTTTGTCCGGACAGGCATTATGCGCTTACCGAAATATTATGAGCTTATTTGATATATTATGAGTTTAATTACTAAGATATGAGACTTATGAGGCAAATAGCGATTTTTGGGGGTTTATATTAAGGGTTAGAGCCAGTTCAGGGTTGGGGTTAGCGTTAGTTACTATCAAGCATTACGCTGAGGTATGTAACCATGTCTATACACCCCCCCCCCCCCAAAAAAAAAACAAAAAAAACAACATTTTACCGAAAAAACGAGGTTTTAACCGTTGTCCGAACGAATTTAAAATGATCAATTTTTGCGTAAAAAATTAAGCCCATAACTCCCATTTTTAAGAACGTCCGTCCGTAGACATAATTTTGTCCGGAGAATTTCTCACGTTTATAGACCAATTTGCTCGAAACCTAGTATGAATGTTCACCACCATGGGAACCTGTGCACCTGCAATTATAGTTCTGGTCGGATTATTTTTGACCGAATTATGCCCCTTTTCGTCTTGAAAAAGCAGGCCTAGAGTTTTGTCCGGAGATTTTCTCAGATGTTTATAGGTCGATTCTGTTGAAACTTGGTAAGGATGTTCACTACCATGGGAACCTATGCATCTGCGATTATAGTTTCGATCGGACTTTTTTACCAGAGTCGTGCCACTTTTCGCCTTAGAACAATCATGGCGGCAGGGCAGGGGGGGGGTATGGACAGGCCCATCTGGGGCAGTCAGACCTCTAGTTCGTGTTTGAAATCTAATATTGTTGCGTTCGGGGAAATATTGCGAACACGTGGAAAGCGACCAGTTCACGGCGGCCGGTCTGCGGTGTTATACATCACTATATATATTTATGTATTTATGTAGAGTCATGACAAGCTTCGAAATTCAAGTCATTTCGAAATCGCCGGAGGATTCGAGACGATTCGCGTAGACTCGAAAAATTTCAAATGATCGAGGTATTCTGAAAATCCTACTAAGCGTCTCCTCTTGAACTCGTCTCCCGCACATCTTTCGTGAAACTTGCATGAACGCGTTTGAAAACTTCTTCAGATGGCGCAACCTGCTTCATTTCGCCAACGTATCTGTCATGATATTGTGTTGTAGTGTAGGTCGTTGGTGGTATATCGTCCCTTGAATGCAATAAGACATCATCTGCAATGCTAAAGCAATATACTCCGTGAAAGCTAAATCATGTATTGACAAATCGTCGCCTGGGTGCTAGAATGTCCTATGTCCCATAGGGGACATAGGACCTTCTAGCACTCAGGCGACGAAATGGAAGGTCGTTTCGGATGAAGTCATTGAAGAATGTCTGTTGTATCATCCGTCACGCGCGCGAGTGGTTGGTATCCAAAAACCACATTTTTACTAGTCACTAACTAGTTTGTTCATCTCGGACTCGTAAACACTGCAAACATCCTTGCCTCATATTGTAAATCAGTGGTAAAGGCGTTGAACTTCAAACTGAAAGATCCACGGTTGATCCCGGCCAAGGGTTCATCCCGATTGCCCACATGGGGGCACGGTGGCACTGTGTACTATGTCTTCAGCCAATGCTAGCAACCCTGCTTGCGCCGAGTTAGTACCTTGTGGAGTCAGACAGTTGTTCGCCGGTGCTCGGTGGTTCTCCCCGGATACTCAAGCTTCCTCCACCCGTAAAACTGTCCAACCTGAAGTGACCCCGGTTGTCGAACATGTCGTTAAACCCCAATAAATAAACAAACCATATTGTAAATGAGAGTACGAGCTGGATCCTAACCAATTTGATCCCAATCCATGATTGGGATCAAATTCGTTAGGATCCAGTTCGTAAACTGGAAAATGTTAAATGTGTTAGTCCGAAATTTCTAGCCACCTCCCTGGCCTTCATACCAGCGAACACCTGTCGGATATGACCCACAGACACGAGCTTTCTCACGGGCGGATAATATTCCATCCCTTGTATTGAACAGGAGTGTATATAGTGTATACAAACCACACAATTAATAAATCTAATGATGAAATGCACAGAGGTCCCATGCAATATACTTTGCAAGTCAATGTGTGATTTTTAAAGCACTTCCAATGGCCTACTTACTAGACGCGGTATTGGTCTTGAGTACACGAAGACTAGGACCCTGTGAAGCACATATTTTCAATTCGAATCGAATTCGATCTATTATTCGAAATCGAATCGAACCTCGATGCAGGGGTGTCCAGAGGGTGACCGATTGGTGGAAGGGGTGTTGTAAACCTGATTTGTTGTGACTGTGACGGCTCAAGTCCAGAATATTCCAACTACATCATCAAGGCATGCCTTCGTCGAAGGCATGCCTTGATGGTGTAGCTGGAATATTACCCAGTAATGGCTAGTTCGAAGACAATGGGGTGATGTGGCGGTAACCGGTTCCCGTCAGATCACCGAAGTTAAGCAACGTCGAGCCCGGTTAGTCCTTGGATGGGCGACCGTCTGAGCGATCGATTCGGACTCCCGCGTTGTGTCCTTGGGCAAGGCACGTGACCCCGATTGTCCACATGGGGGCTCGATGACGCCATGTACTAAGCCGTACAGGACGTCGATGGCGAGCATGTCTTCACCCAATCCAACACTGCCTGTGCTGCAGTGCGGAGTTACGATGTTGGGGAGCTGACAGCTGCTCGTCGTCGCTCGGTGGTTCTCTACGGATACTCCGGCTTCCTCCACCCGTAAAACTGTCACCGACACGATATGACCATGGTTGTTAAAGAGTGGTTAATGCTTAATAAAATAATTAAATAAATAAGTTCGAAGACAGAAACGAGTGAGTGAGTTGCCCGTACTATGTGAATTGCACAGGACAAGCCGCTAGCAACAGCTCTCCGTCGAGATTGTTTGGAAACTTTGAATTTGCTTCCAACGGTGGAAGTGACTGGTGAGCCTGGAATTAGCATGGCTGGCGGCGTGAGTGCAGATTCTATATTTGTTAGTATAGTGGAAATTACGTTCCGTCTTCACTTTCAGCATTATTTATGTACGATTTCCATCTGAACTATGAAACGGAGAATATGACTGAAACCAAGCTATATTCCAGTGAAGGGGTGAAGGGAAACGAATCGGGACGCAGATTTCGAATCGAACCGAATACCAACTTGATATTCGAAATCGAATCGAATCTCGAAGCTTCGAATGGCCCTAACGTAGCCTAAATTCAAAATTAACGTTTTCTTCTGAAGCTATAGGAATATATGTCTCACATTTCATAAAATATTCGGCCAAATATTCTTTCGGAAAAGTTGGGAAAACTGCGGTAGTTCAAAATTCTTTGTGTAATATATTTTCGTTTATTTTTATTGATTGAGTCATGATTTGGTAATATTTTGTTCATTTAGTCTCGACCAAATGGTCTAAGCGCGGCGTAATCCGATCGCAGTCTGACCGAGGTTGAGACAGCGTTTGATATAGACAGAGACGTGGCTAGAGGTTTCCGATTAGAGGGGCGTAGGGTAGTGAATTTCCGACTAGGGGAGGGACCGGGAGGGGTTCCCCCCCCATAGTTGGAAATTCACTACAGAGAAACATTTTGAAAATGAAGCCACGAAAGGGGGCATAAAATTTATTCAAGTAACTGAAATACCAACACATTTATGATAGAATTATCAGGTTATTATTTGGTATTATTCTGTGCATTGAGTATGAACTAAACAAATACTCAAGCTTATAACTTTGAGCAAATCACACGGTCCTAACAATAAATCAGATCTTATGCAGGAATGATCAATTTTCGATGTTTCATCATTTTGTAACTGTAAATGATGGAATTAACTCAGGATAACGATTTTACATGATGCGATTTTCTTGAAGTGCATTTCGAGGATTTTTTTATTACGATAAGTAAACTTACTATAGAAATCTCGTACCCATTAACACTATGCATACTTATGAAGCTGGATATTGCGTACACTGTAGTTGTAAATAGTAACACTTGGAATTTTTGCCGATTTGAAACCGAGTTGGTATTTTGGGAAGTAAAGGAGACATCAGCATCACCAAAGAAGCTCTAAAATCCAGATAGATGGAATTTCCAACTACTCATGACTTGCTTTTGGCCAGGATTGGGGGGGGGGTGAGACACGTCATATAATGTTATTTAAAACAACGAATTTCTTCGCGAGGGGTTATGCCGAGAAAAATAAATAAATAACAAAACCCGAACTCTGTGTGCATAGCTAGAGAGAAATTTGGCGATTCGTTAGACAGAGGATTTAAATTATTCTGTTGTCTTCAATTTAAACTCCCATCACGCTTAATCTGTCAAAGGAATAATCAGTGGTAAGTGCTCGTTTCAAACAAAAGGCTTGCCCTCTTTTCACATGTATTTTCCATTATCTAGATCATAATTTGCATATCTCAGGAGATTAAAAGAACTTTTATGTCACCGTTAGTTGCACGTCATGACAAAGAGTATTTTTCAAGAAATGTTTTGAATTGTTCATTTTTCAGTTTCGAACTTGTCAGTTGTATAATTACCGAGGACCTACTGAATCCACAAGTGGATTTAAAGTCTCTTTTTGTTTTCAACAACACATAATTCCTGATAAAAATTTAAATATAGAAGACCAAGAAGTTTGCTTAATGGTATTCCCCGTGGCTGGTGCTGACGGAATAATGGAATTCACCTACCTAAGATCGCTGTTCATAAAATGTTTCAAATTGACTTAAAACTAACCCTTTACCCAACGCACGCGATATAAAAATGTATTATTTTAATGGTTCTTTTTAAAACATTTCAATGTACTTCAACAAAACCGTATCACGTGAGCGCCTCATTGGAACGAACTCGACGAGTTCGTTCCAATGAGGGGGTCACATGATATGGTTTCTGTTCAATGTTTTTTTTTTAAATAATCATTTTTTTAATTGCTCAGCTTGTGAATTGCGAGGAATGGTGCGAAGGATGTGATAGGTAAGGGATTAACCCTTTGAACCCCAGAGACAGCTCTTCCGGTCCAGGAACAGGATACGCCATACTTTCATTAAGTAGGGTGGATACTAGGTTAAAGTGAAGGGTAGAGCAATCAATATTTTCAACGTGCAGCCTTGGTGCTGCACGTTGAAAATATTGATTCGTCTACCCCCAAATAATAAATATGGACTCTTCCAATTCCTTCCATTGAACTTACACGGGAGATATCACCAGAGGTCAAAGGGTTAAAATGGTTTAGCTAATTTCGAGAGTCGGGATGATTACACGTGACCCATAATCAATATTGGACAGAAACCAGAGGCAAAAACAGAAAAGAGAAATCAAAGGCACAAAATAAAGTTTTGCCTTCAGATATCTAGCATTCGATTGGCGAATCTATCAGTGACACTCACCATCTTGTACTTTGTGACTACTTTCTTCGAACAAGGCCGTTGAAAATTTATAAATATTATTCCACCTTGGTCAAAATCTGGAAACAAAGAGCATATATCATGACCCACAAGCAGATCACGCTACAAAGCATTGTGACAACCAAAAGAGAAAAAGGTGTTGTGGTCATTTTCTGTTTTTCTACCATTTGAGACGGGCTGTGCGTAGCTTTATGATCGTTTGCGGGTTATTTCCAGGCCTCTACCAGCCTTTCATATTAGATGAGATCAGATCAGGTTATTTTATTTAACGATATAAATAGAATGAGATACAAAATAATCGTGGTCCACTGAGAAACATTATTATTACACATCCATTAAACATTAAACCCTTGTATTTAACGGAATGGCCGCTATGTTTTTGTATTCAACTTGTGGACAAACCGGAACTTTTTTCCCAACGCCGTTGATACTAGTTCTTTTTCCGTCGAGGCATTAGTTACGCTTCGAAAAATTTCAAAATTTCGTTATACAACTATCGATCGTCTGTCGAGTAGTGTGGAAATGATAACGTCCAAAGCAAAATAATGTCGGTTCACAAGAAAATTAGTGAACCAAAAATGAGATAATATTAAAAAAAAACAATCATTTCCAACCACAACATTAACCTAATACCGTGGCCGACTCGTCTGCGGATACCGTTATATCAATCGGTCAGCTTTATTTCGGTAAATCTTCGGACATCTTGACATGCTTCGAACTTCCTTTTAAACAGTTTCTTCCAGCTGTCTTGCAAATCAGTTCAAATTTGTATTTATATTTTTAATAACAGTAATAGCCACCAAATGGTTAGGCGTGAATGGACGCCAGTCGAAGAGAAATCGCGACACGAATTTCAACAAACACGCCCAATAGAAACAGATAATGAATGCAAATTGGAGTGGTCCCCGAAATGTTGTTTTGATTTTATGTCGATCCTACGATCCATTTGATCGGTATAGCTTCAAACAAAAGAAATGAACTCTTCACCTTTGGGTTTAAACATCGGAATTAACATTTGTTTATTTAAATGAATTTTAATGAATGGGATGTGTAATAAACACAGAACGCGATGTGTATTTGAATCGGTGGCTGTTTTACATAACTCGTTGGAATGACGTAGTCATATTTCGCGAGAGCCGTAGGCTCGAGGGAAATGTGACTACGCCATTCCAGCGAGTTAATGTAAAACACCCACCGATTCAAACACACATCGCGTTCTGGCTATTTATAACCTGCAAAAGTGACACGTTTATAGAATAGAATAACATCAATATCTGTATCTTAGGGAGATTGGATAGCCAGATTGGCGGTCTGCCTGCCATCTCCCACAGATATTAGCCAAGTCGTCAGCACTGCACACGAACCGTAAGTGAATAGTTATTAGTGAGACTGAATTACTACACCTTTTGGATTTAATGTTTACTATTTTAACATCAGAGATTCTGGACTAGCGGGTTCAGACAGGATATGTTTTATCAGGACGAGATAGGAGATAGATAATTTAGCATTGCTGTTGTTTCCTACACGGATTTCGAAATAAAGATAGCCTTACGATTATGTAGTTCTGGTTTAGTGACTACGTAGAATCTTGATTATTTACATATAAAGGGCGGCGGAACGATTTTCAAAGTGTGGAGGTGGGGAGCTGGATCGGGCGATAGATGGTCGTTGGTAAGAAAAATTAAAATTCCAGGGTCCCAAAACTCTCATTTCCATGCATCTGAGGAGATATTTTGAGATTTTTCAGGAGATGTATTTGAAAGATTTCACACTTTGAGAGCCGTTAAAAAACGTCGGTAAAGCATACAGGCGAGGTCTATTTATCAGCTTTGGTCGTAACGACCAAAGCTGATAAACAGACCTCACATGTATGCTTTACCAGACGTTTACAGCAATTATACTGTCTGTGGATTATCTTGTCTGGGGTGGATTTGGTACTTGTATGTCTGTAAGATTACGATCTACTTCAGTTAACCGATTTTTTAAAACAGACGGTATGCATTTTAGCGTTTGCTGCCACTACAGAAATCCATGGAAACTGAACCAGTACGAGAGAACATAGCTGGCGAAAATATGGGGTGGCTCTGGATCCTCCCCTTGTTTCACCAGTCATTGGTTATGTTAAAATATATGCATACAAAAAACATGGCCCGGCAAAAAAAACTGGAGGGCTTTTGAACCCCCCCCCCCCCTTCCCGGTTCCGCTGATCCTGCATATTTGTTAAAAAATATGAAAAATAGAATCAACTGGTACTATTAAACCTACAATCTTGACAATAAGGATTTCGCATTCTACGTTTTTTAATAGATATTTTATTTCTGTAAACAGAAAACGGTTTGGCAAACAGGCTATGCCTATAAATAGTCTCACCCCACATCAATAAACAATTCATTATTTAAATGATGCGGGTGCAGAGGGAGATGGCTGGTATATCCTTAACAAAGAACTCGGTATGCATATTGATACAAAACCTCAAGACCTTAAGTGGTTATTAAGCACATAGTTGCAACATAAGACCATGGTGGAACGACTGCGTCTTCAGTAGTATACACAACAAACATACACACATATATATATATATTAGTATTGGGGGTCGAAACTCTTGGTGTCATTAATTAAGGTAGAATATTTCACGGAGGGAATCTGATGACCTAATTGGATATTGCGTGAGATTGGACACTTGATTTGGCAGCAACATCGATAAAAAGCCTGTGAAAAGAAACGCCCTTATGAGGGGGGTAAGTAGTAACATCGCAGCTTATATGGTGAGAGTATCAAGGCACGCCAACCTGAGAATATCACAGTTCCAGTTTATGATAGACATGGTTAGGAATGTTTTTTCAATCTATTTTGTCATATTGTTGAATATGCACCAATCTACAACAAACATAATTTTACATACTTATAATTCAATTGAATTGTTTGCTAGTCAGTTTTTAACAGTAATGTGTATTCAAGGGCGTGGCTAAGCTAAATTTAGTGCGGGGACGAAACAAATTTCTGCTTGCAATGGCAGCAGAAAAATAATTTATTCCCCACTTTATTTTACCTCGTACTGGGTTAAGATTTATAGTCCCCATAGGTGAAGGCCCAGAGTCTTCCCGGAAAAAAATAACATCTCATGCCACTTGGATCACTCTTAGTGCTATTTGAGGACTTTGGTACAGAGAGTAATGGAATCAACAAAATAAAATATCAGGGTGAGAGTACGTGAACCAGTTTAGGCGGATTATAGGTATGAATGTATATAAGATTGCTATTTTCAGCAGAGGCGGACTGGGTCAAGAAACGTTACCGGGAAATGCACCAAGGGAGTCCCCATACCCGGAGAAAATTTTGATTTCGCGAACTAAATGAACACGGCATCCTTGAATCTGAGCGATCAATGTCAGTGCACACAGGGGGGCATTTTGTATCATCTCCATCGGTGGTTCTACCGAAGGTAGGGAGAGAACCCACCGGAAAGACCACAGTTCGGCCTAATCGGAGAAAAATTTGATTTTTGAAATTAAAGGAACGCCGTTTCCTTTCATCTGAGCGATCAATGGCAATCTAGACTGTTGGTATGTAGAAATGTCCTCTATGTGGACTGCCAATGGCAGTCCACATAGAGAACATTTCGATATACCGGCAGTCTGTGCAATCAGATCCATTTCGTTTTTTGGTCATTTTCAAGAAATTTCTCGTATCAAAAGGTGTTGGGGTGCATAAATTTTGGAGGCCCCAGGGGGAACCCGATAGGAAGTTCACCGGGAATTTTTCCGGTGTAACATACGACCAGTGCGCCTCTGATTTTCAGAAAAAGTGGTTGGTGGAGCCCAAATCCCCTAATATTTTGTGGATTACTTGGGTATGAATTATCCTCTCCATGCTTAAGTGTCAGACCCCAGAGAATTATAAACCCTCTGGGATGTAGCCTGGTTAATATTTCTGGTTCGGCACGTTGCTCTGCGGAGTGACGCAACTTTCTCCTTCTGACGGCCTCGGGGGCTTTCGGGATTGTGGGTGCTCCCACATTCATTTGCTGGGACCAATAAATATATGGTTATGGTCGAGTGTACGTATTATATGGCGATTACAGTCAGGCTGTAATCTCACCGATATGTTCAGAGAGGTAGTTCATTGAACATCGGCTAAACTGTTATCAATATAAATGTGCATCTCAAATATATTAATTTTTAATATCGGCCTGGTTAACAGTCGGCAAAATATGTCCTGGCAGCAAAAAAAGTTGACTTAGAAGCAAAAGTTTCCAATATCCGAAAATAATACGGGATTTTGACATTTTGAAAAAAAAAAATTGGCTAGCTAGATCAGACAATATCTAAAGCTTCGGTCAGCGGCCATTTTTGGTAATCGCTTGAAGACGAATTTCCAAGACCTAAGTCATATATAATATTAAAATGCGAGACTAGGAACAATAATGTAATGGAAGAATATTATTACTTATGGGAAAATATGTCATGTCACAATCAACATTTATGTGGACAAACACATAAAACAAGCTATTAATCGAAAATAGAATAACTGAAGTTTTCATTTTTGGAATTCATTTTAGCCCTTTACCCAATGCAGACGATATCAAAATTTATTATTTTAAATATCATTTATTTAAATATTTCCAACAATTTCAAACAAAAACATATCATGTGACCCCTCATTGGAACGAGTTCGACGATCTCGTTCCAAAGGGAAGTAACATGATATGGTATTGTTGAAATTTATGGAAAAATAATATTTTTTCAGCTGCTGAATTTGCATATTATGCGGGCGGATCGGAACGATTCGTTGGGAAAAGGGTTAAACTGAATACCGGCATCGGTATTCAAAAAATACTGCGGTATACCGGTATAACGAAAGACTGTTCAGATATCTGAACATACGTACCACAATCGGGACTTGAAGATACGCTTAAATTTTGAGCAAAATTTTCCCAAATCGACAATATCCAAAAATGATACGAGAATTTTAGGTCAGGTCCGACAATGCCTCAAGTTTCGGACATTGATGGACATATTTAACCGATGTTTGCAAAGTGTTGCTCGAAAATTCGATCATTTATCAAACGGTCACTTTTCGCGATTCTGATCCAGCCACCCTGTACGATGAGATATAAACCTTTTGAACCGTGGTTGTATCTTCCATGTCTGTTCAGTGGCAGAAATTGGAAGAGTCCATATTCATTATTTATGAGTAGACCAAATAATATTTTCAACGTGCAGCCCAAAGGCTGCACGTTGAACATATTAATTGATCTTCCCCACACATTCACTCAGCAGCCATCCTATTTAGTGAAGGTATGACTCATCATGTTCTTGGGCCGGAAAAATGGTCTCTCGGATTCAAAGTGTTAAATGTGTCGACAAACGAAGTGTAAAGAAAAAAAACCACGCCATTATAACCCTAAACCCAATAAAATGATTTGAAAATGTTAAGAGAAAATCCACTTTTACCACTTTTGACATGATGGCGTTATTACCAGTACATAGCAGAAATTAAATCTGACAGAAACGTTGTTTTTTCAAACGCCATTGCTGTTAAAATCGCTGAAATGTGGACACGTGAATAACTGAATGTGTATTAGATGTCTTGTTTAATACATTCTTTGATAGGTTAATTATTTCCTTATAGGCTTGGAGACAGGCATCTTGCATGGATGAAAGTGACTTTTGTGTACAACCTCAGTAGTCAGAAGACCCAATAGAGCGATTTCAATCACATGGAAGCCATGTCAAAACTCAAAAAACAAATTATCTGAATAAAACAAGAGTGTTTTCCTATATTCTTTCTTCAGCATCGTTTACTTCAGTAATATTATTTCTTTTGTTTTAAAATGAAAATCGTGGGGGCCACGGTGGCGCTGTGTACGTCGACGGTGCACTTCATTTTAACCAATGCTAATCCTGCTTGTGTGGATTTAGTACATTGGGAAGTCTGACAGTTCCTTGCCGTTGCTCGGTGGTTCTCTCCGCGTACTCCGGCTTCATCCACCCGTAAAGCTGAACGACACGAGGTGACCCTGGCTGTCGAAAGTGTCGTTAAGTTCGAATAAATAAATAAATAAATAAATAAATAAATAAATAAATAAATAAATAAATAAATAAATAAATAAATAAATAACCTTAAACCTATATTTTTTAGGAAAGAAGAATTGTGAATTTTTCACACAAGTCCAGGGGTTACAATACAGTGTTTTCGTGCAAACAGCGCCTCTTGTGGTTTGCACCCCAACTTTAATGGAGGATAACAGTTTCCTGCCTTTATGCAATTGGTAGAAAGTGAACTGACCTTGTGTGAATATTATATTTTAGCTCTTCTTGATATTTGTCAAAAAGTCCATACAATTTTATACTCTTTTCAATTCGAGCCTTTCGTGTTTTTTGTGGGGTTTTTTGTAAGACCGAAGTAACTTTACCTAGCTTTGGAGCTGTTTTAAACCTCTGTCAACTTTACTGTTTGAAGAGACTGGACACCGAAGCTGATTACGTACATTTTGGATAGAGTTACCTGCCCCTTGGTTGATTCATTGACACACAGAATGTGCTTTGCCAAAAACATTTCTTGAAAAAGTTACATTTTTCGGAAGTAATGTTCTTAGTGCCCTGTTAAATGCTTCGACGTTTTGAATGTTGAAACTGAACTTTGTTTTTTCCAGCATTGCGGGACCTAACCTATAATTTACAAAAGTCCTAAGTATTTCGGGTGTTCCTTTTATTTTTTTTTCAAATCAAAAATCTATGCCAAGAAAAGAAGATTTATTAAACCAGTTTTTCTTTTTTCACCATTACATGCTAATGAATGCCTTTTACAGAGAGAATGGTTGTTTTGGTAAGATTTTACTATCGCGTCTACTGTATAGGATATTTTGTTTTTTATTGTTGGAATGTCACCTGTGTACATGTCTGTTGCCTTCTTCATTTCAGTTTTCACCTTTCAGCTAAATCTAATGCTAGGTTATTTGGTTTTCTTATAGCAGCCAAAGGCCTTGAATAAGCTTTGATAATTCAGTATGATTTTTTAAAAACTTTCTGTGATTACGAGAAACATGAGCAGTATCTAGTTGATGAATTGGACGGATTTGAGTCACATCTTCATCAAATAAATCTTGCGTAGCTAAAATGCAGCACTGTCAGCATCAGTAGTTATATGTTCCACCTCTATATTACTTTCACACTTTAACTGTGAAAAGGCTTCATTTGGCCATGTTCGCTCATCGCCTATGTTTTTTTGAAATGGTGTGGTTGCAAAGCATTTATCAGGATAACATTTATGACCCGACTTTAGATGCTTGCCCTTACTACACAATTTATTGTGTATTACCAAACCGACAGTGTCATGGATAGGGGTTACCTTTTCAGCAACAGTGTATATAACCCGTGTTGCAGGTTGAAAGGATGTTTTTCCTACCCCAGAGTAAAAAATTTTGTTATACAAGCCATCACTTTGTAAATTTAGAACGTTAGGATTTTTACGCCCTGTTGATTTTTGTTTTTCAATAAGTTTTGAGTGACACATTTTCATATCATTTCTATTAATGTCCACCATTCTTGACAGAACTTTTTTTGAAGTGTTTTGTATACCCGAAATTGATGGTGCTGCCATATTAGCACTCAGGCAGATTTTTTGTAATGATGCTATCGCGATTGGTGTTTTACTGAGACCAACAGCTCAGCCAATGTTTTGTTTTGCTGAGGGTGGTCCCCTCTTACCAGTTTTTACATCATCATAGAGATTAAATAACTTTGAATTATAGTTACACTTTGTACAAATCATTTTTTTTCTCTGCTCCCGAGACCTCCCGAGACCTCTAATTTGTTCGACAGACATGTCCCAGTGCAGGAAACCACGACAGTTGGGAGCAAACATACTATGTTTCTTCAAATGCAGTGTTCCACATAATTGAGTTCCTCTCAATATGTACTAGTCTGTTTGATTGTGCTTCCCGCTTCCATACAGCACTTGCTCTCACTCCAAAGTAATTTAGCTCCATGGAAGGCAGAGAATTTAACCCTAAGTCAGACTGAATGATTTGAAGACCAATTCCATTCTTCATTTTGCCGAGAAATATCCCTCCACCCCCGAGCCTCACCCCTGAACTGAGACCCCAACCCAAACAAATATCTTTTACCTGACATGCCATGCCATCTCCTATTAAAATAAAAAATATTCGATAAAATAGGCTGTTGAATCTTACTGGAATGAGCCCATAGGCTCACTGGAGTAATATTCAACAGCCTATTTTTTTTTTTTTTTTTTGGTCCTTCGAAGAAAACTGATGGGGGATCTGGAAATCTAATTGGAGATTGAACAAGTATGGTTAATGGTTTCAAGTGAGAGAGAAGAAATCTCACACTTTGTGGAATGTATTAGCTTGCATCTGATGAATTTTCAGTGATGTTTCTTCCTTGAAAAAACTACCGACCCACCCCCATCCCTTTTGTTCAGTGCCCTCACTCCCACACTTAACCTCGGATAGTTGTTGCAAATAGTCAGAAGTTCTGATACGTTAAGCTAATTTACCTGCATTTATTTCCATTTACGAAACAGTTTTGGTGGGATCATACAACTGAGTTTTTGATCTGGTCTGAATTAATGAACGGGAGGTTGCTGGTTTCTGATTGTTTGGTGCATCCGAGGAGACTCTAACTGTCCTTGATCGTAACTTTTTACGTATTCCCTTAGTGTACATACTTCTCTTAATATTCAGTCGCGATGGTTGATTGGCTGAGGTAAATCCAAATTGATGTCCCTTTCTTGAATTTCCCCACCGGAGAACAGATGGCAGAAAGAACTTTTTGTCAACAGTTTACAGTACAGTATCTGGCCTCTTAATCTGTTTCTTTCTCTATTCACAGAGAGAAAGTTTTGAGAGTTTTTGTTATTTCTGCATTCAACAACTTTATCCAAACTTTGTAGTTCTTGCAGTAGCTACATTGCCTTCTTGGTAGTAGTAGGTGACTTGGTAGAATGTGAATACCAGTCAATGAAGTGAAGAAATAAGAGCCCATTTTCTCCAGCTGTTATGTCTGCTTGACAAAGACAGGTCTATAAATGTTAGATTAATCACCATTTGGAGAGTTCATAGTTCCTCCACAGATGATTACATAAGTTCAGGTTGAGATACTGTAATTTGTATGAAAATGATGGCATCTGTATCAATGATGAGTCTTTTTCTTGACCATTTTTATGTATTAAGAAAGGGGTGCTTTCCCCACCACTAATGGCATCCTTGATGCTACAGTTAACAGGTTGAATTTTTTTGAATTACGGATGAAAAAGTCCCCATAAATATAACAAACAGACAGTTTTTTTTACAGAGGAAATCCTCAATTTGAGCCAAAAATGCAGGGGTTTTGGATAGGGTTAACATGATGGCCACACATTATACTTTGGAGTTATTCTATATTTAAAGCACATTGTCATCATTATATTTAGATATCTGTGTACAGAACTGGAATTGTTTTATTACAATTTGTTGGACAACAATTTTCTGAGAAGGGAAACCCATGAAAAAACTCTGAAGAGGGCCTTTTAAACTCATTCTGTTTTGGAAACAGGGGTGGAGTGAATTTAGGGTGGATATCTCAAACTACATACAATCAGTTACAAGATAAAATATTTAATTTCATAAAATGATATAGTATCTTTTATTTGACATCATAAAAACAAACATTTTCAGCAAAAGTGGACAAACTTTAGGTTACAATACAGTGTTTTCGTGCAAACAGCGCCTCTTGTGGTTTGCACCCCAACCTTTAATGGAGGACAAAAGTTTCCTGCTTTATGCAATTGGTGGAAAGTGAACTGACCTTGTAAGTGTGAATAAAATGTTAAAGTGCATGTTTTGAAAAAAATATAAAATATTGGTGATAACTGTCTTCTGGAAAGTGTGAGAGAACATTAAAATTGGGTGAGGGTAAGTAAAAGTAGGTCTATTTTATTGAGTGCGAAACTGGACAGGAGTACAGGAAGCACTAATTTTGAAGGCAAAAGTCATAAGGCGACTTATACATTTTTGGTATTTTTTTTTCATGAGATGATAAACTTAGTGGAGAAAGGGTTGTTTTTCCGAAAATGTACTTGATGAAGTGGAGAGAGAGGAAAAGGTTTGTACTGTCGCCAATGTTAAAAAACACTGTATTGTAACCTAAACAGGGGCACGACCAGGCCAGTCTGTATGTGAGGGGAAGGGTGGCAAAATGTTTTTCTGCTGCAATTGGCCTCCAGTACATTTCACTTCGTGCTGGGTTAAGATTATGTATCCCGGTCGCTGAAGGTTCAGAATCTTACCTGGGGAACAAATTACCTTCTCGTGTCAACTGGAGCAATCTGGGAACTTTCTAAAGTACCCAGAAAATGGAGGATTCATATTGAACAATAAGAACTTCTGCTGTAAGAGCCAGAATGTCGAGTTACCTACCGTGATTTTTTTTTTTTTTTTTTTTTTTTTGCTGTTTATACACATGCGAATTCGGGGGAGTAGAAATAGTTCAGTGTGAACAAGAGCAAAAGTGTCGGCGACTTATCAGGGTAAGAGAACATGAACCAGTTTGGGGGATTTGAGGAACGAATGTCTATAAGGATAATAGGGCTGCACGATAATTTAACCCTTTACCCAACGCAGACGATATCAAAATTTATTATTTTAACTATCATTTTTTTTAACTTTCCAAAAATTTAAACAAAACCATATCATGTGACCCCTCATTGATATGGTTTTGTTGAATTTTTTTTTTCATTTTTCAACTTCTCAATTTTTATATTACGCGGGCGGATGTGGCCGATTTGTAGGGTAAAGGGATAATATTATTTATTCGGGACTACAGTTAAAGCTTCAAGACATCTTGAAAATTAAATTGTGGGTAAATAAATAATAACGACAAACCGATATTATTGTAATTACACCAGTATGCAATCGATACTGGTTTGAATACCGGTATGTATCGGTTTATCGATATACCGTGCAGCCCTAATGGATAACATTTTTCATCTAAAGTGGGAAGGGCGAGTCTTCCCGTCACCACCGCCCCTACACCACCTCACCCCCACCCCCACCCCAAGACAACGCCGCTACACAAGCCGTTTTGAATAATGGATACGCCTTTCAAAACATTTACGAGTGTTGAACAAAACATTCGGTGAACTTTATTTTATTTATGAATGTGCTTATTTAATGGTCTTTAATGTCACTTTCAGCCTCAATGGACATAACAGATCCACAACACAAGGATACAGTAAACTTTAGCCTATCGTTTTACTCACAGGGTACCCACCCTGGAGGACTCATCACCAAGCGTGTGTCACAGGTTCTATTAAAACCACGGGGAATGTATGTACTGACAATATAAGGAACAAGACAGGAAAAATGGAAAGCCGTTTTTATTCACAGAAAGGAAAACATTTTTGAAGTACAATAGCATGGGAGGGCACATCGTGTTTACTAAGCATTGTAGCTTATTTCACAAATGACACAGTGTATCTCGTTTTTCCATGGTGAACATTTTTAAAGCAGTGATGCACAATATTTGCTCCCTTTTCGCTCCAAGGTATCTCGAGTAGTATTAGGTGGCGTCTCGATTCTTATGATGAGACAATACAGAAATAATAAGTATCATTTCCATGCATTAACCCTTTACCTAACATGAAAAGTAGACGACACTTGCAAAAATATTCTTGAATAACTCATTTTTTCATTTTTTGTCTCAAAAACATAGGTTATGACACCTCATTGTAACGAGCTCGTCGAGCTCGTTCCAAAGAGGGGTCATAACCTATGTTTTTGAGACAAAAATGAAAAAATAATGGAAATTAATTGGCGATTTTTGTGCCGTTTTTGCCGTTACGTTGGGTAAAGGGTTAACAAGGTGGTAACGCATGACAATATAATTTTGAACTTCCGACAAGCTTCATTTACATTGTATACACCTGGAACTTAATTAAGAACCCCCTGTTTTTTCGCGGTGCTGTTAATAGGAACTGTCATTACTTCCATGCTAACAGATGGCCAAAGTGATTGTTTGCGGAAAGAATGGTCTATTGATAAATGAAAGACAACACATTGGTGAAAATATGCAGTATTTTAATGGCGCTAATTACACATATCTGTCAATAATGGTTTTGAGTGAGAAATGTTCTCTCGACAAGTATGGTGCTGGAACGGTCCACGATGAAACAATGCTAGTAATTACTGACAACAAATCGTCCCCTGAGTTCCAATGTGTTCTATGTGCCTACTGGCACATAGAACACATTGGAACTCGGGGACGAAATGTAAGGTGTGATCTCCTGAACACAATAGCAGTGTCTGACGTCAGTAGCAAGTGTATCCACCACGTGCCCGGATGACAACCTGAACCCTCCTCCCAATGCTAGAAATGAGCCTTCTGATACGGTCCAGATTCAGCTGCTACTACTCATCATGCAATGCAGCCTCCAAATCGGCCAAATTCTGTACATGCGGATCCCTTGCTTGCACACTACGTCCAGGAAAGTCCCAGATGTGTTCTAAGGGATTCAAATCGGGGCTCATGGCAGGCCAAGGAAGTGTTGTAATAGCGTTGTTCTCAAGGAATGCTCTCACAGCATGGGAACGATGTGGCCTTGAATTGTCGTCCATGAATACAGGGTGAGTAACCAACGGGTGGTTGTCGAAATCAGGCACGAAACCGGATTGAGAATGACCCGTATGTACCGATGACCATTGAGATTCCTACGTGCAGTCACCATATCAAGTTTACAATCATGAGAGAGACATCCCCAGATTATTAATCCCCCACCACAAGAAACGGTAGGTCTGATGTTCCTGGGCACGTAAGCAGTATTTCTATGTCTCCACACTCTCATGTGACCATCTGTGACGTGAAGCAGGAATCCACTCTTGTCTGACCAATGGACTCTCCTCCATGTCCTGAGATTCCATTGTTGTCGTTCCATAAACCACTCCAAGCGTCGTCTCTAATGCTGATCGGACAGAGCTGGACACTTGATGACCCTTCTGGACCGCATGCCAGTGCTTTGAGACGGTTTCGGACACTTCTTTTGCACAAACGCTTCTTGGGGAGCCAAAGGCGTTTCAAAACTCCACTTGAAGCAAATGGTTTACGCCTAACGAGGCGTGCCAGACTCCGATTTTCACAAGGAAAGGTCTTTCGGGGTTGTCCAGGCCTTGGACGGGCTTTAACATCGTTAGTTTGTTGATTTTTGGGACCAGTCTGCTGATGACAGAATCACTATAGCCAAACTGCCTTCCAAAAGCTTTGAATAGCATGCATGCTGCATGCATACCAAGGATTTGCCATCTTAGTGCCTCTGGCAATCTCCTCCTTGCCATGTCAACATTTACTGATAAAAGGAGTGACAAATATTCTTGTTTTATACACAGATATTACATGTGGATGATAGTGTTTTTTGTGACATTCGTCAGTAGCATGCTTCACATGGTCGAGGGGTGTGTGTTTGGGGTACGCTATCAACCAGAAACACTATGTTTCACGAGATCAGATGTACTGGAAGACATAACAGTCATTAAAACATAATAATCGGTAACAACAAACATTTCAGGGGGTGCTTTGTACCAACCACTTTTGTAATACAACCACTTTTGCAATAAAATTTATTACAAAAGTGGTTAACGCGTACCAACCACTTTTGTAATAAAACCACTTTTGTAATAAACTAACGATTATTGTAATAAACTCATTTCGGTGATAAATCACGGACGTCCATTTTATAGTCGGACATTGGGGTGGGATGAGGGACTAGTTTACCTAAACATGTTTGTGTGTCGTTCAATGGAATAACGTGTCCATTAACCTGTTGAAACTTGGAAGTGACTGAAGAAAGTAAGCAACCACTTTTGCAATAAACTTTATTGTATGATAGGTTAGGTTTGTCATTCAACGTAACCGATGACGTAATAAATTTATTGCACAATAGGTTAGGTTTGTCATCCAAAGCAATAGACAATTTAATAAATTTACTGCATAATAGGCTAGATTTGTCATCCAAAGAAACCGATAATGTAATAAATTTACAGCATAATAGGTTAGGTTTGTCATCCAAAGCAACCGATAATGCAATAAACTTTCTTGTATAATAGGTTAGGTTTGTCATTCAACGTAACCGATGATGTAATAAATTTATTGCATAATAGGTTAGGTTTGCCATCCAACGCAACCGATAATGTAATAAATTCATTGCATAATAGGTTAGGTTTGCCATCATACGCAACCGATAATGTAATAAATTTATTGCATAATAAGTTAGGTTTGCCATCCAACGCAACCGATAATGCAATAAATTTACTGCATAATAGGTTGGGTTTGCCATCCAACGCAACCGATAATGTAATAAATGCATTGCACAATGCATTAGGTTTGCAATCTTACGCAACCGATAATGTAACAAATTTATTGCATAATAGGTTAGGTTTGCCATCCAACGCAACCGATAATGCAATAAATTTACAGCATAATAGGTTGGGTTTGACATCCAACGCAACCGATAATGTAACAAATTTATTGCATAATAGGTTAGGTTTGCCATCCAACGCAACCGATAATGCAATAAATTTACTGCATAATAGGTTGGGTTTGCCATCCAATGCAACCGATAGAGTAATAAATGCATTCCATAATACATTAGGTTTGCCATCTTACGCAACCGATAATGTAACAAATGTATTGCATAATAGGTTAGGTTTGCCATCCAACGCAACCGATAATCTAATAAATTTACTGCAGAATAGGTTGGGTTTGCCATCCAACGCAACCGATAATCTAATAAATTTACTGCATAATAGGTTGGGTTTGCCATCCAACGCAACCGATAATGTAATAAATTCATTACATAATACGTTAGGTTTGCAATCTTACGCAACCGATAATGTAATACATTTATTGCATTTGCAGTTAAGTTTTCCATGCAAGACAACCGCTGATGTATTAAGTTTATTGCATAATAGGTTAGGTTTGCCATCCAACGCAACCAATAATGTAATAAATTTATTGCATAATAGGTTAGGTTTGCCATCCAACGCAACCGATAATGCAATAAATTTATTGCATAATAGGTTGTATTACATTACCGGTTGTAACACTGCTTATCGAGTGGATTGTGTGGGTAATTAAAAAGCGCGCAGCTCACGATACATGGTAAAATAGACTGCTGTATTGTTGGGTCAGAGGGGGTATGTCTACCACAGCATATGTCTGGCGCTGTAATTCCAAAAACGAAAAAAATAAAAAATAAAAAGGAAAAACAAGTTACACAAGTTATCAAAATCTGTTTAATAGGTCACTCGAAAAAGACAGGACGTTTACATCAGTTGGACAAAACTTCAGTGTGCAGCTGACTGGCTTGCTCGACTAAACATTCCATGTCAGCAGGATTGGCACATAAGGAGCTTTGTGTTTCCAAATGCGGTAATGAAAGCGTTAATAATATTCATCTAAAATGGAATAAACATCTTTTTTTATATCTGGTCACGGGTTTTGATGCGCTATCCACTTTGCATTCGGGGGTCAATGTCCCATGTAAAACAAGATATTCAATTGGTTGGTAGCACATGGAGGGATCGCGTCAGATTGACCATGAGTGGTCACTGTTACTATTCTGCATTAAGTATAGGTTATTTCTTTTCAAGAACGATGAAAGTTCAGACACGATTATTGCTACGGATAAGTTAACCGTTGCGCAGTCCGTCCAAGATCAGGGGCATGCGTAACTGGTTTCGTGTTATGTGGAAGGACTAGATCAGAGTAAATAAATTTCTTTTGGCTACTATACATTTGCCAACTGTTATATTGCCAACTGAAACACTCATCCTTCCGGTATGGCAATATACCAATCGGCCCGTAGTCAATTGTTACAGTGCCAAATTAGGTTCATGAAAGTTCAGACTCAGATGTTTGATAAGATTACATGTGCGACTGCACGTAATTTATTACTCCGTTTCAGAGCGAGCAATCGGGCCAGTGGTGAATCCTTTTCATGGATGCAAAGGGATCAAACTTGAATCCAGTTTATCACCAGCGTCCATGTTGCGCCATTCTTTCGTGTACCAAAAAGCAAAGGGGCATGTTTTACTTGTCTTGTGGCACGCGGAGAGACAAGCCCAGAAGGATAACGTGCAGTTGAGTTTACTACAGAATACTCAATATTTGTTATATTTGTTATGTTCATTCAAAACAAAAAACAAAAACAAAACGGCGAAAGTTTAGATTCATGTGTCAGAAGTGATATGATGTGAGCCCCTTTTCACGGTTGCAGAGTCAGACCTGCTATCACATCCCTAAGAGCAGCCGTTTAGTACAGCAGTAGACCAGCCAAAGGCGCCCTCTTGCAATTCAGATGGATCTTGGAAGTCACGTCATGTCACGTGACTGCGGGCGCCCATGTTGTGTTGACATGTAATCTATGTACGTGGTTATGTTGTGACATCATTGCCATAGGTTCGAATGCGAGCGCGCAGCTTGGGTGTATATGGGGACATGTGTTTTGGTCGTCCATTTTGTGTATAGGAGCGCCATTTTGATTTCTCAAGTGTCACGTGGTTGCCTGGTGACGAAACCTTACCTCTTGGTATAAGATCGAGGGTATGTTTTGAGGGTATGTTTGATTCGAGGGGAGTATGTTCCGGTAGTATAGAATTACACAAATGAACCCGACTTTCGTGTATTTTAGTGGATTTTACTCTGGTAACCATGTTAATGTTGTAGCTGGGACGTGGAAATGTTCCGGATCCAATGTTTGTACGGAGTGTGTTTTGAGAAAACATGGAATTACCCCAAGCAACCGATATTAAATATAGAATTACCCAAAACAGCTTGACAATGTCTAAAAAACTATCCATGGATGGAATTTTTTCTGAAAATATCGCGTCTTCCAGACACGATGGACGGCAGCGACAGGAGCAAACGGGACCAGGAGCTCTCGGGATGAGGCGGCAGAGGCGGCAGGGAAGCAGAGGCTCTTGGGGTATGGGCGGCAAGTGGCAGGGGCGGTCAGGTAGTAGAAATCGGGGGGATAGGGGCACTAGAAGCGGCGGAGGCTCCTCTTCTTCCATTTTCCCTCTCTGTTTATTGTTTAAAAAAATAACAAAAGTTATCTCCATTGAAAGCAGAAAGTGCCTGTATGTAAAATGATTTTCCCTTAGAATCCATTTAATGAGTCCTAGTTAGTTACTCGGTGGATCCAAAAATATCGAAATGAGGCTATGATACGTATGATTTTGCACGCATTGAACTCATTTTCATAATCTTCATTATGAGACACATGATTTTGCGCGCAATGTGCTCATTTTCACAGCATTCATTGTTCCATTCGACGAAAAACGGTATACAGTGGGTCTATTTATTTATTTATTTATTTATTTATTTATTTATTTATTTATTTATTAATTAATGTATTTACTTATTTATTGGTGTTTTACGACACTTATATAGTCTGAGTCATTTTGTGTCGGTGACAGTTTTTTGAGTGGAGGAAGCCGATGTACCAGAAGAGAACCACCAAGCAGCGACGAGACCCTATAACCTCTTCAACGTCACATAAGCCAAAACTGCACTACGCACTGTACATCAGTACTACGCACTGCACAACGCAGTCAGGATAATTAAGTTTAAGACGCGTGCACACCAGTCTATCACAGAACAACGTCAGCTTCCCCAGCCGTTCCACATGCGAGCAGTCGAAGTAAAGTACCTTGCCCAAGGGCACGAAGTGTTAAACCAAATCAATCACTGAATGGCCACTCCATCAATAGACTAACCGGGTTCAACGGAGCTTAACTTCAGCGATGTTGGCGGCTGATTCACGTCCACCTGTATTGTGATAATTTACTAACACCAGTCAAAAGTGTGTAATAAAATTTCTAATTTTCTCGCCTCATTTTGGGATTAACAGTGTGCGGAAGAATTCAACCCGACCTATAAAAAAGGGACAACAAGATCGATAGAAACTACGGGGTTTAAGACACACTGCGCCCGTAGGAGAAATTCGGGCAGACATATCAAAAGCGATAGACTTCAAACCCAGCTTTCCCCGTCTATCCGTGTGCAGTAAGATTTTAGCGCCCACCAAATTTGGGAATAGATTTGACGCTACTTTGTGCTACCCCCTCTCCAAACAAACACACCGTCCGGCCATAAAATGGACGTCCGTGATTCATCACAAAAATAGATGTATTACAATAATGGTTAGTTTATTACAAAAGTGGTTTTATTACAAAAGTGGTTGGTACGCGATAACCACTTTTGTAATAAAGTTTATTCCAAAAGTGGTTGCGTACTTTCTCCAGACACTGCCACGTTTCAACTGGTGAATGAACACTTTATTCCATTGAACGAAACATGTTTTAGTAAACTAGCTCTCAACCCACCCCAATGTCCAACTATAAAATAAACGTTCGTGATTCATCACAAAAATAGGTGTGTTACAATAATGGTTAGTTTAGTACAAAAGTGGTTGGTACGCGATAACCACTTTTGTAATAAAGTTTATTGCAAAAGTGGTTACTTCAGTCACTTCCAAGTTTCAACAGGTGAATGGAATGGACACGTTATTCCTTTGAACGACATACAAACATGTTTAGGTAAACTTGTCCCTAACCCAACCCCAATGTCCAACTATAAAATGGACGTCCGTGATTTATCACCAAAATGAGTTTATTACAATAATGGTTAGTTTATTACAAAAGTGGTTTTATTACAAAAGTGGTTGGTACGCGATAACCACTTTTGTAATAAAGTTTATTGTAAAAGTGCTTTCGTACTTTCTTCAGTCACTACCAAGTTTCAACAGGTGAATGGACACGTCATTCGACTGAACGACACACAAACATGTTTAGGTAAACTAGTCCCTCACCCCACCCCACTGTCCGACTATAAAATGGACGTCCGTGATTTATCACCGAAATGAGTTCATTACAATAATGGTTAGTTTATTACAAAAGTGGTTTTATTACAAAAGTGGTTGGAACGCGATAACCACTTTTGTAATAAAGTTTATTGTAAAAGTGCTTTCGTACTTTCTTCAGTCACTACCAAGTTTCACTAGGTGAATGGACACGTTATTCCATCGAACGACACACAAACATGTTTAGGTAAACTAGTCCCTCACCCCACCCCAATGTCCGACTATAAAATGAACGTCCGGGATTTATCACCGGAATGAGTTTATTACAATAATGGTTAGTTTATTACAAAAGTGGTCTTATTGCAAAAGTGGATGGTACGCGTTAACCACTTTTGTAATAAATTTTATTGCAAAAGTGGTTGTATTACAAAAATGGTTGGTACAGTGCTTAATTAAGTTCCAGGTGTATATATTATATGCTTTAATCTGTGTCTGATGTTGTTAGTCTACCTTCAGCTGCCCGACTCCCTTCAAGTGTGTATTACGGTTTAGAGAAGTGGGTGGGGTTGAAACGCATACACGTTTGCAGTCGCGGGAATTTTTTGCTTGCAATGACGGGGAATTTGATAATCCCTTGATGCGCTTTGTGGACCTCTGTGCAATCAACGTGTGAACCTCTCGTCGACTCCTACAAAACGTGTGGAGGAGAACTGGAGCCTATCCTAACTCGTGGAATAGATGAAAGTAATGCCCTATTATGTCCAATGAGTCGCTGAAGTACTGTACCATCGAATGTCACACAATGCAGGTATTGCCTGTTGTAAGGGGGTAAAATAAACGCCAGTAGTGATACATTTTAGACATTGCTCATGGAGTATCGCATGTCATCCTCCATGTGAGTAGTAGCCTACAATGTACTGGGGACAGACTGGTCTCTTCGCCAAAGCCACAGTCAATGTAAACACTAAATCATTTCAGTTAAAGGTCAGTCATCCAAATAGATGCCTATGAGATTTCATAATGACAAATAAGGGGAGACGGGGCCAAGGCCTGTTTGTAGGTAGGTGTAGAATTCAATGGAATGATATCAGATACAAGAGTATGATTACCTCGTAGTTTGTATTGTGGTAGCAAACAGACAACCGTATCCGTATTTTCAGTGTTGGTAGTGTCAGCTCGTTTGTACACTCATTTGGAGAAATCTGTAATGACTGATGAGGCAGGGGCGGTGGAACCGGGGGGGGGGCTGGGGGGATTCAGCCCCTCTACTTTTTTGCCGGGCCATGTTTTTTGTATGCATATATTTTAACACAACCAATGACTGGTGAAACAAGGGGCGGATCTAGAGCCTCCCCCATATTTTCGCCAGTTATGTTTCTCTCGTACTGGTTTTCGATGGATTTCGGATCATTTTGTGCAGTAAACGCTAACGCTAAAATGTATACAGTCTGTTAATAAATCGGTTAACTGAAATAGATCGTAATCTTACAGACATACAAGTACCAAATCCGCCCCCAGACAAGATAATCCACAGACAGTATAATTGCTGTAAACGTCTGGTAAATCATACAGGTGAGGTCTATTTATCAGCTTTGGTCGTTACGACCAAAGCTGATAAATAGACCTCACCTGTATGTTTTACCGACGTTTTTTTAACGGTTCTCAAGTGTGAAATCTTTCAAATACATCTCCTGAAAAATCTCAAAATATCCACTCAGAAGCATGGAAATTGGTGTTTTAGGACCCTGGAATTTAAATTTTTCATACCGACGACCATCTATCACCCGATCTAGCCCCTCCTCCCCCCCCCCCCCCCACCTTTGAAAATAGTTCCGCCGCCCCTGTGAGGTTTCAGGCCTCAGTATGCCCCGACCTGAGGGGAGCCCAGAAAAATTTGATAACAATTGAGAGTAGAGAATACAGTACGGCCGCCGTGGACTGGTCACTTTTCACGGGTGGGCAATATTTCGACGAACGCAATATTATAAGATTCCAAACACTAATTATAGAAATAATCATCAAAAATTTAATTAGTGAAGCGCCGGATAAAACCCAATGCTTCATTAATTAAAATTTTGCTTATGAAGATTTTTATAATGTGGTAAACGCATGCGTGGACATCATTGCCCACGCGTAGATTACGACCAGTCCACGTTGACTGTATTGTGTGGGAGTGGAGAGATTCATTTTAGGGTGAAAGTATGTACAGTTCACTACGAGGCCATCTGACACCAATGAGACTAAATTGTTAAATCAGAAACAGGTCAGTAGATGGGTATGTGGAAGCATAAAGTGACCTGGGAGAGTCCGGTGCTGAGATGGAGTCTGATTAATTTGGTTTATGGATTATTTTGAAAAATCAAAATTTTCTCTCCATCGGGCCGTACTATGGTCGGTTCGATGGGTCCACGCAGCCCCCACCCTCTGTTTATACCATTCTTGCCGAATAAGTGATGAAGATGATATAAAAATGCCATAGAAATATCCTCGGTGTGAACTGTTATTGATCACTCAGATGCAAGGAAGCAGAGTTCAGTTCGAAAAATAAAACAAAATTTCCGGTCCGGGGTCCGCCTTTGTTCATTTCCCGGTAACTTTTCTTGGCCTAGGCCACCTCTACCACAACGTGCACACTAAAAACTAAAGTGTTAAAACTGACACTTTCAAGGTGTTAAACCCATTCTAACTCTTAGGGTTTGATTTTGACACTCAAAGTGCAATGCTTTAAGCACTTAGACATTACAATCGTCAGACATCTGAAACTTGAATGGATGAAACTTCCCATGTGTCTAGCATTGGTGGTTCTTCCAGAATCGTCCATAATTTGATTTGCGCTTGGTGGGTACATAATTAAAAGGACACAACGCATATGACGCGGATAAGGCTCGAGAGTTCGAGCCTGATCCGCGTCATCTGCGTTGTTTCCTTTTAAGTGTCGCGACATTACACTTGTCGAGTGGTATTATTGTCAACACCTGTCAAGTTCTGGGATATCTACACTTGAACAAAGTGCTAGTTCAGCACTTAGTAAGTGTTAAATACAGCACTTCAAGTGTAGTTTTTAACACTTTAGTTTTTAGCGTGTGTGATATAAAGTACAGAAACCTTATCCGAATCAATATGCAGTGAAATTGAGGTGGGTGAAGAACGAAATGCAGTCACCAAGTCAAAGAGTGGCAAAACAACAGATACTGGCGAAATTCCAAATAAGTTTTAAAAAAGAGGAGGGGATAGGATCCACAATATGAGCATTTTACACTATTATTTAACGTAACAATCAGAAAGCAAGAGGTTCCCAATGAGCGGAAGGAAAACAGTGTAACCTTTATTCATAAAAGAGAGACAGGGGCATTTTAGATAATCATAGAGGGATATCCTCTGGTAGCAATATTGATAAGTTATTCTGCACGGTTTTCTATGGAAGGCTTGTGGAAGTTGTGGAAGAGTGTAGGATTCCTGGGCCTCGGAAAGGCAGAAGGGTCACTGACAACTTATTTAAACTGACAGAAACAACAAAAGTCAATATGAAAAAGATACATATGGCCTTCCTAGATGTTAAAAACATACCACAGAGTATGAAGGATGGGGATGTGGCGGAAATTTGAAGACCATGGATTTGGAGGACGTTTTGTTGAAATCACGAAAGCACTGTACAGGGATTGCAAAGTGTTCGCAATCTGGGAAACACCACAACAAAAAGGTCCTTGTGGCGTAGGCCTTAAGCAGTAATGCGCCCTGTCCCACATTTTGTTTGCATTGTACACAGAAGATTTAGGAGAAGAATTGATGGCAAGCCCAGAGGAGATCAAAGATGGAGAGACAAAAATCCCAAAAGTTTTCTTCGCAGTTGATATGTTCTGATTAGTAGAGTCGTAGATGAATACCGAAGTAGGAGTGTGTGAGTTTTCTGTTGGTAAAGGGGAAAGCAAGGATGTGGGAATGTAGAGGCGGATGAGCCGCGGGGGACACATGGGGCACGTGCCCCTCCACCTTTTTTCACATATATGTTTCGAAGTTACACAATGAGTTAAAATGGGCGCATGCAAACGTGTCAATATAGAGGCATTCCTGTAACATTATTTTCAAATCCAAACAATATTTAGCCAAAGAATCCCTCTTTCGGTCGCTTCAGTCTACTTCTTCATACTTCAACCATCTTCCAGTCCGAAGGCTGGCCTTCGGGTTGGAAGATGGTTGAAGTAAATAAACACGGACAGGACAGTGACCACACAGCGGCATATTCACCTAAACGAGAGACGATAGCGAGTCATGGAATATTTACCAATATGCGATTGTAACCTTTCTCACTTGGATCAAACTATGGTAGCATTGTAAATTTTATCGTGCTTCCGCCGCCCCTGTGGGAACGGGAGAATATGAATACTTAGAGGTGTACTTATGTGTCAGTGGTAGAGGCTTATACAGAAATACAGAATACACAGAAGTCATACAGTTAAAAGTAGAAGTCCTGTCATGAAATGCGCATAAATAGCACGTCGATCTGCGCGTTAATCTGCGCGTTATGACCATAGTAAGGCTATCAAATTATGTACATATGACCTGTGCACAAGCTATGTTTCAGCCAATGGACCTCCGGGTAACCCGGAGGTCCATTGGCAGACACATTGCCTGTGTTTGCGATGAGTAACCAGGAGAACCTGTCGTGCTTTGGATGTCATTCAATATAGTAAGCCTTGATAAGCGCACAGTTCGTGACAGGACTTCTTGTTTTAATTGTAGGCCTACCAATAAACTTGACACAAAAGAGAAAAAAATACTAAAAGCTTCTTGAAAAGAATAGCTTAACAAGGTTTTTCGTTGAAAAAGCTATTTGGGAGAGGGTGGGGTTTCCATGTTTGACTTATGGAAGGGATGTGATCCTTTTGAACTAAAATGTAGTGAGGAGCGTCTAGATTCTGCAAAATGATGTGAATCGGTGGGTAACCGGGTCAAGTTACTCAGCCGTACCGGAAGCGGCCTAGGGGGATTTGGTTGGATGCCTGTTAAAGATAGAATAGATATGGAAAAAACTATGTTACTTGAACTACCTTGTAAACTGGTAAACCTTTCAAACAGCAGGTGGTGTAAGACGACCTCAAACAGCGTAATGGACTCCAACATTCAGACAGGATGGATTAGGCAGGTTAGGGAGTTTATGGATAATTAGAAGGGGATCTAGAAGGGGGAGTGGGGCAGGTTGGCAGTTTTATTGGGGGAGAAGTTCTTGAGAATTGCAATAGAAACTGGTGAGCTGGATGTGACCAAGAGCACTCTGGGTGGGTTATACAAATAAGATGCGACACTTTTGAGGAGTGCCGCGATGGATCGTTTGGGGGTCTTTGTTGTTCAAAGTCACTCGATTTGAGGGAGAAAATCTGGAAAGGCGAGGAAACAGGGGCGCCAAATGTGTAGCTTAAGGGTAACGGAGAGCCTGTGATATTTCATTTTAGAATACTCTAAAAGACTAAGATTCCTTGAAAAACTAATGAAGAATGGAATGAAAGGATGAGAGATAAGTGGATGGGGGATGATATGAGGGAAAGAGTCAATATCATAATCGGGAGGGATATTTAAAAAGCGCCAATGGGGAAAATAATAAAACAGTAACAGTTTCTGTCAGAATTAGTATTGAAATGGTTAACCGGATAACCGGTTTCAAACCGGTTACCTACCTAACCGATTTTTAAAAAAAACGTCAACTGGTTAACCGAAATATCGATAGTGATCGCCATTCCACGGTTAAAACGTAGTAAATCTGCCGCTTCTCCTTTGGGATAGATTACACCTCGAAGAAGCACTGTACATATTGAGAAATAATCGACTTTGGCGTTCAAGACTTCGTTAATGATCGGCAATTTCCGTGAGTATTGAGAAACCACAGAAACTATTCCGTAGTATGCATACAAACGAACGTTGTCGAGTACTCGACAACGTTCGTTTGTATACATACGACGGAATAGTTTCTGGGAATACTGCTTTCCGTTTCCTATAGTTTTGATCCCAGATTCGGTGAAATAATGGCTACGGATAACCGGACGTTATCCGGTTATAGCTCTCGGTTAGTCGGTTGTGAAAATGAGCCAACCGTTTCAGCCCTAGTCAGAATGCTGGGAGTTTAGGAGGGATAGTTGGAGATGAGTGAATTGTCGGGTGCCTGGATTGATGTAGAAGGCTTTCTCGTTAAACGACAGCGCCAAATCACCGGAAAGCAAAAGAATTATTATTATTATTCTTATTACTCCTACAACCAACAAATTCCCCATGTATCTAAGCTCATTTGGTCTCAGTAACCTAATGTAGGCATTTAATCTATTAAAGCTTGTTAGGAAGAGCTCCCTGGAAATGAATATAATAGAATAAATGCTAAGTTCATCACCGAAATGCAGAAAAGGGACCAAATTCCAGATAACTAAATACCCTGTTTTTGGAAAAACACTTCACTGGCAAGGCGGCTTTTCAGTAAACGCCGCCCCAGAGAGAAAATTTTGCAAAATCCAGTGCTCTAAGAGCGAATCTGAGGCATTTTGAGTCTGTGTAGCCATATATATATTGAAGACTATTTTGTTGCTCTATTTTATGTGAAACTTGCAAACTTGCATCGGGACAATGGGGGCTGCGAAAATGTTACGGGGTCAAGGCTCCCAAGTCCCATCCCTGGTTACGCAAGTGATAAGTTCCAATGGGCTGCTTACTTTATCATACACAAGCTCACTCGGCTTCAGGCGAGTTGGTGTAGGGTAGATGCCAGACATGTTATGTTGAACAATCTAGCGTGGGACAATACGAATATAATAATCGTTTTTCGCGTTTCGTAGTAAAGCGAAAAACTTTTGTCTACACGGAACGGGTTAACTTAATTGCATGTTTAAGTTGATCGCCTTTCTGCGTGGTTAGGAACACGTGACCCTAAGGACAAATCAAATGAGTTGATTCGTCTGGGCGGTCACGTGTTCGCTTTTAGTAATTTCACTTCTAGCTCGACGCTCGATCCGTCAAGTTACAAAATGGAGCAGGACTTGGACAACAAAATAAAAGACGCCATTAAAGAATCACAATCAGAAATGTTGAATCAATTAAGCCACCTGATAGACAGCAAACTTTCTAGTAATGCTGTACCCGATACAACAAAGTTTAAAGGGGAGAATTTCAAATTCAAGAAGCCACATCACGAGGAGCAACACAAAGCCAATGAAAAAGTTCTTGAAAAGCTGTATCACACCAAAATGACTTTGGACACTGCTGAAAATACTTCGGACATTCAAACTGCAAGCACCACATTGAAAGAAGGTATTGACTTACTTTTACATCGCCAAAAACTGATAAAACTGGCAGACTCATCCGATCTTGGTTGGAAAGTTGTTGCAGAATACGAGTCGCATCATCTCGCATCGGATTCAGAAGACGAAAAACGGATTTATAAAGCGGAAGCTAGGGCACAAAAGAAAGTTTCCAACGAGAAAAGGAAGAAAACTCGTCGTTTCCATCCATTCCGAAGAGATCCCGTTTCAGCATCTTCCACATCGACGACGTCTGGCTCAAGAAAACCTGGATTGTGTTTTCTGTGTTCCCGTCCAGGTCATTGGAAGGATGAGTGTCCCCAGAGGGACGCGGAGGCTCGCAATCAGTCAGGACATAAGATAAGTATTCTAAATAATTTTTTAGTTCCTACTATGTTAAGAAACGGGCAGTATTGTAAACTAGGTAACAATAGCAAAGAAGGCAAAACTGGTGAGTTGTTTGCACGTGTGCGAGGCAGTGTTAATTCGTCACGGAGTCTTTATGAAACACAAATGTTGGAAGATTCAAAAAGCGTTGGCGCGTCGCCGAGTAAAGACGCAGTTCTTTGCAGTAAGACAATTGATCCGTCATTTTCATGGAAGGCAAAGTCCGAAATTAAAACACAAAAAGAGTTTAACAGTTGTTCTGACAAGACTTCAAACAATCAAAGTTGTTCAAAAATCACGAGAGCAGCGGTACCGAAAGAACGGGTCGTATTGCATGAAACCGTTACTCCGCGAGGTAGATTAAAGGAACATAGTTCAATGTGGAAAACGGCAGGCGCCTCAGATTACTTGATGAGTATTGTTAATTACGGTTATAAATTACCGTTTGTAAAGGTCCCAACCAATCGGCATTGTAAAAATAACAAATCGGCGAGAGACAATCCTGATTTTGTCGACATGGAACTGGAAAATTTGTTAAATTTAGGCTGCATTTCGGTGGTTACTGAGAAACCGATCGTCATTAACCCGCTAACCGTCGCCAAAAATCGAGGGGGAAAAAACAGGCTTGTTCTCGATTGCAGACACATTAATGAACATTTAGCAAACTTTAAATTCAGACTTGAAGATGGCTCGGTTGCAAGAGAATTATTTTCTCCGGGCGATTTTCTTTTCACTTTTGATTTGCGAAGTGCTTATCATATTTTAGAAATTTTTCATTCCTACAGATCTTTCTTAGGTTTTTCATGGAGGTACCAAGGTTCGGAGACTTATTTCGTGTTTAATGTTTTACCTTTCGGGGTCTCCACAGCTGCTTATATTTTCACAAAATTGACCAGAGTTGTCACACCTTTTTGGCGTTCACAGGGGATAAAGGTTTTGATGTATTTGGATGACGGAATGGCGGGAGACACGGGTCTCGAAAACACAGCTATGCTCAGCGAGAAAATTGAAGCGGATTTAATACAGTTCGGGTTCTTGATCTCATACAAAAAGTGCGTTTGGTCTCCAGAACCGTCTGTCAAATGGCTTGGCTTAGTTTGGGATATGACTGCGGGTCGCGTTTCGGTTTGTGGAGATCGGGTTCAAAAAGCGCTGCGCACTATCGATAGTGTTCAAAAGCAAATCGAGAGACGTGGTGGTTTAGTTAACGCAAGGGCTTTAGCGGCCGTGGTCGGTCAGTTGATTTCTATGAACGGTGCGATGGAGACAGTGGTACGCCTACGCAGCCGATATTTATATCGCGCTTTGACTTATCGCGCTAGTTGGGATTCTCCGGTACCAGTTGGTAAAGGCGCTGCAGACGAACTGCAATTCTGGAAAACACAAATAACTTCCTTGAATGGTCGAGACTTGGTGAGTCCGGGGTGCACAACGGTTGTGTACACAGATGCATCGAGCACGGGCTTCGGTGGTTTTGTCCAAGGTATGGACGATACACAGGTGACTGGTATGTGGTCACCGCATGAGAGCGCACAGAGTTCCACATGGCGTGAGCTTGAGGCTTTGAACAGGGTGTGCAGGTCTCTCGGTGAGACAATTGAGGGTGCACGGGTGAAATGGTGCACGGATAACAAGGCTGCGTGTCAGATTCAGCAATCAGGTAGTAAGTTTCCTCATTTACAAAGCTTAGCTTTGAATATTAGGGAAGTGTGTACTGTTAACAATACATTTTTAGAACCCTCCTGGGTCCCAAGAGAATTAAACGTCACCGCCGACGCCTTAAGTAAATGTTCCGATTCTGATGATTGGATGATTACCCCAAAAATGTTTCAAGTTTTGAACGAGAAGTGGGGGCCACACAGCGTGGACAGATTTGCGACCGATTACAATAAAAACGTGGCAGCATTTAATTCAAGGTGGTGGTGTCCTGGTACTAATGCCATAGACGCCTTCCGGCAAAATTGGTCTCAAGACAACAATTGGCTCGTCCCGCCTCCCAAAATCATTTTGAAGGTTATAAACAAACTTGAATTTGATAGCGCGATGGGCACACTGATTTTTCCTCTTTGGCACTCCAGTAATTTTTGGCCTAAAATTCTTTCTTTGTGCGAGAAACAGTTTCCCATGGTTGACCTCGGTAATAAGGGTCTTATTGTGCTTGGGAGGGGCAACAATGGTGTTTTTGGTGAAGATCCCTTGAAATTTTCCATGGGGGCGATTCGTTTGGATTTTAGAAGCAAAAACGATTTTTAAGTTCTGGTATTCATTACTGTTTTTATTGACAGGTTTAAAGTCGAGAATAGCGACCGCAGTTAGCACTAGTGGACTTCAACAGACGCCTTTGACAGAGACACTGGTGGACAGAATGTCGGAGCTATTGTTTTCATCACGTGCGGACAGTACCAGTCTTAAGTATCTATCTAGTTTTAAAAAATGGGAATGTTTCACCAAGACAGTTGGATGTGACGTTATGCCAGCCAATTCTATTCACGTTGCCCTTTTCCTCACACAGTTGATCGATAATGGTGCTTCTTACTCCGTAGTTTCTTCAGGAAAATACGCTATTAAACATTTTCACAAACTGTTTGGATACACCGACCCCACTGATAATGTTTTTGTTGACAATTTGCTATCATCTTCAAAACGACTTTCCGCTAGACCGGTTCAACGCAAAGACGCTATTTCGCCAGATTCTTTAATAACTTTATGTTCAATGTACTCTACCAGTTGCGATCTGTTAGTTATTAGAGACATCACAATGGTTTTGTTAGTATTTTCAGCTTTCCTAAGATTTGGAGAGCTTGTAGCCATTAAGGCTAACGATATCAAATTCTTCGACAATTATTTTTCTTTGAACATTCGCAAAAGTAAAACAGATCAATACAGAATGGGTTCAGAGGTTGTGGTGTCCAAGGGAAGTTCTTGTGCTTGCCCGCATGTTTGGTTACAGAAATATTATAAAATTTCAGGCCTGACCACACAGTCAAATTCTTTTTTATTCAAACCTGCTTTTCGATATGGAAAGATTTGTAAACTTATTTACCAGGATAAGCAGATCAGCAACACCCGTGCTCGGGAGTGCATTATTGCCAAGCTAAAAGAGGTTGCACCTGAAGCGAACGTAGGCACTCATTCATTAAGGGCCGGGGGTGCGTCGGCAGCAGCTAACGCGGGTGTCAATGAGAGATGTTGGAAAAAGGCATGGCAGGTGGCGTAGTGAAACCGCCAAGGACGGGTATGTCCAGGACTCATTGACATCCAGGTTAGACGTTTCCAAACACTTGGGTCTGTAATTTGTTCATTATTATTTTCATTGATCACGGTGATTGGCATGGCGTGTCATCTCTGTGCTTTTGTACATTGTCTACAGTCGCTCGAGGCTAGTTACCATAAAAGATGAAAAGAGTTTTATGAGTTGTTCTTTATACACAGTGAAGGGAAGACTAATCGTTTTTCGCGTTTCGTAGTAAAGCGAAAAACTTTTGTCTACACGGAACGGGTTAACTTAATTGCATGTTTAAGTTGATCGCCTTTCTGCATGGTTAGGAACACCTGACCCTAAGGACAAATCAAATGAGTTGATTCGTCTGGGCGGTCACGTGTTCGCTTTTAGTAATTTCACTTCTAGCTCGACGCTCGATCCGTCAAGTTCCATAACTTTTCGTCATGCCAGTCACGGTGGATAGCACCCATCAGAAATGCAATGTAATTTTGGAAGTGACCTCGCGTTACTTTACAGCGTTTTCTTTCACTGTGCATTTAGTGTTTTTCAATAGTTAAATTCATGCGTAGTCCTTGTTAAATTCTTGTTTATTTTTCGAATTTTCACAAAAATGTATATTCTGCCAATTTTGGTTTAATTTTCATAGATTACAAGTAGCGGCACTGTTTTAATGTTCATCGTGACATCTTTTCATGAATTTAACTCTGAGATGAGGACCAGCATCTCACCCTGTAGGCAGGCTCCGCATGGCTCTGGTTACAGATTTCCGCCTTCAGATAAAATATAAAAATTTAAAAAAAAAAAAAAAAGGCGGTTGTTTCTGGCCGGCGAGATCTGTCGTCACTAGGGTTCATCATTTATTTAAGGCGTGGTCAGGCCTGTCCAGGTGTTTACAATTTGAAAATTTGTAAAATTTGTGCTCCATTACACGGCTACAATCGCTCGAGGCTAGTTACCATAGAAGATGAAAAGAGTTTTATGAGTTGTTCTTTATACACAGTGAAGGGAAGACTCTTGTGTATCTTGGGGCCTTCTGTGCTCCAATAGTCAAGATCTCACGAAAGCCCAGCCGCTCTGCATGCGATGTGCCAGTTTCAAAAGTCAAAGAACGACCAAATTTAGGCAAACTAATACAAGTTCCCAATAAGCATTATATTGCATTAAACCTTTACCCAACGTAACGGCCAAAACTGACCAGCGTTATTCACAAAAATCACCATTCAATTTTCATTATTTTTTTCATTTTTGTCTCAAAGACATTGCTTATGACCACTCATTGGAACGAGCTTGTTGAGCTCGTTCCAATGAGTGGTCATAAGCTATGTTTTTGACGCAAAAAATGAAAAGATTTAGTTATTCGAGAATTTTATTTGTAAGTGTCGTCTACTTTTCGTGTTTGGTAAAGGGTTAAAATACTTTTTACGACTCTAAAATGTTACAAGGTTCATACATGATATTATGAACTGGACTACACGTTTGGTCACCGAGGTTGAAAAAAGAAGTAAATAAAAGTTTGGTGTGCTCTTTACGATAGAAGTTAGAGCCGAAATTAACATTCTTCAACCGAATTTGTTAGATCCCAATAATCTACATGACATTGGAATGAATACAAGAAACAACTAAAGCCAAAATGTCATGGATTTAAATTATATCCCAGGAACATCATTTTTTCGCTACATTTGTATATCCTTAAAACAACAGTGTGTATTTCTGAGGGTGTGGGGGCATGATGCCTTTTCCTGGGCTGTAATCCTGTTTTTGTGTCCCACAATAGTTTTATCTTTTACAAAACTTTCTTCAGTAAGTCTACGAATTGGGTCTCTGTTTGCAAGGATGTAACTTAATCCGTCCGCTCTTTTTGGATGGATTACATACATCTGTAGAAAGCCTGCCTGTTTACCTGTCTGATTCATTTCTCTGCAGTGACTGGATACATTTCAACGACATTCGGTAACCTTGGGATGATCTGCTTCCGCCCCATGTTGAACAAAGCTGCTCATACTGTTTTCACCTGATTTACGGCCCTTAATTTGTCAAATTGTCAGTGGCTTTTTATTTTGTCCCATCCCTAAGTTGACACCTGTGGGTGTATGCCAGAATCTTTGGTGCAATCTCTTGTTTAAACTCTGGTTTTCCTGAATTACAACTCTATCGAACCACTTACTGAAGAATGGGCGAATTTATTTAAATTTTTGAAGAGTGTTATGTCTACTTGAGCGTATGACCCTCAAGGACTGTAGGATCGATTATTTAGCTGTTCAGTTAAATTGGTTCTGACCTCCCTTATTTTTTTGATTATAATTACGTTTTGCAACAATAATTGAATATAATGTTCATGCCAGCTCATTTAACTCCTAACGAATCGCCAGCATCCGCCTGCGTAAAATTGAAATTCACCCGCAGAATTTTTTTTCAAACCTTTTCAACAAAACCGTGTCATGTATACCCTCATTAGAACGAGATCATCTGATTTTTTTTCAATATTTTGAACAAAATAATGTTTAACCCTTTACCTAACATGAAAAGCAGACGACAGTTGTAAAAAAAAATTCTTGAATACTTCTTTCCATTTTTGTCTCAAAAACATAGGTTATGACCCCTCGTTTGAACGAGCTCGACAAGCTCTTTCCAATGAGGGGTCATAACCTGAGTTTTTGAGACAACAAATGAAAAAATAATGAAAATTAATTGGCGATTTTTGAGAATAGCGCAGGCCCTTTTTTGCAGTTACGTTGGGTAAAGGTTTAAGAACATAAATTTTGATATCGTTTATTTATTTATTTATTTATTTATTTATTTATTGGGGCTTAACGACACTTTCGATAGCCAGGATCACCTCGTGTCGGACAGTTGTACGGGAGGAGAAAGCCGGAGTACCCGGAAAGAACCTCCGAGCAACTGTCAGACTCTAGGGGCGCGGTGGCGTCGGATCACCGAAGTTAAGCAACGTCGAGCGAGGTTAGTAGTTGGATGGGTGACCATTTGAGCGACTGATTCGTGCTCCCGCGTTGTGTCCTTGGGCACGGCACTTGACCCCGATTGCCTACATGGGGGCACGATGAAGCTGTGTGCTATGGAGCACTGCACGTCGATGGTGCGCATGTCTTCAACCAATCTAACCTGCCTGTGCCGCGGTGCAGAGTTCAGAGTTACGATGTTGGAGAGCTGACATCTGCTCGTCGTTGCTCGGTGGTTCTCTCCGGGTACTCCGGCTTCCTCCACCCATAAAACTGTCACCCACATGATATGACCCTGGCTGTTAATGCGTCGTTAAACCCTAATAAATAAATAACTGTCAGACTCAACAAACATACTAACTCCACACAATCAGGTTTAACCTTGGTTGAAGACAAGTGCACCATCGATGTGCAGTACGCCTTAGTACACAGAGCCACGGTGCCTTCACGTGGGTAATCGGGATTAACCCTTTACCCAACGTAACGGCCAAAACCGGCCAGCGCTATTCTCAAAAATCGCCAATTAATTTTCATTATTTTTTTTCATTTTTTGTCTCAAAAAAATAGGTTATGACCCCTCGTTGGAACGAGCTCGTCGAGCTCGTTCCAACGAGGGGTCATAACCTATGTTTTTGAGACAAAAAATGAAAAAAATTAGTTATTCAAGAATTATTTTTGCAAGTGTCGTCTGCTTTTCATGGTAGGTAAAGGGTTAAGTGCCTTGCCCAAGGACACAACGCAGTTACCACAGGCGGGGATCGAGCCGTGGACCTTTCGCCTTGAAGTCCAATGCCGTAACCACAGAGACACCGTGCTCCCTTTATATCATCGTGTGAGGTAAAGGGTAAAATGTTTAAAAAAAACTCTCTCTCGTTAAAAACTATCTCCTTTGTAACGAAATGCGTCATTCGGCCATTAGCACTAACAATTAACTATTGATTATTTGTATTGTAAAAATAATGTTACTCGTTAATATCAATTTTGGAAGCATGAACAAAATATCGAATAATGTTAGCACAGACATTTGAACTGTTTGGATAAAAGATGAAACGCTCCATAAATGGCAAGCACTTTACCTCAATATTTGAAAGTTTTATCGCGAATTAAAGAAATTGGTTAGTGTGTTAAAAAGAACGGTCGAATCGCAGAAACGCAAATATGCCGCACAATTAATTTTTTATTCAAAATAATATCATAAAAATTAACATAATCCAAAAAATAAAAAGAAATCGGTATAAATATGGAATTCTGCAAGTAAATAAGATATTATTAGAATCTTTCAAAAATTAAAAAAAACATTCTTGGTACCAAATCGTTCCCCGAGTTCCAATGTGTTCTATGTGCCAATAGGCACATAGAACACATTGGAACTCAGGGGACGAAATGTTTTCTCCCATGGCAAAGTCACGCCAATACCCACTTAAATATAAATTATGCGCTTACACGTACATGCGTGGAAAGACAAATAGCTGTGGTGGTGTGGGTAGCTCTTCTGGCGGTAGACAGTATCATAAACTTCCCCTCTGTCCCCAGATATATCTGGAGAAATAAGATGCAGTTCAACCCCCAACTGATAAAATAGGATATGAGATAGACAAAACCCAACTGTGTTTGTCTCAAATGTTTTTGTATTTCCTTCAGCTGGCTTACTGAAGCTTTTCCCTCATACATCGCTCATCAATATCGGTTTTCAAACTCCAACATACACTCAAACGACTGTCGCTTTTGCCTTGCATCACCACGGGACTGCTAAGTGTTTTGGTCGGTACCTTTGCAAGATCTCTTGAAAACAGGGACGTGGCGAAGGGGGAAAGGTGTTTGACTCCATCCATCAATTTTCCTGTGGGACATTTTCGTCTAGTTTGGATTTTTTTTTATATCCATTCATTTTTGTTAGTAATCATATACATCTTTACGAGGCCAGATTTAATACTTTGTCTGATGTCACAGATAATGGACAGCTTCCGTACTCGATTCGGGCCCAGCATGACCAGTTTGTAGCGCGGTGCGTATTAATTCAATAAGAAGTAGCGTCACGCATTGTACAGATATGTTATATTTCTCCACAAATAAAACTTTCGCGATGTATTCAGTTTTTTATCGCTTTGTCCGACTGACTAATATTCCAACTTCATCATCTATGAATGCCTTCCTCGAAGGCATTCCTTGATGATATGGTTGTAATATTTTATCAATCGTGACTTCAGCCATTATAGTCGGGACAAATGAGGTGTAGCCACACCTCACCCCCCCCCCCTCCCAATCGGTCATCTTCGCGACACAGCTGCTTGAAAGGGCAAAAACACATACATGTTCTTATTGTAAGCAGGTGGCCCAGTGGTTACGGCATTGAACTTAAAACCAAGAGGTCTATGATTCGATCCCCGCCAGGAGTAACTGTTGTGTCGTTTGATAAGTCACCTAATCCCGTTTGCCCACGCGTGAGTACGGTGGCACTGTGTACTAAGGCGTACTGCACGTCAAAGGTGCACATGTCTTAACCAATGCTAACCATGCTTGTTTGGAGTTAGTACGTTGGGGAATCTGAAAGTTGCTCGCCGTTGATCGGTGGTTCTCTCCGGGTACTCCGGCTTCCTCCACCCGTAAACCTGTCCGACACATGGTGACCCCGGCAGTCGAAAGTGCCGTTAAACTCAAATAAATAAATAAATAAATAGATAAATAAATAAATAAATAAATAAATAAATAAATAAATAAATAAATAAACTGTAACATTTCCGTCAAATGGGCAGTTATACTTCGGGGATAAAAGCCAGCAACGCCAATGACAGAAAAATTGTTACTCGACCGTTTTACTGTAACGTTTGGCCCGTTCGGATCACGACTTTCGAAACCTCCAATGGTCTTTTCATGTCGTATCTCCCATGCAGCCCTTTTAAACGAACTTTTCTCACCATTTTCTATGAGAAGACAAATTAGCTGCTGAATGATAGATCAGAGAAGCTATTTGTTTCTTTCTTATTCCGGACGAGAAGAATACGATGGAGCATTTATTTGGCGTAATGGGTGATTATAATTAGTAACCTAAGAATGTATATTCTACACAAAGAATATTTAGGGTTACAGAGAACAACACAAGGATGGCGCCAGGGCGGTACAGCCCCTCCGTCGGGTGAGGGGCAAATTCGTCGGGGAGATAAAGTCATGCAAAACCACAAAGACAGAGATAATACTCCCGAACGTCCGATACTCATGCACAATTAGAATAACCTGACGGGCATATAAGCACTGTGGCATGGGCTGAGTTAATTACTTTGCGAGAGTTCTATTTAAATCTGATACCAGAAACTGTCAACATTATCATTTGTCTACAAACATCCAGTCTCTGGAGTGAGTTACGTCGTACTTATTACACTTGTGGCTTGAGGAACTAGGGTATTACCCTATTTCCACAAGCAATACATTTTTTTTTCGTTTTGTTTTGACTTTCTTTATACCTCTGGAGTCGCGGATATTGCTACCTTTTCCCAATTAAATCAAGCATTTCTCACACTCGACCGAACGATGGTCGGCTCGGTGGGTCCGGAGATTGTCTAGCCCTCATGTCGGGGATCATAGCCACTATTCGGTGGGGTGATTCGTGCGCCACCCATGAAACAACACCAGAAAACACACCAAATGTTTATAATTATTATTATTATTATTATTATTATTATTATTATTATTATTATTATTATTATTATTATTATTATTATTGGGTCCCCCCCCCCCCAACCCAGTTTTCTTCTTGAGTTTATGTCCTTTACCTGACATAACAGCCATATCCAGCCAGTGCTACTCGCAAAACATATCCATTCACATTTACAGTTCAGTCAATTTCTGCCTCAACCAGGGAAGTAGTTAAAGGGTCTTCAGTGGTGGGTGGGATAAGTTAGATTTCTAACTGGTTCTTGAAGGCTTAGCACGACATGTCTCTCGGAGAAGAGGTATCCCCTCTCGATGGTGAGGGACCCGGGAGTCCCCGGGGAAAATGTTTAATTTTTGAACCGCCGATATTGATTCTTATTGTTGCCTCTAATTGCAGGGCGTTGGGGTTCCTGCAGGACATGCCGTAGGCGTGTCTCGAGAGTAGGCCCTCGAGTCAAGGCTTGGGCATGTCATGCTGGGATCCAAGTAGGTCCATGAGTTTTCCAGTGCACTGACCAGGCTACAAAATGACTATAAACTGACAGCTATTCAACCAGTACCTACTCCTTCCAAAAGATTGCTCTTGAGTCGGAAAAATCGGACCGGTCACATATTCGAGTCGGAATTTCGAACATTTTGTCAGTTGATTGAGTTGGAGAATTTAATCGAAAGTAAAATCACTTTGGCTCTGACTAAAAAAAATATGACAGGAGGAGCAAATGAAATTTATATTTTTGAATTTCCAACTTTTGGAATTTACATCACTGAATTTCCAACTTTTGAAATTTTAGACGATAATTAGGGGGTGAGACACCCCTCCATCCCGCACACCCCGCTCTAGCTACGTCCCTGACATCAACAACAGAACTTATGGCATCTCATCGGAAAGAGCTCGTCTAGATTGTTCCAGTGGGGGATAATAAGGTTTTGGAGGAAAAACATGAAAATTTAAGTTATGTAAGAATTATTTTTTCAAGTGTGGTCTGCTAGCCGTGCGTAAATGATTAATTAAAAAATTCGCCCTGCCCGTGCTGTAACTGTGTTGAATGGTTTTGATTAGGTGTTTGAATGAAGCCAATAATTGTGCTTCAAAACATCATCCCTTTTTTATCTATTCTGCTTTTACATTTCAAGGCCAAATGACCAAAACGTCAGTTTGTTCATCACTTTTACCCGTGCAATTGGATCTCTCCGATCAGTTGTACAAAACAATTGAACAAAAAACACCACGTGAGACTCTAAAGAAAATGTAAATTATAAATTAATTAAACGCCGTTCGTACTAAAAAGTAATAAGGTTTAGTTTAAACAATATTTTATTTAGCAAGATTGATATTATACATACTACATTGTAAGTTTGACCAGAAAATGAAAGTAACTGTACATTTTGCAAAGTAGCAAAGTATGTAATATTATCAAGATAAATGAATGGAACTACATACAGATTATTACCATTATGTGGATGTACAAAATATGTATCCGAGTCGAGCTCCGGGTTCTAAGGGCAGATCACGACGAGTCGAAGACGAGTCGTGATCTACCCTTAGAACCCGTAGCGAGACTCGGATACATATTTTGTACATCCACATAATGGTAATAATCATTTTATCTTACAATATATTGGGGATAAGTCAAGAATGTAGACGAATATATAACGAACTATTTATTCGCACGGATGAACAAAAAGAAAAAAAATGGAACTCACGCGAAAGGAACGCGCTTGTATCCGCCCCCTGATACAAACATCTGTATCAGGGGGTCGGATACATGACAGTTGCGGAGTTAATACAGACAAAATACGTGTTGATTGTAAGATAAAGTTGTATAGACAGGAAGCTAAGAGCTTATTTTCAGCCGTCTTCCTAAATAATGTACTTCAGTAATTGAAAGATTTGGCCATACGCTGCTAGTAACATTGTTTAAGCCTTAACATACAGATGAGAGAAAAAGGAAGAGGGGACAGGAGAGAGAGGAGCTAAAAGAGAGAAAATGAGATGAAAAACGTGATGGAAAAACAACTTGAAACCAAAGCGTTTCAATGGGAACAAATACAACCTGTTCGAGCATAGTCTGTATATTGTTTGTTTGTTAACTGGATTATCAAGAATTAACTACATTTGTGCCACAATGTGAAGGCACGAAACGTCACAAACTAGGTAGCCGTAACATTACGGCAACAGCACTTGCGACCCGTTACAACACCAAAACGCTGGGCCATGGCTGCATGCCAGTTGGAGTTTGAGTTCGAATTTTGACGAAAGTATTACCATAGTACATGACACGCGTAAAAGAAAGGACGTGACAAACGTTACTTATTCCCGGTTCCTTATTCGATATTCGTTATCAACCGATTTTATCGGTTGATAACGAATGCCGAATAAGGAACTGGGAATAAGTAACGGTTGTCACGTTCCCGCAAAAGAAGAATGGTATCCCAGAACTAAGTATTTTCCCATTATAACGTTCAGGCGGAAAAAATATGATCGCATTACTTTAATATATCCTTGTCGAGTATACTCCTTCACACAATGTTTTCTGACCCGAAAATAGGTGGTCATCCAACAAATAAAAGAGAAAAACTGAAAGGAAGGGAAGCACGTGCACATATTTTTCAAGGAATTCCCAACAAAAGCACAATTGTATTTTTAGGTTAAAAAAGTCAGCAAATTACCTTCTTTATTTATCAGGAATATTCAACAATGATGCAAGATGTCAGTAGAATACTTCAAACTTTTATTAAAACAATATATATTTCCAAGGCTGTTTAGTGTTGGAGATTGCGTCATTTCCGAGTGCAACTTTTCAAGGCGGGGAACTCTAATTCAAATATTTAGTACAGTCAAACCGAATACCACAAACTACACATGTTGCCTGGTCTAATAGGCCATAGGGACAAGACCTGAACAATGGGTTAGTGCCACACATAAGCAATGATCAGTACCTTCAAATTAATCAAACATAAGTAGATCACAGAACAGTTGGAGTTTAATGGAAGAGTCCACTCAGTAAGATATAGTCTTGTACCGCTCTGAAAACTTGAGAGTTGTCTCTGTTGTTCAATCCTTCCGACCCAAACAGAAGCGTAGAGAGATGGTGCGCGGGGCGTTGCGGTAACCGGTTCTCGTCAGATCACCGAAGTTAAGCAACGTCGAGCCCGGTCAGTCCTTGGCTGGGTGACCGTCTGAGTGATCGATTCGGACTTCCGCCTTGTGTCCTTGGGCAAGGCACTTAACCACGATTGTCCACATGGGGGCACGATGACGCCGTGTACTAAGGCGTACTGCACGTCGATGGTGCGCATGTCTTCAACCAATCTAACCCTGCCTGTGCGGGGTTACGATGTTGGGGAGCTGGCAGTTGCTCGCCGTTGCTCGGTGGTTCTCTCCGGGTACTCCGGCTTCCTCCACCCGTACACCTGTCACGGTCATGATTAGCCATTGTGCATAAGTATGTGACCTTAAACACCAATAAATAAATAAATAAATAACGTAGAGCGATCAAAGGTACATGGAAGGACATTAATGGAGGAATTACGAGCATCCGCATTCCGAATACATTGGTCAGTGTAACAAGAAATGTTCTGCTGTTTCGTGCTCACCACACTGACAGAATGGAGAGGCCGAGAGATAGTTATTGAAAAGTGGGCGTTAATACGACCACAACGCAACCTTGAGCTACAATGGTATATTTGAGCTAGGCGTGGTTTAGACCAAGTATAAAATGACGGTGGACATCGGCAGCCATTGTTTTGGAAACTGTTAACCCTTTACCCAACGTAACGGCCAAAACCGGCCAGCGCTATTCACAAAAATCGCCAATTAATTTTCATTATTTTTTCATTTTTTGTCTCAAAAACATAGGTTATGACCCCTCTTTGGAACGAGCTCGTCGAGCTCGTTCCAAAGAGGGGTCATAACCTATGTTTTTAAGACAAAAAATGAAAAAAATTAGTTATTCAAGAATTTTTTTTGCAAGTGTCGTCTGCTTTTCATGTTAGGTAAAGGGTTAAATTGTATAATGGAGGAATTTTCTCTCATTGGAATAGGATACTATTCCACTGGTTGGTAATGGTTGGAAAGAAAGAAGCCTGGTACAGCTTCGTGTGACATTACGGAACACGATGATTTAGATTTGATCGAAGATTATGGCTTTGACTGATTGATGATGCAATGGGTGGTACCTTGTTGGAAATGAATGGGGGGAAGGGGTGCAAACTGATGATACATTTTAAATATATAGGTTTACAATAGTAGTGGGGAAACCATTATTTCTCATTCCTTCATCATTTGTCACAAAAGCCTGTACAACATTGATTCTTAAAAGTTTCTTTCATCTCGCATTTTGGGGAAGAAGAAAAATATCTTGTGGTTGTTGGTCAAAAACATTATCTTTCATTATTTCTCAGAGTAAACGGAGAAGAACGGATCAATTTATTTATTTATTTATTTAATAATTTATTACGGTTTAACGACACTTTTAAGAGTCAAGGTCATATCGTGTCGGTGACAGTTTTACGGGTGGAGGAACCCGGAGTACCCGGAGAGAACCACCGAGCAAGGACGAACAGCTGCCAGCTCCCCAACATCGTAGCTCCGCACTGCAGCACGGGTTGGGTTAGATTAGTTGAAGACATGCGCATTCGACGTTCAGTACGCCTTAGTACACGGCGTCATCGTGCCCCCATGTGGACAATCGGGGTTAAGTGCCTTGCCCAAGGACACAACACGGGAGTCCGAATTGATCGCTCAGACGGTCACCCATCCAAGGACTAACTGGGTTCGACGTTGCTTAACTTCGGGGATCTGATGAGAACCGGTTATCGCAACGCCACGGCGCCCCGAACGGATCAATTAATAAATCAACACACAGCAGAGATGCGGTGCGTGCAGCTGAATTTAAAATGGCACATTGAGCAGTGGAGGTGGTAAATTCGTCCCCTGAGTTTCAATGTGTTCTATGTGCCTACTGGCACATAGAACACATTGGAACTCTGGGGACGCATTGTGTCCATGTTCCAGATCACTTTTGAATACTTATGTTGCAATACTATTTATCGTGAACTAGCGCCCCCACCTTGTCCATGGACGGAAAAGAGACTTCCCAGCGTGCGGGCCCATACTTACGTTTACGGAAAAGTAGCCTATTACATATCAAGGGAGATAATTAAAGCTGAAAATTCAAGCTGGACGAAATCACGGCCACTTCACGTTCAAAAATAGATAAAGCTGACCGGTGAGAGTAAATAATCTGCAAATACCTTGACTTGAACAAAACTTGTTTCCACTTCCGTTGTAGAGCACACACTTTGGTCCTTTATCTAACTAACTCAACTGCCCAAACCAGTCAGCGTTATTCACAAAATTGTTATTCAAATTCTATTGGTCTTCCGTTTTCCTCCAAAACATAGTTTATCACTCAGCATTTGGGCGGGCTTGTTGTCCTCGTTCCAATAAAGGTTCATAAGCTTTGTTTCTGACGCAAAAAAGCTAAACTGTTTTGTTATTAAATATATCTATTTTTTTTTATTATTTTTTTTTTTTGCTATTGTCTAAGCTATTCGTGTTGAGTAAATTGTTTACAAGTATTTTTTGTAAGCAGAATCTTTTTCTTAAAGAATCCTGGTTTTTGGTCCAGATAGTAACCCCTGACACGGCCTGTCAACACGTTTGTAACCTATGCCTTACCTCACAGATGCGCCCTATCGAAAACCAGTTAATTGTATTTTCAAGCCAGGGAGCAATATTCTGCTTTCTATAGGTTAGCCTGCGTTAGAAGCTTTAATTCCAAAATGACTGACCAAGTGTCTAATAATGTTCTAATTCAACAAGTGTTTAAATACGACATGTGGGCACGGTGGCGTCGTGGTAACCGGTTCTCGTCAGATCACCGAAGGTAAGCAACAACATCGAGCGCGGTTAGTAGTTGGATGGGTGACCATTTCAGCGACTGATTCGTGCTCCCGCGTTGTGTCCTTGGGCAAGGCACTTAACCCCGATTGCCTACATGAGGCCACGATGACGCTGCGTACTAAGGCGTACTGCACGTCGATGGTGCGTATGTCTTCAACCAATCTAACCCTGCATGTGCCGCGGTGCAGAGTTCAGAGTTACGATGTTGGAGAGCTGACAGCTGCTCGTCGTTGCTCGGTGGTTCTCTCCGTGTACTTCGGCTTCCTCCACCCGTAAAACTGTCACCGACATGATATGACCCTGGCTGTTAATGTGTCGTTAAATCGTAATAAAACAAATGAGACTTACCCAAGTTGATTTGATTCTTAGGAAGGATGGTTGATCCTGTAACCGTGTGGAAGCTAGAAGCGGTGCTTCGGGAGTTTTATTTGAACACCTGAACAGTCTTTTCCACCCAAAGAAGCTGAAAAAAATCCATTTGTTGCATTGATTGGTCCATTCGAAGGTGACTTTTAAAAGAAAGTCCTGCATTTGAGTAGTGTTCAACCGATGATCGGAATCTGCCACCCCAATCGGTCGATTGTGGGCAATCGGATGACAACGGCTCCTGGAACATCGGTTCAACCGATCGTTGCCAAGCCTTTTGTGATGATAAGTGTTCAGTTGTTAATGTAAAATGATGTCAATGATACCATTCAATAAAGGTGAGAAGCAACCACAGTGTGTATTCTTAATTTCTCTAGACGCCCCTTTACGGGGTATACAAGCTAAACGGCATGTAAACATTACAATTGAGCGTACTTGCGGCAATCGCCCGTTCATACAGGAAATAAGTGAAGGTTGCACTCCATTGACCCAGGTTGCAGTAAAATGAGCAGTCGCACGCACTTGGGTGGTATACGTGGCTCTGAGAGCAACGTATACCGCCCAAGTGGGCGCGTCTAGTCATTTTACTGCGACCTGAGTCAACGTCGTTTAACACTGTGAAATGTGTTCAATTTAAAGTAGTTCTTTCAAGCCTCGACTCGTCCAGTAGTGCCCGGTATTACAACTAGAATCGGCAACGGCATCGGCCGATTGTAATCTCAAATAACCAATAATCGGTCAGCAGCCATTTCTGGTAATAGGTTGAACACTGCATTTGAGCGCGAAACAGACCCACTGGACAGTGTTATTTTATTTTAAACAAAGCTGATTGCGTGACACCTAAAGATGATTTGATGTACGTCAGGTTGAACTATGCTTGTACACTTGGAGACAACGAAAGGGCAAAAACAATAGTTACCACGGGAACGGGAAAGCAAACGCTCACTGACACTCAGTCAGGTGAACAAAAACATAGTTACAGATCTGCACATTGAAGGAACAGTTGAATGGCTCTATTGTCGCACACGCGTGACCGGGATGTGAAATTAGCGCGGCAAATGTTATTCATTTTATGTGTGCATACAGAGAAACGCTCAATTAGCTCGCAATCTGCGAAAATAAATTTTGGAAGTTCTTCCAGAAAAATCTTTTCCACAAGAAGCGCAATGGATAGACCAGTGGACTTTAAATCAAAAGGTCGAAGGTTCGATCATGACCAGCAGTAACTTCGTTGTGTTCTTGGGTAAGACATTTAATCCCGATTGGTTACGTGGGAGCACATTGGCGCGGCGTACTAAGGAGTATTGCACGTTGACAGTGTATTTATCTTCAATAGCTGCTGCCTCTGCTTGTGTGGAGTTAGAAAGTTGAGGAATCTGACAGTTTCTCGCCGCCTTTAGGTGGTTTTCTCCGGTTACTCCTGTTTCACGGCCTCAACCAGTCAAATCTCTGTCATAGTGTGGCCTTGACCGGTGAAAGTGTCGTTAAACCCCAATAAACAAACATACAAATCTCTTCGAGTAATTCCTGACGACGAACGTCGTTGCACATTGCATGTACAGTAAGTGGAGAGTGGATTGTAACTAAATCACCCACTGAGTGGAGTTATCACCCAAACTATAACTTTCAACACAAGCAATGTTTCAGCCAATGGACCTCCGGGTTTAACCCGGAGGTCCATTGGTTGAAACTTTGCCTGTGCTTGTTATGCTTTGCAACAAATTTGCAATTATTGCTTGGGTGGAATCTCCATTCTGCGGGTGATTTAATGATAATACACTCTCCACGTCCTGTATAGTACGGTCGCCGTGGACTGGTCGCTTTCCCGAGTGGGCAATATTTACATGGACGCAATAATATTGGACTCCAAACACTTATTATTGATGAATAATCATCACAACTTTAATTAATGAAGCACCAAATACAACCCGGTGTTTCATTAATTACAATTTTGTTGTTGGTGATTTTATCACCTGATAAACGCAGGGATGCGTGGACATCACTGCCCAATACGACCGGTCCATCGCGACTGTACTGTAATGGCAGCAATGGGAGCAATGACTTTCAAAAATCGCTATTCAAATTTTCTGCCTCCAAAACATAGCTCGTCCCAATGAGGGGTTGTAAACAAACAGATTTTAATTTTTCGCCTCCGAAACATAGCACATTCCAATGAGGTGTCGTAAACTATATTCTAAACCGATAAATTTTTGTGTCGCTTGCTAACGGGTTAAGAATAACTCATCTTTAACGCTAGGCAAGAGGGAGTCATGTCTTGCTGTGAAACAAAGAGAACTATTGGTTGAATGTGCGAGTTGCAATATGAAAGTGTTTTTTTATATAATTTTGACAGAACAATTATTTAAGCAAATTTGAATGTTAGTAACCCAACAATTTTAGTTGACTTGAATACATCGGCATTCTTGGCAAGACTTAAAAGTCGAAAACATAACTCTTTGAACATCTGGTGGTATCTTCCATGTTAGTTCAATAGCAGCGATTATATTTATTTATTTATTGATGTTTAATGTCACATATTTCTGCAAAGTGGCTAATCATGACCATGGGAGTTTTACGGGTGGAGGAAGCCGGAGTACCCGGAGAGAACCACCGATCAACGGCGAGAAACTGTCATCTCCCAAACATATCAACTCCACACAAGCAGAGTTGGCATTGGTTGAAGACAGGTGCACCATCGACGTGCAGTACGCCTCAGTGCACAACGCCACCGTGCCCCCACGTGGGCAATCGGTAAAGTGTCTTGTCCAAGGATACAACGCGGTTGCTGAAGGTGGGATTCCCACCGAGGACCTCTCGGCTTGCAGCCTGCATCACTACCTACTGAGCCACTTCGTCCCCAATATCAGCAATTGGAATAGTCCATAGTCATTATTTGGGGGTTGTCAAGCGGTAACTAAAAAACATGGTACAATTGTATTTTCTACTTATTAGTATAACTGACTAAAATAAATCATAAACATTTTAAAAGATATAGCAATTTGCCAACTGGCAATTCAGAATCGTTTCCAGAAGATATGAAGAAACGTGTTTATTTGTGTCATTAAAAAAACAAAGAATAACTTCTGACCCCAACATACTGTCTTGCCACAATGGAAATCATAAAATTAATTGATGGATTAAGAAATTTGGCATGCTTTGGAAATTGTAGTAGTAGTAGAAGTAGTAGGAATTTTTATTAACGTGACATGTGCTAAAACATAATAATAGAACTAGTTATCAAATAGAACAATAGGACCCGGCCCGCTGGGCCTATATGTCACCTAGAGTACGTTAATAGGCAAGCTTGATAAGGGAGATTAATCATCGACCGTTCTTTTTTCAGCATAATCATTGAGGTCCGTTATTCGGATAGAACTGATGCTCCCCCGCCCTCAAATTGGGATGGTTGTATTTATATAGCAAGAAAAACGGGAGAGGATCCTATTTGGTAAGAGATCATCTGGACACGATCAGCGTGTAACACGAGGAGGAGAAAAGAGGAAAGGGGTAGTGGTTGTTACCTTTTTGCACTCTGAACATGGGGCATTCCCCCCAGGTGGGACGAGCACATAGCACTGTTCCAATGGGCGGTGCTGACCCATGTTCTACGGGCAAAAATATGAAATGACTGGGCCGCGTCATTTCGTGTCTATTTTCTGTCAATTTATATCTGTGCAGAGACTAGCTTTTCAGTTAAACCAAAAATCTTATAATTCCATATTCCTTACAAAGAGGAATAAAGTTGAATGGGTAGTATAATCTGTAATAGATCGCCGCCTAAATTGTAGCAACAATCATTTAGGTATCTAGGGACTATTCAAGTTTATACCGTCTAAACCCTTAAAATCCTGTGAGTTTTATATTTCTTTATTGTCAAAGTGGTGGGATTAGTTTAACTTAATTGTATCATTGCCTTTTACGTCGCCTAAATGCTTCACATATGAATGCGGCACATTGCCGTGGATATTCTTTCACAATAATACACATTGTTTCTGGTGACCTATTTTCGGTGACGGGATACGGTTAATATAGTTAAAATATTGTTCACGTATATCCAAGTAACTTGGACATTCTAGTAAAAAGTGATATTCATCCTCAATTTTGGGCATGTTTCACTGCATGCATATTCGCTCGTCGACATTTTCGTTCCTAAAACGGCCGGCCTCTATTCTAAGGGGCAGTATCCCACACCGGAATTGGGCTAATAGGGACCTATGATGACGTTTTAAATTCATTGAAATATAATTTTCGGTTTCGAATTCTGTTTTGAATATTCTATATGTCCTAAGTTTTGGCACGTATTGGATGCCTTGTTTCCATTTAACTTTATTTTGGTCAGAGAGTTTAGATGACAGTTCGCTAATGTTACAAGGAGTCAATGTATCATATAAGATTTCTAAGTCAGCATCGCGAAAAATGTTTTGAATTTGTCTACAACAGCCGTAAGCAACTGAGTTATAGTCCCATAAAAACAATCGTTGAAGCAAACGACTGTTATCTAGGTTGACCAATTTATTCCACAATCGCAACATATTAAACCATCGTCGGTTTACCGAAGGTTCAGTTCCTGTATCCCCAAGCATCCCTAATATTGAACAAAACCTGTGCACCCCTAAGTAATATCTAATAGCTCGATTTCGTACTGCGTCAATAGAAGTGTACTTTCTTTTCCTCCAGACTTCAGATGCGTAGTCTAAAACCGGACATACACACATCGAGTATAACTTTTGAAATGTTTTAAAACCCACATCCCTTTGTTCATGTGTTTTTGATATCACAGAGCCAAGTGCTCTTCCAGCTGACCGTGCAAGAGACTCAGCTGCCAAATCGAAATCTTTATGCTCATGAAAATTATACCAAGATATTTATATGTTGTTGAGTAATCTAAAATTGATTCCCCGACTTTAAATTGAAATTTACTACAGTTTTTTTTGTTTATTTCTAAAATGAACCACTTTTGTCTTTTCTTTATTTATTAACATTTGCCATTTCCGACACCAATTATGAAGGATATCAAGCAAGACCTGCATGTGAATTTCATTATCTGTAATCAATACTATATCATCTGCATACATTAAAATTGAAACATTGTCTTCATTAATGTGAACTCCTTTCTTTGCCGCCTTTATTTCCCTCGCCAAATCGTCAATGAATAGTGCAAACAGTGTTGGAGATAAATTGTCACCCTGTTTCACACCCCCCTGACATTCAAAATATTCAGTGACTTTATCGTTTATACGAACACATGCCATTGTATCCTGATACAAATTGTAAGGACGATTGATTTATTGACTGACGGATTGACTGACTGATTGATTGATTGATTGTCTTTATTTCTTCCAAAGTATGATACATGCAACCCCCCCCCCCCCACCCTTGTGACCTTCACCTTGCAGATGTGGCGGAAACTATTATACGCGACACACCTTCTGACTGTCCTTAACATTTGTAAAAAGTTTAACAATTGTACTATCATTCGTTTCTGAGTTATGGCTGAGACATGAATATTGACCGATTTTTATTGTGACCTTGAAATGTGATCTTGACCTTGAAGGTACGAACTCGGCTATTATGTGTGACACATCCTCCCATGGTCCTTTATAATTGTGTGAAGTCTGATGACTGTGACCCTAACAGTTGTCTAGTTATTGGCTCGGACACACACACGGACACACACACGGACACACGCACACGTCAATCACTATATGCCACCCGACCCAAGCCGGGGGGGGGGGGGCATAAAAAGGCGCTGCTTCTTTTTCAATCTCGTTTTGGTGATAAAATTGACAACGGAAGTACCGCCCACCGATCCTCATGTAAACAAAAGCAAATTCGCACGTATGTACGGCTCTTGCTCAGTAAAATCGAGAAAAAATAATAGCAACTCTTAATAATCTTACAATCATGGTATAAATAAAACATACCCAAAGTAGCTTGGTGTACCAAATGTTCACCACTCGTGGTGAACATTTGGTACACTAAGCTACTATGGGTATATTCTATATGTAAGAGCTATTGTACAGCGATTTGCAAGAACCAAACATAAGGTGACTTATGGAAACATACTGAAACATACCATATGGAATGATCTAAGGACATGAGCTGTAGGATGCGTGTTAAAGTACCGGATTATTAGCGGCATTGTATGATTATGTTTTTGAATAAACTTTCTAGCTTCTGAAGGCATGGACAAAACACTTGTTCTACAGGGAAAACATAAAGACATGCAAACACTAATTCATCAGATTGTTTACTTTATGTTTGTTGTGGGCAGTTCGAACATGTTTATGTTATTTTGAGTGTTTTGTCAATATTTTTCATGGTAATGATTTGAAGGCAGCGAAAGATTATTTTATTTATACTAGCAGAGAAGAGGCTTAAGTTAAACTTTATTATCTGCATTTTTACAACGGTCGTGGAAAGCCTAAATATATATTGCCATTAGCTCAGATGGTATGGTGGCAGAGCATTTATGGCAAGGTGATTGGATGCCGTTGACCCTGGTGTGACTTCCGTCTGGGTTAAACTCCGAAAAACTTTACAGTTTTCAGTTCTTTGGTCCGGACCCAGCACTATACCTTGTGGGGATTCCTGCTTGATGTAGGCGATATAATTTCTGCTGCTTTCTGATGAAAGTCTTCCCGATGAGTTTATGATATACTGAACAGTCGCCGTGAACTGTTCGTACCCAACGTAACGGCCAAAACCGGGCAGCGCTATTCTCAAAACTCGCCAATTAATTTTCATTATTTACCTAACGTAATGGCCAAAACCGGCCAGCGCCATTCTCAAAAATCGCCATTTAATTTTCATTATTTTTTTTCATTTTTTGTCTCTAAAACACAGGTTATGACCCCTCATTGGAACGAGCTCGTTCCAATGAGAGGTCATAACCTATGTTTTTGAGACAAAAAAATGAAAATAATAGTTATTCAAGAATTTTTTTTTGCAAGTGTCGTCTGCTTTTCATGTTAGGTAAAAGGTTAAAAAAACAAAAAACAATGAAATCCCCATTACACCCACGGCAAAGCGTCTTCGGTTGCACGCATGGATACATGACCTAATTGTTGATTGCATAATTCGCTTGTGAAGGTATCGTTTATAATCAAACACAGAAATCCCAGTAAATCACACTTTGGAAAGTAAAAAACCCCAATAAACAATCAATAAACAAACAAGCCATTATGAACTCAAAGTAGTCGATTGTGGAGGGAGGTATAATAAAAATTAAAGCATCGCATAACAAACTATTAGCCTCAGCAATATCCACAGAAAGAAGCATTTTTTACTGATTCCACGCATCGTGATATTACGAGGATAGCTTGTGTCATCAAGTGAAGAGCGCTGCTCCCTGCAATTCATACTAAATTCAACATAATTATTATTTCGATACAATTTCTGCTAAAATTAATTTTATTTTCATCCAAACAAGCTATTATCCATGTCTCGGAACAACCTGACACAAAAGGGACTCAGGCAATAGCTACCGCAACGGCCAGTTTTAATTGGCTTCAATAAAGGGCACGGTATGAGAGTCCGTGCCAAAACGATGTTTCCTTTTGACAATTATCAGTTTCCTTCAGACTGCATTTCTGTTGCATGTTCCGTCGTTTTATCTGGAGTGTTCTGGAGTGTTATAGAGACCCCCAAGCAGTGTGTCCCTGAACAGTATTTCATCTGCTGAAACAACGATTCGAGAATCTGGTGTCTCCATTCTAGAATAATTGTAGCAATCAAACTGTTGAGGTTTAGCCAAAACGATCTTGGGGTTTTAAACAGTATCGTCCGATTGAATATTGATTACAGCAAAATGGTTGGATCTACTTTTCTTTTTGCAGGGGCGTTCAATAATAATTTAATGTCACAGCTTTGTTGGGCTGATGGACAAATCATTTTCCGTTCGCCATTTAAATTTTTTTTCAATAATTGTTTTAACGTTGCCTACAAACATACCTTATGGCTCCTTATTGAGTTGAGCTCATCAACTGTATTTTAACACTTTTGGCGCGGAATAATCTGAGAAACAGAATTCTTAGCGCCTAATATTCATCATTAATTTTACAAAAAGTATAGGTTGTTAGACAAAAGCTTTATTATTTTAAAACATGTTCTAATGATCTCATTGACAGTTCTTCAAATGATTTTCTGTATATATTTAAATGGCACCTTTATACTTCCAAGGCGCGGTATCGTTGTTCATGGATAGGGCATAAGTGGTACATGAAGCATAGGAATACGTATGTTTGTTCAACTCTTTACCCAACGAATCGGCCGCCCCACCCCCACCCCGCGTAATATGCAACTTCAGCAGTTGAAAAAATCTTATTTTTCAAAACATTTCAACAAACCATATCATGTCGTCGAGCTCGTTCCAACGAGGGGTCACATGATATGGGTTTTTTTTAATTTTTTGAAAAATTTCAAAAAATAATATTTAAAATAATAAATTTTGATATCGTCTGCGTTGGGTAAAAGGTTAAAAGCACTTGGAAATGGACACACATGGTGGTAAACGTCACAGCTGCCTCGACAACGGAAACTGATTGGTAGTGACAACATTTGTAAGACTGGCCACGGCGAAATTTGGCCAACCAGAAAAATACTCTGTTGCAGAAGCGTATATATGTCTTGTGTGAAATGGTTTTCTAAGTCGTTATAACGACTTAGAAATTCGTTATAACGACTTACGTAAGTCGTTATAGCGACTTAACTAACTCGACTTACGTAACTCGTTATAACCAGTTAGTTACTCGTTATAATGACTTACAAAGTAGTTATAACGACTTCTAAAGTTGTTATATCGATTTACTTCACTCATTAAAACGACTAAGTAACTCGTTATAACGACTTAGCAAACTCTTTATAAAGACTTACATTTTGCTATGTCGTTATAACGAGCTACGAAAGTCGTTATATAACGGCTTTCTTTGGTGTTATAGCGAGTTTACTAAATCGTTATAACAAGTTTCGTAAGTCGTTATAACGACTTACTAAGTTGTTATAACGAGTTAGTCAAATCTTATAACGACTTTCTCGACATTTTACACATGTCCTAAATACGCTTCCGTACTCTGCAAACGAGATACGAGATTCGCCTCAATTCTATGAGCTTAAGGTCACAACAGAGTAGTCGGCCTACACAAAATTTGCGATACAAGTCTCAGAAACACACAGTACAGTCATTATAAACACGAACAGTGAATTTCAACCAGATTGGGACCAAGTCACATCATCAAACATCAAACGAAAGCCTAGCACGAAACCAACTAACACAGTATTAACTTTTCAAACTCGGCATTTGTTTTTTATCAATGATCACTAAAAATATGTTCTAAATATTCGATTCGTATTGCCGAAAAAATGTGCTCATCATCAACATGTTCATTTTTCAAAGACATCAAAGTATATTCTTTAACCTTTTACCCAAAGTAACGGCCAAAACCGGCCAGCGCTATTTACAAATATCAAAATTCACTTTTCATTATTATTTTCATTTTTGTCTCAAAATATAGCTTATGATCCCTCATTCGCACGAGCTTGTTCTAATGAGGGTCAAAAACTATATTTTGAGGCAAAAAATGAAATATTCAGTTTTTCAAGAATTAGGTAAAAGAGTTAGGTAAAGGATTAACAAGCGATCGGCGATTGCTTGGCGTCCGGAATTTCAAGAATCTTCGAGAATTTTATATTTTCTCTTGCACTGTTTATTTATAGCAACCCACACCGGGCCCCGTCGTAGTCGGCGAGGTTTGAAAGACTTTAAAATATGTAACCAATGGGCGTTTGGAGATCAATGACATGTACTGGGTCTCATCATGGCAGAGATGAATTAATTCAAATTATTACTTTCCAAAGTGTGATTTACTGGGATTTCCGGATTTGATTATAAACGATAATTTCACAAGTGAATTATGCAGTCAACAATTGTGTTATGTATCCGTGCGCGAAAACGAAGACGCTTTGCCGTGGATGTTATGGGGACTTCATTGTTTTTTGGGGTTTTTTTTACCCTTTACCTGATATGAAAAGCAGACGACACTTGCAAAAAAAATTCTTGAATAGCTATTATTTTCATTTTTTGTCTCTAAAACATATGTTATGACCCCTCATTGGAACGAGCTCGACGAGCTCGTTCCATTGAGGGGTCATAACCTATGTTTTAGAGACATAAAATGAAAAAATATTGAAAATTAATTGGCAATTTTTTAGAATAGCGCTGGACGTTACGTTAGGTAAAGGGTTAAATAATATAATTATCGTTAATAATGAAAAGTAATAAACAGAGTAATCGCTTGACTGGACTGGTCACGTGAAATAATTCATTCGAGGCGAGGGACTATATTGTAAAACACTCGTGCGCATTCGCGCACTCGTGTTTGTACAACGTCCCTCACCTCTCATGAATTATTTCACGAAACCAGTCCAGTCAAGCGTTTACTCTCTATTTATTTCAGTAACACTCTCGAAACTGTTTTAACATCTTAGGTTCATGCGAAAAACAATCTGTCCAAATCTAAGAATAAAAAGATGCCGGACTTGTTCATTCGAGAGTATTTGACGGTATTTTGAAAAGCAGGGTCAAATCCTTTCTGGTCCCTCCAGGCTCCCTCATTTGGATTGTCCCGTCTCGGCGGAATCCTAATTTCCCCCCACGCTCACCCGAAACCAGCGGAAGCTTTTCGGTGTTCTTGGAGAACCGACTGGTCTGGGGGCCGACTAGTCGTCTCCTGAGTTCCAATGTGTTCTATCTGCCAACTGGCACATAGAACACATTGGAACTCAAGGGACGTGGTGTAAACTTTAGCATCCCATCTGCCCCATTTCATCAAGAAATCTGCTAGCGGAAATTCCTGAGAATAGCTCCCTATCCAACTTCATAAGGTACCTCGATCGTAACAAATTGCGTGTTCCGGGATTCTTTTATCATTCCAGTCGCGGAAAACACAGGTGCTTCATTGTAGACTGAATAAATAAGATAGTGTTTGCTTTATTTGTATCATAGTTATGACATCACGCCTTTGTTAAAAGTGTGTGATATATTTCGAAGATTTGGTTAGAGCATGTGTGATATTCAACATATATCGCCACACTTTTACCAATCAAGGAACAATAGACAGTGATTGTGTAACCTGTCAGTTCTAATACAAACACAGCCGAGAGGAAAGATTAAGGGCACCTGTGCTAAAATGTTTTGAACAGAGAAACGAGAATTTACCTGACTTTTGATTTTATTGAAAGAGTTAAAGAAAGAAATCCACACCCGGGTGTAAATGATAAATGGAACGTTTAATTTCTCGCTCAACCTTTTGAGCGCAATGACGAAACGGAAAAAATGAAGTAATATCACTTGCTTTCCATCAATCTTCATGTGTCTTGCAAGTTTGGCTTAAGAAATTAACTAATTAAACGGGAATGGACACATGTCAGACAAGGGTTCAGTGGAGTGTTTGATTGTTCGTGTTTTGATTGTTTGTGCAAACATCAATGTGACAAGTCGGTTACAGCACAAAAACTCGTGATATTGAACATACAATCGCTCGAGCTAGTTACTCGGACAAGTCCTCGTTAACTAACTCTCGCGATTGTATATTCAATATCACTCGTTTTCTATGATGTAACCTATACTTGTTGGACAGGAAAGATATGTGAATAAATACAGACAAGGCCTAAAAAAGTTAAAAATTTACGTTTTTTACGTCTTCCCGCATGATCCTTCTGGCTGCCGCATGCTCTCTTTTTATAACCATAGCAAACTCAAAAAAATAAAAATTAACTGGTTTATGTCTGATATTTTACCCAAGTTAATAAAATCGATAAATTTGTTCCTTGGGTGCATTGCAAAACCTTGTTTGCACTTAAGGGACGAAATACACCACCATCTATGCTATTCTGTAGATTATGAGGCCTAAACCATAAACCAAGCAAACAAATATTACCTTTTTATACCCCAAAAATAATTACAAAAGTAAAAAATAAAAAAACACACGTCCACATGCAGTTTTACATGGCCCATGAAACAGTAGATCTACTTTCAGAGGCCTAACCTATGTTTTATTCATTGGACCGGAAGTGGGCCCTAACAAAAAAGTTAGTGTACTAAACTAAAATTAAACTAAACATAATAAAACATTAAAAAATGTAGTCAAATCATGAAAAATATACCTCAATACGATTTTGGTAATATGTATAAAAATTATTCATTTGTTCGGGTAATCTGACCATAACCTGCAATATTATTCCCTGTAATATATATATATATAGAATACCCTTCCAGTCGAGTATAGCAAATGACAAAGTTGACATGTCGTTTAACCCTTTACCCAACGCAGACGATATCAAAATTTATTATTTTAAATATCATTTTTTTAATTTTTTCAAATAATTTCAACAAAACCATATCAAGTGACTCCTCGCTGGAACGAGCTCAGTGAGCTCGTTCCAGTGAGGGGTCACATGATACGGTTTTAGAAAAAATTAATTATTTCAACTGCTCAATTTGCATATTACGCGGGCGGATGCGGGCGATTCCTTATGTAAAGGGTTAATATGCTGTACAACATGTGAAAATGCATGGGCAATGTTTGTGTTCAAAGTTACCTTGATCCCCATATATCAATATTGTTGATGTCCTGTTATCTTTACTCTTGTACTTATAGACTGGCATGCTGATAGGGATACACCCTTGGGTGCTGTTTGAAGAAACATTCCCCTTCGGAGTATTTTTTGTGTATTAAGTTCGTAGTAGGACTGGCCGTATGGTTCACTGGGAAATTTCGGGCCCCGACCTTCACGTAGCCCAACCCATGTTGGCGCATGAAATTTCATTAAAATGACCAAAAGATGAAATGGATCTGATTGCATAGACTGTCGGTTTATCGAATAGTTCTCTATGTGGACTGCCATTGGTAGTCCACAGAGAGGGCATTTCGATGCGTTAGTAGTCTAGCTTGCCATTGATCGGTCAGATGGAGGAAACGGCGTTATTTCGTTGGGCCGAAATATGGTCGGCCTGATGAGTCCGGGGGTTACCTTTCGTGCAACCTTTTTGTCAAATGAGAAACAAAGTGGATATAAAAATGCCGTCGAAAATACCCTCTATGTGGATGTCATTGATCCCTCAGATGCAAGGAAGCAGCGTTATTCCGGTTCGAAAAATCATAATTTTGTCCCGGTCCGAGGCCATCTTGTACGTTTTCCGGCAACTTTTTTGGCCTAATCCGCCCTTAGGTAGTAGTAGTAGTAGTGGCAATATAATTATTTTGTGACATGATGTACTTTATATTACTAAAGTTAACAAAATAAAACGCAATGTGGCACTCGGCAAAATGGACCTATTTACCACCTAAAACATGTCGAACAAATTGCATATTTGCAGGAGGAGTGTATGGTGAACGACTTTCTATATAAACAGGGTGTTAAATAGGCGCAACGTTGCTTCAAAGCTACAAGTTCGGACTCTTAAGATAAAACCCCCTAAATTCTTACATCTTGGGTAAATTTTAAGTCAATGCAAACTCGAACGACATATGAATGTAGTACACTCTAAAATCGGTTGGGTTAAAAATCAACCCAAATTGACTGGGTTGAGTGAATATGAACCCAAAGTGGGTTCATATTCACTCAACCCAGTCGATTTGGGTTGATTTTTAACCCAGCCGATTTAGAGTGTATATATGTTTGTTAGGGTTTACAGGTCACAATACAGTTTTCCTGGACAAAGCGCCTCTAGCGGTTTGCACCCAAACCTTTAATATTAGTGAAAAATTAACAGAACTTGTAAGTGTGAATAAAATATTGTGGTGTATGTTTTGAAAAAAAATTAAAAATATTAGTGAAAACTGTCTCCTAAAAAGTGTGAGAGAACATTAAAATTGGGTGGAGGCAAGTAAAAGTAGGTCTATTTTATTCAAAGCAAAACAGGGCATCAGTATGGGGAACACTAAGTTTAAAGGCAAAATTCACATGGCGACCTGTACATTTTTTCGGTGTATTTTTTTCAAGAGATGATAAACTGAGTGGATATAGGGTTGCTTTCGCTAAAATGGCGAGAGAGGAAAAGGTTTGTACTGTCGCCAATGTGAAGAACAGTGTATTGTAACCTGCACGATACTTTCAACATCAGGGTTCATATCGTGTTGGACTGTTTTATATGTGGGAGAAGCCAGAACCACAGTGCAGCGATAATTAACTGCCAGACGCTCCAACGTAATAACTCAGCACACCCAGCGGTTGAACGCAAGCGCAATACTCCTTATTGTACACAGTGCCGCCATACCATTGCGCGAGGAATGGAGTTGAGTGTGTTGGCCTATTGTCCAAGGACGCAACGTGAGTGATGTGGATAGGGGAGTCGATCTTTCGGCTTTAAGTCCTATGCTGTAAAGAATGAGTCACCGCGATTTCTAGTCGTGCAACATAGATGCAAATACAAACTCTATATTTTGAATAATATACGAATGTAGAAATTCTGGGTAGGGGACGAGAGTGGTATACAGTACGTGGAGAGTGGATTGTAACTAAATCACCGGCGGAGTGGAGTTATCACCCAAACTATAACTTCCAAATTTTGTACATATGGACAAAAAACACAAGCAATGTTTCAGCCAATGGACCTTCGGGTTTAACCCGGAGGTCCATTGGTTGAAACTTTGCCTGTGCTTGTTATGCTTTGCAAAAAATTGCAATTATTGCTTGGGTGGAATCTCCACTCTGTGGGTGATTTAATGATAATACACTCTCCACGTACTGTATACTTAAAAATAACCTATTAACCAGCAGACCCAGCGATTGAAGGGAAGTGCATTACGCCTTAGTCCACAGAGCCACCGTGCCCACCCCCACACCCCACTCTGTGGGCAATCGGGATTGAGTACTTTACCCAAACACACAACACAGATGCCTCGGGTGGGATCGACATTTCTGTGTGAAATCCAAAGCACTAACCAATGAGCCACCATGCTCCCAAGAATGTGGAAATGCCAGGAGGTAGATAATGGTTATATTTACAAATTCCAAATTTTAAAATTCAGTGTTCAAATGAAATTTTACAATTCAAATTATTGGAAACTACAGTACGGCCACCGTGGACTGGCCACTTTCCACGGGTGAGCAATATTTCCGTGGACGCAATAATATTAGATTCCAAACACTAATTATAGGAATAATCATCATCAAATATTTAATTAATGAAGCACCGGGTACAACCCGGTGCTTCATTAATTAAACTTTTGCTGATGATAGTATTTAATACTTGCTGACCGCGTGCGTGGACATTTTTTTTTATTTAATCTTATTTGTTTTACAAGGATTGGCGAACAAGTTATGCAACTTATATTAACGCCTCTCCTTGGCCCAATGGCATAGGTGTGTGGGATGACCTTCAAAGCGGCAACTTCGTGGCCTAGCTCATCTCGAATACTACGAAGGGATCTTTAGCCTGCACGGAGTGTGTCTCTCTCCGCGTAGAGGACAGCCATTTTACGTCCCCACCCGATAGGACGGTACGCTGTGACAGCATCAACCCCACAATTGATGCTGACAGAGAGTGTTCGGACACCTCGAGAACTTTCCCCGACCGGGGATCGATCCCGGGACCTCTGGCATGAGAGACCAGAGCACTTATCCACTTGGCCCCCACTCTCTTGCGCCATGCGAGTCATAGTATGCGTGGACATCACTGCCCATGCGTGGATTACGACCAGTCCACGGCGATTGTACTGTGACAATAGTTAACCCTTTACCCAACGCAGACGATATCAAAATTTATTATTTTAAATATATTTTTTTTCAATTTTTCAAAAAATTTCAGCAAAATCATATCATGTGACCCCTCGTTGGAACGAGCTCGACGAGCTCGTTCCAACGAGGGTTCACATGATATGGTTTTGTTGAAATTTTTTGAAAAATAATATTTTTTCAACTGCTGAATTTGCATATTACGCGGGCGGATGCGGGCGATTTGTTGGGTAAAGGGTTAAAGCGTTCTCGCATCTAATAACTGTTCAGTTCAGAAAGTTATCATAAATAACACCGCAAAGGTAACTTTGACAGTGGAATAATATTTTAAAATTCAAATTCAAAATGAAAAATCTAAGTTCAAAAGACTAGAGATATCATACAACGAAATGGCCTGATTTATACGGGTATGAACTGCGTTGGTAATATCAACCAAAACGGAGGCTAGCACAGACATATTACCCAGCAATTTAATCTCTAATTAAAGTCTAATCACTAATTAAATTTTAATCCCTAATTAGAATTTAATCCCTAATTAAAATTTTAATTCTCGTCTGCCACCCCCACCCTCCCCAAAGAGGATCGAAACATGTAAACTCTTCCACTTTGGGGATTTAACAACTCATTCAACAGCCAGGACAAAACCGTGTCAGTCAATTTTACAGGCGGAAGATGTGGGAGTACAGGGAGAAATCCACCATTTCAGCGTGCTGCTACTCACTTGAGACGTTAATCCTTAAAGGATTATCAGGTAAACAGTGATACACCGTATGCTACAATATCTTGTGAAATTTCAGCCCAACATTACTAAGCGATGCAACGCAGAATGAATTGCATCGCTAATGTTGCCCGAAAAGACTGAACGATGAAATCAAAACAAATTTTTGGAAAAATTATTTTTTTTAACTGCTCAGATTTGTAAATTGCGTGGGCGGATGTACCAGTTTGTCAGGTAAAGGGTTAAGGCGCAACATTACTCGTTGAGTGTTTCTCTCTGAATCATAAATTTAAGTTGTGTACTAATCTTCCCTTTAGCAGTCACCTGAATCCTCGGAGAGCAAATTATTGCAGATCTGTTAAATTTCGTCACATGGAAATCTCGAAACTTGTTGAAGATCTAAAAGTGGCACATTTTAAATGGTCAAATGAAATTCAAAAAGCCCCCCTAGGACTTCATCCATTGCTTTATTCAATTATTGTGGTGTTCACGTGGAAACAATACTATGACTCGCATGGCGCAAACCTCACTTAGATATTAGAAACTGTTCAAATATCAGGCAGCGCGCTGCTAATAAATCAATTCTTACCACGTTTTGTGTTTACGCCCTTTAGCAAGTAAATATTTCAGGAAATTGTCATTAAAAGTATTCGCTTCTTATGACTACAACTGAAAATTTGAAATGGGAACATGAGTGTAGATTGACTAATGGACAAAAATATCATTTATACAATAAATAAATCGTGCACTTGCTGAAGCCATTTGATAACGCCTGCACACGCACGCACGCACGCACGCACGCACGCACTCCGTGCACGCATGCATACACGCACGTACGCACACACGCACGCACGCACGCACGCACGCACGCACGCACGCACGCACGCACGCACACACACCATACACACCCTTGTTTATCTCCGAATGGGGGCATATGCAAACACACACACACGCACACACACACACACACATACGCACACACACACCCAACCCTCCTCCCCACACACACACCCCATACACACCCTTGTTTATCTCCCAATGGGGGTATATGTCAAACCTGAGGGTCCCCCATTTGACTGTAAACATCCCAAATGTGTCTCAGTTGTCAGAAAATTCACACCAGATCAACACGCAATTTTAACCGGGGACTTTTTCACTTGGGTTGGGTGCCTATTTCAGTCCTTTGTTTTTTTAAACATAATATTTTATGCCTAAAACAAACGGGGCCGCGAGGAAAACGGCTAGAAAAACGCTAGATTCCAGCCTTCATTTTAGACGGTGTGCAATGGTCTGGCGGTTTAGATGTTGTACCCCTGATTGCCAGGCGGAATTGCTGACGGTTCGATTCCCGACCAGGGATCAGAAATCAACATTTCAAATTCTTCGAAAACATGATTGTGTCCTTCAGTAAATACACGCACATGCGCGTGTCGGTCTTCGTCTGAGGCCAGTCACAGCACTTTCTCCGTACTGTAGCCAGCGCGTTTTACACTTTCATGTAGCCGCTGTTGGAAAGTGAACCAAGTAATCATGAAAAACATCATTTTAACCCTTTACCCAACAAATCGCCCGCGCCCGCCCGTGTATTATGCAGATTCAGCAGCTGAAAAAATATTATTTTTCGAAAAATTTCAACAAAACCATATCATGTGACCCCTCGTTGGAACACTTGTCCCTCCTCACTGAAAGATAATCTCTGTTGGAAACTACCTGCGGATCCGGGAGAACTTATTTTAACTACAGTAGTCATTTTAGCCGACTGTGTGTGTCCATTTCCAAGTTCTTTTAACCCTTTACCCAACGCAGACGATATCAAAATTTATAATTTTAAATATCATTTTTTCAAATTTTTCCAAAAAATTCAACAAAACCTTATCATATGACCCCTCGTTGGAACGAGCTCGTTCCAACGAGGGGTCACAGGATATGGTTTTGTTGAATGTTTTTGAAAAATAATATTTTTTCAACTGCTGCAGTTGCATATTACGCGGGGGGGGGGGGGGGGGGGGGGGGTTCGGCCGATTCGTTGGGTAAAGGGTTGAACAAACATACGTATTCCTATGTTTCATGCACCATTTATGTCCTGTCCATGAACAACGATATCGTCCCTTGAAAGTATAAAGGTGCCGTTTAAATATATACAGGAAATCATTTGAAAAACTGTCAATGAGATTATTAGAACATCTTTTAAAATAATAACGCTTTAGTCTAACAGCCTATACTTTTTGTAAAATTCCTGATGAATATTAGGCGCTAAGAATTCTGTTTCTCAGATTATTCCGCGGCAAAAGAGTTAATCTTTTTATATGGAACTTTTGATTCTCTAACTGTTATTATTAGCTTATTATTATACTCTGGTAATTCTTATGATGTGGACTCATGCAGTAACATGATCTTTTGCAATCCTTTCAGGAAACTCTTATAAAATTAACTCAGAGTAGTAAGTCAGGGTCCAGTCAACCCTCATTTGGATGACCGCGATTGATTACTCCACAAGTAACGTCACACCTCAATGTATTATGGTTGTCACGTCGGTTGCTATGGTTCCCGTGTAAGCGGTCATGTTGTGAAATCATTACCATAATGATATATTGTGTTAGTATGCATGCGCTGCGCGTGTTGTTATGGTGAACGTGCATCGCCCATTTTGTTGGAGGCCGTCGTCAAAGTTTCTAGAGTGGCACATGATTACTATTGGACCCAAAGGCCTCCGATTACTGTTAGACCTAAATACCTCTTATATAAGGGATGGTTTGTTTCGATGTTTGGATTGAAGTATATCTAATTACCGGAAACAACCGGACAACTACCAAAATAATGCAAATTCACTCCTACAACTTTGCCATTTTAGGTAACATATGGGGATATAACATGGTTTGTTGCATTGCAAGGGAGTATATCTTATTACCGGAAACAGACCTACGACCCTGCAATTTCCAAGAAACTTCAAGAATCCTCGTTCCTGATTTTCACCGACCATCTAGTGCCCATTCTTAACCTTATCTATCCATTCCTGGCTATGCCTGGCTACTTTCAGCCTAGCACTCTATCTTGTCTCAGTTACTCCGAGCTAACTCAGACATTGCCTCGATCTCTATCTTTGAATGAGTGTTAGTAGATTCAGTCAGACTGGTCAGATTCCCTTAGCCCGTGACTGCCAATGGTACCTTGACCACGTTGGCGAGAGTGTGACCGTTGTACCCGACACAGAACATGTAGCACATGGTCACAAATCAGAAGTATCTACAGTAGAACCTGTCTTGAGAGACCGCCCTTTGGGCCACACAAAAGTGGTCTCTCAAGACAGGTGGTCTCTCATAACAGGTTTCAGGTTTTCTCAAGTCAGTTAATAACCAACCACAAAATTCAGAAATGGAAAAATTTGGGAATTTTTGTAATTACTTTGTTGTTGTTCTTTTTTATGAAGTTTTTGTATCAAATTGAAATGGACTGTTATAAAAATTATAAAAATAAATTAGTGTTGAAAATCTTCATTGAAGATTTTCAACACTAATTTATTTTTATAATTTTTTATAACAGTCTATTTCAATTTGTTACAAAATGATTTTCAACACACATTTATTTTTATTCCTATCACATTTCAGGTTTGTATGAAATTGTTTATTCAGCAATAATCCTAATCTTTTCACAGGGGTCTTATAAAAACATCTCAGTTTTTAACGAGTTAGCAATTGAAACCCAATTAAGAGCTTTTAATACTTTTAATTATGTTAGTATAACCACAATGGATTTTTCAATTCCAGAACAGTTAAAAAGTTTTTGTCATGGTTTCAGTCTTCAAAGGGGCGGTCTCTCAAGACAAGTCTATTATGGCATAAAAATACAAGTTGGTACCAGGTCACAGTGGTCTCTCAAGACAGGTGGTCTCTCAAGACAGGTGGTCTCCCATACCAGGTCCATTATAGAGTAAAACCAATCGGTGCCTGGCAGATGTGGTCTCTCAAGACAGGTGGTCTCTCAAGACAGTGGTCTCTCAAGACAGGTTTTACTGTATATGTACTTGCGCGGTAGTATACAATGTTCCTTAAAAACAATATACAACATGGGCACATACGAACATTCGTGGACCAATGTCGCCCATAGTTTCTGGGCTGATGTGGATTGATGTGGGCATCTGTGGACTGTTGAGAACTAATGTGGACTGTTGTGAACTAATGTGGATCTTTGTTGCTGGGCTCGTAGCATATTACCTCTTGGGCCCAAGATCATCACATGACCTTGATGGTTCCTGTGCGCCCCCTTGCTCCAATACAATCCCATCATCTTTAGACCTCCTGGATCACATTGTTACTCGAAAACATATATCACTTGGGTACATACGGATATTTGTGGACCAATGACGACCATTTTTGTGAGCTGATGCAGAATTTTTGTTGACAGATGTGGGCATTTGTGAACTCATGTGGATCGAAGTGGACTAATATGGACTTTTAGTGCTGGCTCCTACCCTATGACTTATTGAGCCCTAGATCATCACATGACATTCATGGCACCTAGATCGCCGCTATTGACTTTTCCATGGTTACCGCCATCTGTTATACGATCATCTTTCACTGATATCAACGATTATTTATTTGATTGATTTCCTTTCTCAGAATTGCATGTTATCAAGCTCGGTTTATTTGACTTCAGATACGGCTGATATGGCACCGATCTCGATTGATATGAACCAAGCTAGAGTTGTCCCCCTTGATCCGTTACCAGACACAGTCAATTTGTTTACATGGAAATCGTTCTCTGTTATTCATCGAACGCAATCGGCAAAATTATTTTCACCGGGCATAATGGAATAGTTTGAAGTTGCGTTTTTGTATGATGAGGAATTAATGACGGCAATAAGTAAGGATTAGGCCCCACAAAATAGATCTTCTGTTTCTCAGGCCATTTTTTTTTATAAAATTTAATGCAGGCGAGCAGTTTTTTATTTTATATTTTGTCTTGCAATTATTTCTTTGCTATCAAAAATTCATGTTCTTGGTTTTATGTTTTAGGTCTCATAATCTACAGAATAGGATGGGCGGTGGTGTATTTCGTCCCTTGAGTGCAAGAAGGCTTTGCAATGCTAATGCATTGCAAAGCCTTCTTGTACTCAAGGGAAAAATTTATTAATTTTATTATGGGAATTTAATACTAGCTGCTCCACCAAAGCTTCGGGTAATGGGGGTCGAAAACCACCTCCTATACAACTGGCGGCAACTGTCAGACTCCCCAAACACAAGTGCTCCATCGACGTGCAGTACGGCTTTATAGAAAACGCCACCGTGACCCCACGGGTGGGATTAAGTGTCTTGTCCAAGGAAACAACGCGGTTGCTGCGCCGCAGGTGGGATTCAAACCGAGGACCTCTCGGCGTGCAGCCTGCATCTCTACCTACTTAACCACCACGCTCAATATTTTGTCTAAACATTTGAAATATCTATAAACTATACATGATTTGGAAATAAATAAATAAATAAATAAATAAATAAATAAATAAATAAGCGTTTTTGATTATAATGTAAATTCGCTAGACAAACGGTCAAGCAAAGCTGCCGCCAAGATCCAAGAGCTAGCTAATTAATATCCTACATGGCTCAACCAACCGGCTACCCAGCCAAGAAAATCATCCGAGCCAGCCACAGATGATAGTTTTTCAGAGTTCGGGGTCCGCCGACTTGCGTGTTTGAGATTTACATTCCGAGTCGTAAAAATCACTCCGAAGTTGTTTTTGTCATATGTCAGTCTCCAGTTTATATACTTCAAGTAATCTATATATAAACTAAATCACCAGAGTTCGCGTCGAAGTGTATGAAATACAAACATTTTCTTATGAAATATACTGGTACAGTTTTGAATACGTATCCAAGGGTCACGCGCGTTGCCAGGAATTTCGATTACTGGAGCACATGTATCTTTAACTGGTGGCCTGGGATGGGGCCGTGGTTCCTGCATGATATCCCATTGATTCGTGGTTCCCAGCATGATATGTCATACGCAGTGATACGAAGGCCGATGATCTCAGAGTGGGGAAGGTATGGTATGTGTGTTGTTGGGAGTGAGGTTCGCGTGTGGTATGGCCCAGGGTCCTCTTTGGACAAATAATAATAATAATAATAATCTATTTTCTAGAGCGTAAAACCACAAATAGTGCTCTAAAACGCTTGACAGAAATACATACACTTTTCTGAAATAAAGAGTCACGTCTGTTTTGGTTGCCTCTTACAGAGGTTCAGGAGAATGCTTCAGTGAATAGGAAAGTTTTAAGATTTCTTTTGAAGACATCGAGGGTTTCTGAAATTCGGACACTAATTGGCAGGGAATTCCATAATCTGGGACTCACGATGGAGCACACACGATCATGAGCCTGATTAGATCTGCTAAAAGGTACAACTAGTCGAATTTGGTTTTTAGATCTGAGACTGCGTGATGGTTTATATGCAGTGACGAGCTCTGGCAGGTAAACTGGATACATTTGAATACTAAGATCAGTATTTTGAAATCAATTCTCTGTTTAATTTGGAAGCCAATGTAGTTGTCTTAAAACAGGTGTTATGTGTTCAGAGTGTTTGGTACCAGTAATTATCCCAGCAGCAGTATTCTGAACTTTTTGAAGCTTCTGAATCAGGCACTGGGACAGCCCCACTAACACTGAATTACAATAGTCTAGTTGTGAGGTGATGAAGGAGTGCACAAGTTTTTCAAGTGCTGACTGGTTAAGATAAGGTCACAGTCTTCCAACATTACGAAGCTGCCAGTAGCATTTTTGACATATTTTATTGATATGAATGTCTAGTTTTAAATTTGAGCCCATAATCAGTCCAATATTCCTGGCCGATCACTTTTCACAGTGATGTTGTTTCCAACCAGAATTTATGTAAACAGGGGGTGTAGGCATGCGAACCCCGGATATCACTAAGAATTCAGTTTTAGAGTCATTCATTTTCAGTTTAAAGTCTATCGTCCATTCCCGCACAAGATTTATGCAAGTTTCCATGTTATTGACCGCGGTGAATGAGTCACTTGGAACAGATGGGTTGAATGTGATGTACAGTTGGGTGTCGTCTGCGCACAGATGATATGATATGCCATGCTTTTTAAGAAGGCGACCCAGAGAAGAAGTGTACAGAGTAAACAAGAGTGGTCCAAGAACTGAGCCTTGAGGAACACCACACTTTAACGTTCTGCTTTCTGAACCGATCTTATTGATATATATTTGTTGACTGCGACCTTCTAGATATGATGCAAACCACGATAAGACAGTTCCACATATGCCATGCTGTGTCAATGTCTGCAAGAGAATTCCATGGTCGACTGTGTCGAATGCTGCGGACAAATCCAAGAGAACAAGCAGTACAGCGTTACCCTCAGACACTGATTTAACAGTGTCATTGTTGACTCGCAGTAAGGCTGTTTCTGTACTGTGGTTGGCTTTATATGCAGACTGGAAGGGCTCTAAAAGATCATTTTCATGCAGATGATTTTTGAGTGTAAAGCAACAACCCTTTCCAACAATTTAGACAGGAAAGACACGTTGAGGATCTATTGAATATCTATTTACATTAAATATGATATTACAATAATTTCACACGTTACCGCAACGCTATAGTCAACGGTTGTTCAAATGAATCGTTGGAGAGACACAATGGTCACATTGCATTCACACTTACTCTGCGAAAGCCATTATTGTCACCTATTTTATGATGATTATCTATACATTCTGGTATGCGCAGATCAAACCTACCATCTGATTAATTGTTGGAAAGGGCTCAGAGAGCCCTTTCCAACAATTAATCAGGTGATAGAGTTTCAAGAATGTCATAAATTTCATTAAACTTCCTCGCATACTGGCATACATAGAGGTCCTCCATATATGGATAAAGTGGGCGTGGCAGTAAAAGTGTTCAATTGTCTCACAATATTTTACGATTTGCAATAAACATTATTTATAATGATCTGTATGAAGGAAATTGTTTTGCAGCAAACAGTCATATTTTACACTTGTTTAACGTTGTATTTTTCATAGACACATTTGTCAGGAATGCAAGTTGAATTAATTATTAAACACCTCTAAGAGGTTTTTCGTGCATGTCACCAGACTAATTAAAATGCGTCAACCGTTTAACAAGTTTTGTGATGAACACAGACGGTTATGTATTATTAATTATTTGACGGCATGAAATTACACTACTGTCATTCCAAATGCAGACAGAGAATTTCAACCGGAACGCGATCTGATCTGGTAACGATCTAATGGAATTTATCTGTTCATTTTTCTGCCCACAACACTGTCAATCTCGCCTGCCAAAAACAAAACACCAAAATATCATTGCGTTCGTTTTTCCATGATTCAGAATTAATTTTGCAATTTTCTGTTCATGAAATCTCTATCCACTGGTATGAATATTTATTTATTTATTTATTTATTTATTTATTTATTTATTTATCTATTTATTTATTTATTTATTAGGGTTTAGCGACACTTTCGATAGTCATGGTCACCTCGTTTGGAGAAATCGGCACAGTTAATCATCATAAATTGGCGCTACCAGGCATAATGAAGAGGTATGAAGCCGAGTTTTTGTTCGAGGAATTAATGATGGCAAAAGGTAAAGATTAGTGGGATGCAGGAAAGAAATAAGAGAGTTATACAGAAAATTCAACCTGAACTAACATTCAGAGTCGTAAGCGGAGAATCGTCGAAATGGATGAAGAGATAGTTCAGCTGTCCGAACGTCCCGAATTCCACAGTGAGGAAGACGAGACAGTCGGATAGCTGAACTAGGAAATGAGGAAACTTCGACGAAAAGAACGGGAACGAATAACACGGTCAGTAAAGTGCAACAGATCTGTGAACAGTTTGTATTTATTTGATTGGGTTTGACCCTTTTACTGCCACGCCCACTTTAGCCATATATGGAGAACCTCTATGTACGCCTGTATGCGAGGAAGTTTAATCAAATTTATGACGTACTTGAAACTCTATCATCTGATTAATTGTTGGAAAGGGCTCTCTGAGCCCTTTCCAACAATTAATTAGATGGCAAGTTTGATCTGCGCATACCAGAACGTACAGACAATCATCATAAAATAGGTGACAATAGTCGCTTTCGGCGCCTACTCTGCCGAAAGCCACTATTGTCACCTTCCTCGCATATAGGCGTACTTAGAGGTCATCCATATATGGTGAAAGTGGGCGTGGCGGTAAAAGGGTTAAAATGGAGTATAATACCTAAAATGTTAAAAAATGATATTTTGAAATGATTGTTCACAGTGTTCAGCGCAAGCACACTCAAATTTTTAGTTCGCGTCTATTTATTTATTGGGATTTAACGACATGTTCGACAGCCAGAGTTACCTCGTGTTAGACAGTTTTACGGGTGGAGGGAACCGGAGTATCCGGAGAGAACCAACGAGCAACGGCGACCAGCTGCCATACTCCCCAACGTACTAACTCCACACAAGCAGGGTTAGATTGGTTGAAGACAAGTGCACCATCGCCACGCTCTAGTACACAGCGCCACAGTGCCCCCCTCGTGGGCAATCGGGATTAAGTGCCTTACCCAAGGACACAATGCAGATACCCCTAGCGGGGATCGAATCGTGGCCCTCTCGGTTTGACGTCCAATGCTGAGCCTCCCTAGAACTGAAGATATCTGTGCATGGCAGTCAAATTAAAGATTGATTACTGGTGTATATATTTAGTTCATCCGAATTATTCATGTGCCTTTTATTTGTCTGCTATATTTCATTTAAGAAGTTATTATTATTTATTTATTGGTGTTTAAGGTCATATACTTATGCACAATGACTAATCATGACCGTGACAGTTTTACGGGTGGAGGAAGCCGGAGTACCCGGAGAGAACCACCGAGCAACGACGAGCAGCTGCCAGCTCCCCAACATCGTAACTCCGCACTGCAGCACAGGCAGGGTTAGATTGGTTGAAGACATGCGTACCATCGACGTGCAGTACGCCTTAGTACACGGCGCCATCGTGCCCCCGTGTGGACAATCAGGGTTAAGTGCCTTGCCCAAGGACACAACGCGGGAGTCCGAATTGATCGCTCAGACGGTCACCCATCCAATGATTAATCGGGCTCGACGTTGCTGAACTCTCGGTGATCTGACGAGAACCGGTTACCTCAACGCCACCGCCCCCCCCCCCCCCCCCATTTTAGAAGTACTGATGCCAAAGTTTCATGCACTCTAAAATCAGTTGAGTTAAAAATCAACCCAAATCAACTGGGTTGAGAGAATTTGAACCCAGCTGGGTTCATATTCCCTCAGCCCAGTTGATTTAGGTTGATTTTTAACCCAACTGATTTTAAAGAGTGTATTAAAAAATATGCCGGATTGTGTTCCCTGTATTGTTTACAAATATCCGTTGTATTCCCTCTGACCCATTCACTTCCATTTTTAATCAGTCTGTCTGTCCGCCTGTCTGTCCGTCCGTCCGTCCTTCCGTCCGTTAATTTTTTGGGTTTCCGAGCGATAACTTCAGTTTGGATTATTTGATCTCAACCAACGTTGGTGTGTGTATTACCCAGCTAGTAATACAGACCAAGTTCGAATATTGGTTCCGTCCAATTATGTTTACATGAGTTACATCCCTTTTTCGCCTCAGAACAGGCGTATTTAGCCACGCATGGCAGTGTTTTGTTTCTTTTGTATTTACTTCTGGGCATCCCATTGGGGTGTTCCAGATACATTGTTAGAGCGGATTAGTCCTCACCTCTCGTATTTTAACGGATATTCTTATTTAGGGAATATGCGGTCAATGATAGAGGTCTTGAGAGGATGGGCAGATTGTTGAAGGAGGATGTCAACTTTCAACAAGTAATCTTGACTGATAGAATGTATCAAAATTGATGTCGGATAATTTCCGGAGTAAAGTGACCACTGGCCTGGCTGCATGTTCGATGTTTAGAGAGCATTTGTGGAGTTATTGTTCTAGAGATTTATCGAAAGAAAATATAGTTTGTTCAAACAGTCTAATTATATGGTGGCTGGGAAGGGACATCATATGATTTTATTTTCCTTGGATTATCTCGATCGATCGACTTAGTATCTCGATCTATCGACTTAGTGTCACCTTTGATTTTGGCTTATTAACTTAAAAGTTCGAATCACTGCCCGATATTATAAGAACTTCCAAGTTCGCGATATTGCGGGTGGTTTGTGGGGTTTTGTGTTTGTTTTTTTATTTTTAAACCTCTTCCTTTTATTTTGCACAAACTTAGTCACACTCCTGTCACTGAAATGAGTGGATGACAAAATATCCAGGGTTTTCATTATTAGTTTTTCTGAATGTAATTCATAAACAGTCCAAATATCCTTAGGCAGTATATGATGTCACTTTAACCCACTGATGTATTATACTGTAAATACTAATTATTGGAAAGCTGATTCCAAAGCATGATTGATGGAGATGTGTAGGTGTATCTCACCCCAATCTCATAAGGGTGCAGGTTGTATAGTAAACCCTATTTGGGATGACCTTTATCATAAGGGAAGTTACCTTTAAAGTTGTATATCTATGGTGGCATGGACACCCTATAATTTGGGGCAGGTGGGGTAACGTTCTCAGTTCTGCTAGACCTTTTGAACTTCGAACTGACAATTTTGATAAATTAGTTGTGTCGTCAAATATTTGTGTACTTAGTCACATCAGTCACACATTCCCCTTCTTAACTCTTTGGACCCTGATGGTATATTCCATGTCAGTTCAACGGCAGTAACTGTAAGTGTCCATATTCATTATTTTGGGTAGACCAAGTAATATTTTCAACGTGAAGCCTTGGGGCTGCACGTTGAAAATATTGATTGGTCTACCCCACATTTTCACTTATCAGTCATCCTACTTAATGAAATTATGACGTATCGTGTTCCTGGACCGGAAAAGCGGCCTCTCGGGTTCAAATGTTTAAACATTATTGTTTCAATAAAATTCCGCGCTTTTCAATTCTTGTTGTGATGTTTTAACCCTCATTACTCAATACACTTCATGGGAATACAGAGCTCAAAAATAAGCAGCAGTGGTCTTGGACACACTATGTTTGTGTTCAACTTGGTCAGAGGGATCTCTTGAGAGCTCGCTTATAGATTTTGAGAGCCCATAGAATGGTCCCGTTACAAAGATAACAAAAAAAATACAAAGCAGTCAATGCATTTTGTCCAACATATCAAATCATATGTAACGCCTTTAAACTGTTCAGACAATAATGTTCCAGGGTATTCATTCATCTCCAACTTCATTATTTCGTCATCCCGAACAACTCTGGGTGATATGTATTATTTTCTTTTTTTGTGCCCTTTTCCACTGAAAGATTATGGTCTTGATGGTAGCTTTGTCTTCATAGATACGTTGCTAACGTCTTGGTCAGCATTGTTCTTGATTTCAAGATGGGTCTGTCTGTTTCACCTCATTTGGTTACTGCATGTTGACTTTCCTTGAAGAAGAGTTTGTCTGCTCGATCACAGTTTTTCGTGTAACTGTATTTCTTTTGGAGCCTGTCTGTCCCACATCGATGTTTCCGTAATTATATTGGAGGCAGGAAGACTTGTATTTTAGTCTTTCTTCTTTTTGTCCTTTTTTTCGTAAAATTTCTGAAGAAATTGTTCACAGTTTTTTTCTGTGCTGTAATTATGGCTTCCCTGTTCGCTCATTTTTCTCTTAACACCCTTTACAGTGCTATTCCAATTATTCCAGTTCGTTAACCCTTTACCTAACATGAGAAGCTGTCGACACTTGCAACCAAAATTACTGATTTTTTTTATTTAATTTTTTTGCGTCACAAACATAGCTTATGACCCCTCATTGGAACGTGTTCAACGAGCTCGTTCGAATGAGGAGTCATAAGCTATGTTTTCGACGCAAAAAATTAAAATTGAATGGCAATTTGTCTGAATAGTCCTGACCGGGTTTGGCCTTTAATGGCTTTATGTAGTATCGGATCGTTTTTGAAAACTTTTATTTGAATGTTATTGTTGTATGTAAATGCGGTAGGTCTTAGGTCTTTGGTGAGTTGTATATCCGAGAACAAGGTCTGATGTGAAAAAAAACATTTGACAAGACAATACCATGCGCAAATGAGGACAGAAAGAGTGAGAGGTGACGACTCAAAAAAACATTTACTTTTTGCTCTATTACAATATCGACCTATGGGCGGATGTCACTGCTCTCTATACAACTGGATTGCTGGAACGCTTAGAGAAGTATACCGGCTTCCGCCACATTGAAGGGGTATTTGTTCCTATAAATAAGCACTGCACACGAAAACATTTTTCTAGACGGTGTTCGATTTTTTATTCTCGCAATCGCCGATTGCTTAGTAGTGTATATAATGGATTTCTGGACCATCCACTCCCCCCCCCCACCCGAAGGACTCACAACCCCCGTTAGCCAGAAAATAAGTAGACTGTCATCTGCAACATGAGGCCCTCAGAGGGTGAATTTAGTGATACTAACCTGCAACGCAGAGTAGCATCATTAAATTTACCCTCTCTGAACTTCAGTCTGAATCAGAGTCTCAAAACTAAACAGATAGAGGTACCCAGAGGATAAATTAGCCCACTGTAGGGGATAGCATCATCAAATTCACCCTCTGGGCACCTCATTCTGCAAATGTCGGACCGCTTATTTTCACGTCTGACCCCCCCCCCCCCCCCCCCCCGGCGGTTCACCATCCCTTGTTTAGCCCAAATGCACAGCCACAGGGCCTCAGCGTAGATAAAGAATTTACAAAAGTAAATCTTGCCCGAAGGGTGGCGAGGTAGACTGGGCGGTGACCTCTGCGACCCCAACTTTAGTTGGTCTAGCAATGTACTCTGTGACTACGAGGACTGCGAAAAAAAGCCGCTGGAGTTGAATTATGGTATTATGATAAACTCTTATTGATTTGACACTAAACTTTACCCAGTAACACTAACTGGAGTTGGGTTTCTTCTGTACTCTACCAAAGCTGGAAAAGAGGCTGAAGTTGAGTTGGTGACCCCAACTGGCGTTGGGTTTGTGTAACCTCGGTAACCCTCAACTGGGGTTGGCCGAGCAATGGCTTCTGTGACAGCTGAAGCAACAACAGGGACAGTGGCAGAGGTTGGCTTAGCGATGCATTCTGTGACCCCCAACTCAGAATTGGTTTTGAGATGATCACTTTAACCCCAAATAAACAGCGAAACGAACATATCATCGTTCTGCTGGCGGTGCTGATGGTCTCCGTTCAGTCGTAAGATGATCTTTTAAATCGCCGATTTCCAGCATGCGGCACCAATTTCCCTGATCACTCATCTCCGAGTATAAATCCTCCTTGATCACTCAACTCTGAGTATAGTATGAACCCACGGTGCTTAAAACTTATCAGCTATATTATAGGCCATACCTGAGTACCTCTAAATGTTCAACGATCAAACGAAAACTGAAAAGCCGTAAATGCTAAAACTAGCTGGACAAATATGGCATTAATCGAAGCGCTCAAAAACCTTCTGTTATTGTGTGTTTTACGCCGTTCAGTGATAGTTTAACGGCGTCACCGCGGATAATGATGGCAAGCTCTCTATCGGCGTGACATCGACCCGACGTTTGACCCAGTTCTTGTGACAGAGTGACGATATGTGATCCGAAGAAGAGCGAACGAATTGGTTAGAAATGCCATTGTCTTTCAGGGAAGGGTTAAGGTCTGAAACAAATAGGATCCGAGAGAATTTAATTAGAAACCTTCACTGGAACACAACGATGGCTGAGCGGGTGAGAACATTATTCAGGGAGCAGGGAATTACCATTGCAAATGTGCTTACGGTAAAGGGCGTGACAATCAGAACTCGTGTGTTGACCATTGACGATAGGAGGGTGGCGACAGGAGGTCCGCCTGTCACTGCGATGTGTCCAGGAGGTGTTAGCGATCGGACAAAAAAGAAGCCGGAACACCTAGCGAACTTCGGTAAACATGCCGGTAAAGCGGCCGCAGCACTACCAGGCATAATCGCTCGCTTCAAAGCACAGCTCGGCGTGGTCATGATGAAGACTCTAGATACCGCAGCCCTGCAGCTTTATGCAACAGCAGCCAGTATATTTTTACTGACCCGGAGAACCACCAGAGCACATTGCAGCCCCGTTAACCGCAGCTCTGATGACAGTTAAACATAAACAATTTGGACATGCCCGCCCTCGCACTATACCCTCTGACAAGCAGACGTCTGAGAGTACCTCATCGGAGAAGCCAACATCCGCACCTGTTCAAGTGCAATTGGAAACGACCGCCCGCAAGAGGCTCGGGACCGATGTGGAGAGAATGACAGCTGAACTGCCGCTCGCGTTGCGTCCCGTGGGCCTGCTGTTGTTGTTCTGACGGCAGGAACAGGACTGAAAGAAAAAGACCCAAACAAGGTTGCCGCAGGAAAAGCCTGGGCCACTTCCTGGAAGACGAGGCAGGAAAAAGTGTTGGTGGAGCTGCTGAAGGTCCAGGTCCTCATGTCAGACCGCCCTGCCGTTCCCAGGACGACAGCAGCAATGGAGATCACGACCGCCCAGATGGTGGAACGGGGCTACCGATCGCTCTGCATAGGACCGCATTTTCCTCCTGGAGGGGGGATTGTGACAGACTTGTCCCCTAGGACTGTCGGAAGTCTTGGGTTGGCAAGCGCGGCGTGTGGGTTACAGCATCGTAGTCGCAACGCTTCCGTTATTCCCGATGATGTTGTCCGACAGCGGGAATGACAACATCAGCGGTTTCCGCAGTCAGAACTGCTGTCCCAGCGTCAACTCCGCTGCCTCCCGCCTTCGGAACGACAGTTAACCCTTTACCCAACGTAACGGCCAAAACCGGCCAGCGCTATTCTCAAAAATCGCCAATTAATTTTCAAAATATTTTCATTTTTTGTCTCAAAAACATAGGTTATGACCCCTCGTTGGAACGAGCTCGTCGAGCTCGTTCCAACGAGGGGTCATAACCTATGTTTTTGAGACAAAAAATGAAAAAATTTAGTTATTCAAGAATTTTTTTTGCAAGTGTCGTCTGCTTTTCATGTTAGGTAAAGGGTTAAACAATTCACTCTTACCGAGCAATTAAAGGCGTCGTAAGACCTCTTCTATTTTGAGAGATCCGGGGCACTATGACACCGTGTACTAAGGTGTACTACACGTCGATGGTGAACATGTCTTCCGCCGTTGTAACCCTGCTTGAGCGGAGCTTGAACTGTTGCTCGTCGCTGCTCGGTGGTTCTCTCCGGGTACTCCGGCTTCCTCCACCTGTAATACTATCACGGTCACAATTAGCCATTGTGCACAAGTATGTGACCTTAAACACCTATAAATAAATAAATATAGAGAGATCGCTGAGTTAGGAATGTCTCCCCAAGCACTGGCGGAAACATGCTAGTGAATATGGCCTACCATCCAGCTGTGGTATCTGACTTGGCCTTCATGTGCGCCTGGCCAAAATGGCGACGTGTGGTTCGCCTACGAAACTGGATTTAACCCCTAGAGATCTGGGTTTTGTTTGTTCTTTGCCTCGCCATGGTGACAAAGGTTATGCTGATAAAACAAGGTATCATTCTAGCTGATATACTGAAGTGGCCTGTGCAACTGAGAGTGCGCATAAGAGCGCGAAATAAAAGCTATATTGTACTGCTGGAAGGGGGTGCCCTAGTGAACGCACTTGCCTTTAGTGGTTCAAGATACCTTTTTCACAATGTTACGAAGCTAAGATATTGACGTCGCGAAGAAGCGCCACGATAAGGCCATAGAAGAACTCCAGGCTGTCCGGACCCAATGGTCTCTAGGAAGGTCAGAACGACTCAACTGGATCAATGATATTGACGAGGCAATGCGTGAGTGTGCTCCGGTTGTTAGTGGTGGTCGTCCCACTCCATACTCCCTCGCCTCCGAGTCTCAACTCTCAAATCTTTGTACGTCATTGGATGAACAGGAGAACCGCGAACTGGCTTTTGTCATTCTAGTAATGGGTGCGACTGCGCTTGTTGCCTATAAACTCACTAATTAGCTCCCTGAAGTAAACCTACCGATGGTCCCTGGAATGCCATCTATAATCGGTATGGGTTTACCAGAGGAGTTGGATTTTTTTCTCAGACCATGATAGACATCGCACATCGTTGCCTGAAGTTGTGACGGTCATGGGGTAATGAGGCGATACGCGAGTCTTATCAGGGGGCCAACCAACCTTAGAAGTCTGACTGGACAGTTAGATGATATGATGCGCGACGCCTATTGGGGGTACGCTCAGGACATGATACTCCCTGGGGGCATGATGTCAACTGAGTGGGTGGCTCGACTACCTGCTGTCATCTCAGCTTTGAAGAAAAGCGTTTGTCTGGCAAGAAACCTCCTGAGACCACCAAAGTCAAATCCAAAAAAGTCAAGTCAGTCACGCAAAGCCCGCCTCTGTGCTTTCTGTGATATCTGCGAGTCTCGAGGAGCAAGCCCTCCCCACCTGTGTAGGCGTAAGATACTTCTATCAGCCAAGTGACCTGAAATATGGTTACCGCTGTGCTACTGACCCTGTATGATCTCTCCCGGTTTACAAGCTGGGAAGGTCAGCGACAATGGCTGGGCAGCCTGTCCCGTATTACCTTCTCGATGGGCCTGCAGCAGGTTTGTGAGAGGAGAGCTGCTCGTGGTGCTTCCCGATTCCCAGTTGCCGCCGGATGGGATTCTCACTCTCACTCAGTGAGTATTTCATCGAGTGGGTTGAATGGCACAGCATTTCTGTGATCATATGGAAGCGAGCCATCCTCATTTTCCGCAATTCATCTTTTTGGAGTAAAAGGTGGACAGGGACACCTTGTTTACTCGTATGTCGTACAGGTGATCTCTGTCACCTCGCAACATGTCCTGTCGGTGCCTGAAGGTCTTCTACTGGAACAAAGACATAATGTACTGTTCATGGTGGAGCTGCTTTTTAACAAAGCACTTCTTCACACCCTAAGATTTTCGAATCCCCTCGCGATCGGATCTCTGAAAAGAGTGCATCTTCGGTCTTCAACATACTCGGCAATCGGAACACCACACACGTCCTAAATTTTGCCCAGGACCTTCTTGGTTTTGGCAATGTGGAGTGAGTGATCCTTTGGATAGTCACTTCTGTGATAGAGGACGTCAGTGAACGTCATGTCATTATGTACGTTCTCAGTCTGTATATCAAGGAGAAGAGAGTCCGTGTATGTATAGAGGAGCTGACAACGCCCCCGTACTGCTTCTTAATCTGGTTGTAGCAGGAGTTGTATATCAGATGCTTTGACAGGTCAAGGAAGTTTACCACATGGACAGGACGATTCAGCACCAATCTACTATTGTGCAGGCCTGCCTGTTCATGGTCGAACACTTTCTGTTGGGCAAAGGCTGGGTTGGATATCAGACGCCGCTGCTTGTACTCTTCAGAGGTGTGTACAAGCTTGACATCTAAATGCTTGCGCATGTTTTCCATAGTCTTGCCGGAAACCGAGTTGTTCATGAGCTTGTACGGGTCTTTTTAGAAATCTCTTGTAACCTTCTTCTGGAGTCTCGTATTCATCATGATGTAGCGTTTCATCCAGGGGTCGTGTTATCTTCAACCTCATGCTAAGTGAGAAGTATGGCTGCAGGTTGTGGTAGTGGAGCACATAGTGTTCCTTGTTGCCGAGTTTTTCAACCGCTTTTCCTATAGCAGTTCTAGAGGGCTGGCGCCTCCCCAACGCCTTGCTGATACTCCTACATCCACTCCTTCTGGATCATCATGCACCGTGGTGCCAATGGATAGGCATTCTGCGTACCGTGAAGCCTCTCTGGATATTCCAGGTCCACTTCCAGGATTTAGCCATTTGGGCTGTCAGCTTGGTGGCCTGCTGTGCTCCCTTGCAAGCTGCCTACAGTCTACACCCGAAAGCCCATGTTGGCAGTGGCTGGCTCATTGCACATCCATACAAGCTGTTGGGGTCATGGTAGAGGATGTGTATTGGGGTTGAAGGGTCATAACCTTCGACCTATGGATTGTTAACCTTGACATATAGCTTAGAGACCATAGGGTTTCCTTCACGCAGTACATTCTCGATGAAGACCACCTGTCCACAGCCAGTCAGTAGATCCAGCCACGTCCCAACTAATCCATAGTTAGTCTCCAGCTCCACTCCTGTTTTCTTGAGGAACGCGTCCCAACTCACACCTAGACTGATATACTAGTGTTCCGGGTCAAGGCCGTGTTGCTGCGGAAAGATCTTCCGGAACGTCTCCAAGACAGCGGCCAGCAAGTGCATGTCAGTGCGGAGATGCAGATCGTGATAGTCTCCCAAATAATGTCACCCGAAGGCTGTCCAGACCTCTAGTGCGTGGCCGTAGTTCTCCTCGCTGATGTGCTCGTCGTTGAACATGTTGTAGAAGCCTCCCGCGGTGGGAGCGAATCTCTCCCAATAGTCCATGTGCTCATAGGGGAGGGATACACCCCCTATCACAGCAGTAGATGCCGCTTCTGCCTGTTCGGTTCATTTCGGACTGTGATGTGAAAGTCCCCAAATCTGTTAGTACAAGCTGGTCCAGGGAGGCTAGCAGGAACTGGACAAGGTCGATAAATCGTAGCTGCAGCAAAGAGAAGTTAAAGTGCTTCCACGTGTTGTGGGCATGCAGGAGATCTTGTCCTTTATCTTGCTGATGGCTTCCATGAGTAGAGGGCTGTAATACCCACGGAGAAATATCACGGGACAGTTCGCGTCTTGGGGTTCAGTCGCATTTTCAGACCACATGCATTGTGAGCCGCCCCTTTGTAGGGCAGTTGGCGCTGGTGTTGGTGATGCGCCAGTCCTCATGAGTCATCACAATGGCCATCGGATTAGTCAACACTGTCCTGATCCTGTCCTCTTCCTCTTGTGGAACATCCAGGAGTTTCCCTGTTGAAGTTGGTAGACTACCGCGGACTCTGTGTGACCATCACACCTCGATGCGATCGCACCTCGAGGCACCTCGGGCCTCGATCCCTTTAAAGGCCAGACCGTTGTCTGTGGGGTATTTTGTTGGCCTGTATGCATGGTTTCCATGGGCCGCTGGGAACAAAGCAGACTGGAGGGTCCAACTGAGGTATTGGTCATCCATCCATAGATCATCGCCTTATTATTTTTCTGGGCAGTAGAGAGTGAAATGCAGGAACCATCCGTCAGAGGTTGGTAGCGAGCTGGATCTTCTAACTATAGTGTTTTCACTCTCTTTACTATCCATCCAGGTCCATCCAGGTCCTCTTGATGTCCACTTTTCGAGTGTATCCTGTATGCGAGGACAGACCTTATCTAGTGCCACATCAATCTCATCGGCTTGGAGGATTACTTCTTACTTGTGTCGAAGCACAGAGTTTGTGACCCATCAGGATTGTTTTCCTTGATGGACCGTGAAAGCAAGCTGGAACTTCACACCATTAATGTCTAATATCTCTAATGTGAGTTTCCGGTGGATCTGGGGGCGCACTCCTTCCAAGAATGCTTGGGGTTGGCGCCGGGTCTGAGACCTTCTGGGACATCCATATTTGTCACTCTCTCACATTTCTGCCAGTGGCCCAGGGATTCTTCCCGAAGGTGAGATCCTCTAGTTGCTCGAGCTTGAACAATCTACGGCGCTCCTTCTGATGGTTCTGGGTTGTCCCGATTTTTGTAGGGAGTAGAATAAAATGTCTCCACTATATCACCCAGCTTTCTCTCTTTCCTCTTTCGAGGCGGAGGGGAACGCCGCTATTTCTCTTGAAGTGGGGACTTAAGCAATCGCCTCTTCATATATTCTGGGTTTGGCTCATTCAACATGTTGTGGACAACAGCCCGGAGATGGAGTGCTGTCTGCATTTCTGCAAGCAGTTTGTCTATGTGCTTATCATCAATGGTTGTCATTCTTCAGCCACAGACACCCAATAGCGTTTGCCCGCTGAGTTTTCGGACCTGTTGTAACTCCTCCATTACCACCTTATTGTGCTCCACGGTCATCACAGACAGGAAGAGCTCGTTGTATACCCTGTCCTCACCTACATGGTTTTGGCAATGGTCTTCCCTGCCTCTATTTCTGAAGATGAATCTTACAACATGTGCCTATACACAGGCGGTCCACACTCCAACTTTCAACCACGCGCGGTTGTTTTGTCCACGCATGTTTATATTTATCTACCACTCGTATGTCTTCTGGTATGCACTGCTCTACTTCGTAGGTTGCAGTCGTGACCCACCCCAGTATACCACTTAACCTGTTTACTGCCACGCCCACTTTAGCCTATATGGAGGACCTCTATGTACGCCTGTATGCGAGGAAGTTTAATAAAATGTATGGCATACTTGAACCTCTATCATCTGATTAATTGTTGGAAAGGGCTCTCTGAGCCCTTTCCAACAAGTAATCAGAAGGTAGGATTGATCTGCGCATACCAGAATGTACAGATAATCATCGCAAAATAGGTGACAATAGTCGCTTTCGGCAGCTTAAGTGTTAACCTTAGTCAGTCTATGCCAAGGCCCTTCGAGATAGATTTACTTTTGCCAATTCTGTATCTACGACGAGGTCATATGTCTTAAGTTTTAGCTAAACAGGGGCTGAGGGACGCCGGGGAGGAGGCCAGCCGTGGGGTGTGTGGCCCAACCCCCTCCCTTTTTATATTACTTGCTTTTTTTAAAAAAATACAATTTAATGTTTGCGAAAAAACGATGACTTGAGGCCCATTGGCTGAGATTTTTCGTGTGTTTGTTTATCGTTTCCACAAAGTTTGTGACTCATTGTCTCTAACTTTGGTGGCTTCCGTTTTCTAAACAAAACATTGCTGAATTATAAACCCAAGCGAGTACTACTGGGGACAGATAAAGAGAAGCATGTACTATAAAATATTTATTTTAGTAAATGAAATTATGGTATGTACATAAATAAAGCATATCATTTTTTTATTAAATACATAGTTGAACACTTTTTTTATCTTGAACAATATACATCAAATAAAATAATTAAAAACGTTTAAACAGAATTCGTATTAGTAAACACCTAGCTTTTGTAATGTTCAAGCAGAATGAAATCATTATTAATGAAGACTTCCAGTTTTCCTTGCATCAATATAATATATAAATTAACACCTGCGACACAACGAACCGAATTTTTATACAATAAAACAATTTTATTATACGCTAAACGATAGATTATCGAAAACATTGTGGACATTTTCACTTTCACGGTATCAATCAAAATGGTGGCTTTCAAAGTATCACTTCAAGGGGAATACGAGTCAAATTATCACTGGAAATGATCAACTTGTTCTAAAAACGTATAATGAAAAGAAAATCTACTGTTTTTGAGTGGATACCGATCATTTCCAGCAATAATTCAACACATATTCACCTTGAATTGATGCATGAAACCCGCCAGCTGAATCAGATCGCAAGACGGTACCTTTCCAAGTATCGATATAATCACTTCCGCGTATCAATCCGCATCAGGTATTTACTTTCATCCACCAATTCAAGGTTGAAACGAGTGGAATTGTCAATAGGAATGATCAGATTCTTATTCTTATCGTATAATAAAAAGAAAATCTAGTGTTTTTGACTCGTGACCGAGATAAATGGTTATTTTTGCTCGCGCAAGAGAAGGCGAAAAATAAACATTTTTCTCGGTCACTCGTGAGATAATTCTCGGTATCCACTCAAAAACACAAGATATCCTCTATATTTAGTTATCTGTTTTTAAAATAAGTAACACTTCGACCACCTAACGTGAGGATGGGGAGGTCTCCCATAACGATTCTTCCTAAGAAACAATACTGGAGGAGTCAATGTCAATGTGAGCAGAGTTTCCGACAAACATTTGCAACCTGAAAAAACAACAAGAACAGCGCGCGCACAATTTTATCTCATTCATGGACTATTGGTCGCAGCATTGTTGTCCTTCAGACATGAACAGAAAGTATACATCACAAAAGAAAACCCGTTTTGCACCACCCCAACTCACATTTCGGTGTAAATGATAAAAAAATAAACAATAATGAAAAGCAATATACCACATGAAAACTAAATAATTTATTGAGAAATGTACGATCGCTTCGGACAAATTCATTGAAGGATATCCGTGGTATCATCAGGGGCGGTCTGGGCCAAGAAAAGTTACCGGAAAATGAACCAAGGCGGACACCGAACTCGGAGAGAAAATTTTGATTTTTCGAACTCGACGAGTGGAGCTTCCTCGCATCTGTATGAACAACGGCAGTTCACACAAAGGGCATTTTCGATGGCCTTTTGTACCATCCTCATCACTCAATCGACAAGAATGTTATCAACAGGGGGAGGGGGAGGGGGAGGGGGGTGCGCGGACCTATCGGCCCGACCATAGTTTGACCCTGTGGGAGAAAATTTTGATTTTCAAAACAAAAGAACGCCGTGTTTCCCTGAATCTGAGCGATCAGTGGCAGACTGGACTGACTGCTGGTCTATTGAAATGTTCTCTATGCGGACTCCCATTGGGAGTCCACATAGACAACATTTCAATATGCCGACATTCTATGCAAACAGATCCATTTCGCCTGTTGGGCGTACGAAACTTAAGAGGGTGGTGGCCGAGTGAATAAGTGCGCCGGTCTCTCATGCCAGAGGTCCCGGGATCGATCTTCGGTCGGGGAAAGTTCTCGAGGTGTACGAACACTCTCTGTCAGCACCAACTGTGGGGTTGATGCTGTCACAGCGTACCGTCCTATCGGATGAGGACGTAAAATGGCTGTCATATGTGCAGAGAGAGACACACTCCGTGCAGGATAAAGATCCCTTCATAGTGTTCGAGAAGAGCGAGGCCACCAAGTTGCCGCTACGAAGGTCTTTCCACACATCAGCGTCATTGGGCCAAGGAGAAGCGTTAATATAAGTTGCATAACTTGTTCGCCAATCCTTGTAAAACAGATAAGAATAAATATGCCACGTGCACGAGTGGTCGGAATCCAAAAACCACATTTTTGCTGGTCAGTACAGCATCTGTACACGTCTGACTTGTAAACACATTAGACAATTCTACCTCGTATTATGAATGACCTAACCCTTTACCAACGCAGACGATATCAAAATTTATTATTTTAAATATCATTTTTTCAAATTTTTCAAATAATTTAAACAAAAAACATATCATGTGACCCCTCGTTGGAACAAGCTCGACGAGCTCGTTCCATCGAGGGGTCACATGATATGGTTTTGTTGAAGTGTTTTTTAAAATAATGTTTTTTCAACTGCTGAATATGCATATTACGCGGGCGGATGGGATCGATTCCTTGGGTAAAGGGTTAACAAACTTGATCCTGACCCGGTTGATCCCATTCCTGTACAAGAATGTTACACCAATATTTCTAATCACAACCTCTGGCGCACACTTCTGCTCACATACCAGATGATATTGCTCAAGGAAACGAACTCGCTCGTGGGTAGACAATAAACAACCCCAACGCACTGTAGAGACGTGTTTGAAGTGTATGTGTGTAAAAGCTCCGTAATAAGCTCATGCAATACATGTTGCTGACAAATTTCTGATTTTCAAAACACTACCCTTGGCCTAGGTACTGGCCGTTCTGGTGGCCGAGGGTACACGTTGACCAAATCCAGAATTAATATTAAGACGCTTTTCACATAATGAACGACGACTGATAACAATCACGAATGGTTATTAGTAGTCGTAAATTGTTCGTCAACAAACCATTTCGCAGAATTGACGACTGCGGGTCCGCTTGTGTTTCGCAATTTTCTCATGTTGCGCCAGTAAGAGAGGGAAATTCAGGCCACCTGGCGATTGCAGTTTAAGGACATAATCTTAAAGTGAACCCCAACACTAAGTGGAGAAGAAATGCCCGCAAACCTTTTGCAATATGATATATCTGCGTGTTTTAATGAAAAACCGTTATAGTAACTACAGATAAGAGAAAACGACAACTGACAGGAAGAACACAAATTCCAATGACGTGGTACCCCATTCGTAATTGACATTCTGTCAAATATTCTTTCAAAAAAGTTAACCCTTCTAGTCAGAGCAGCCGCTTTTACGGTTCAGGAACATGGTACGTCGTAATTTCATTAAGTATTATTTATTTATTGGTGTTTAAGGTCACATACTTATGCACAATGGCTAATCGTGACCGTGACAGTTTTATGGGTGCAGGAAGACTGAGTACCCGGAGAGAACCACCGAGCATCGACGAGCAACTGTCAGCTCATCAACATTCAACTCTGTTCAAGCTCCGATTAAGCAGGGTTACAGTGGTTGAAGACATGTGCACCATCGGCGTGCAGTACGCCTTAGTACGCGGTGTCATTGTGCCCCCATGTAGCAACGGGGATCGAACTCGGGACCTCTAGCACAGACGTCCAACAGTCTACCACTGAGCCACAACGCTCCCTATTTCATTAAGTAGGATGACATCGGAGTGAATGTCGGGGGTAGACCCATCAATATGTTCAACGTGCAGCCTCAGGGCTGCTCATTGAAGATATCAATTGATCTACCCTCAAATAATGAATATGGACTCATCCAATTGCTGCCATTGGACTGATATGGAAGACAAGTCCAGAGATCAAAGAGCTAAGAAAACTAAGGTGGTTCCAAGCCATTTTGTGTAGTATGTGACCAAGCTTATTCAACTCATTTAAGGATGTGAATACAGATACGTACCTTGGAGTTTCAAAGATGGGGAACACTTTCAGGCTGACTGAGAAATGTGAAAGGGCGGGACTTTTGCCAAACCATGACTACTAGGAACGTTCCAGAGATGCTCAGGTCGCCGGTATCACTTGTTTAGTAAGCATTGTTAATATTAATTACACGTGGTGGGTGTCATGTTATTTATTTATTTATTTATTTATTTATTTATTTATTTATTTATTTATTTATTTATTTATTTATTTATTAGGGTTCAACGACACTTTAATAGCCAACGTCGTATCGTTTCGGTGACAGTTTTACGGGTGGAGGAAGCTGGAGTACCCGGAGAGAACCACCGAGCAACGACGAGCAGCTGCCAGCTCCCCAACATCGTAACTGCGTATTGCAGCACAGAGTGTTCGATTGGTTGAGGACATGCGCACCATCGACGTGCAGTACGCCTAGTAGACGGCGTCATCGTGCCCCCCCCCCCCCCCCACACACACACACACACACACTATGTGGACAATCGCGATTAAGTTCCTTGCCCAAGGACACAACGCGGGAGTCCGAATTGATCGGTCAGACGGTGACCCATCCAATGACTAATCGGGCTCGACGTTGCTTAACTTCAGTGATCTGACGAGAACCGATTACCGCAACGCCACAACGCCACAACACCACCACGCCCCCCCCCCCCCCCCCCCCCGGTGGGTGTCATGTAATCGAGAAACGCACATGTCCCCATTAATGACTTCATTATAGTGTATATAGTTTTACTGGCTTTACTTGGCTTAAGTAGCGGTTTTCCCATAAAAACTGTTATGTGTTTATTAGTAATTTAGTGTGCCGTTCTATTCACTAAACCGTGATTACCATTTGGCCGTTCATATCACTTTCTGCATCTATGGCTATATATAGAATATACCCATAGTAGCTTGGTGTACCAAATGTTCACCACGAGTGGGGAAGTGGTGTTAACCGCGAGCCTTCGGCGCTCGGTTAACACCACTTCACGACGAGTGGTGAACATTTGGTACACCAAGCTACTATGGGTATATTATATTTATACCATGATCGTCGGATTATTAAGAGTCGCTGTAATTTTTTTCTCGATTTTATTGAGCAGCTGCCGTACATACGTGCGAATTTGTTTTTGTGTACATGAGGATCGGTGCGCGGTACTTCCTTGTCACTTTTATCACCAAAACGGAATAGAAAAGGAAAGAGGTCTCTTTTCATTTTAATAACATGCTGTTTCAAGTTATGGATGCTTTATTAACATGACACATTGCATGTGTGTTAATTTTTGGCGTTTTATGGGTAAACTCATTTAAAAACGTAATAAATAATTGCCACTTTCATTTCACTTTTCGCGAGGCGACGTGCCATAAATTTAGACAAGTTGCATTCAGGCCGACGTCACCAAAGGTCAACTTGGATGTAGTTCCACTGCAGTTGTAAATTTTAACTATACAAATCCCATTGCTGGCGTGTTCACCACGGTTGATGTAGAAAGCTAAAATTTATGTCATAGGCTTTTCATATATAGTACAATAGGTAACCATGGTATAAATCATGGCTGTATCATGACAGACACAAAGTGTATAATCAAGTTGAGCAAATCGTGTATACCAATGCTGCCCACTTGAGCAGACTTCTACTCAGGTGTTGGTTGCCGAGTTGGAATTATTCAAGTAAAATAAAACCCGTTTATCGCAGTAAACTGCACCACTTCAAGGGATTCCCGCTTGGATGTCCATAAAATGGATAATAATGAAAAGTTGGGTTCCGTGATTGGTCCGTTTGTGAAATAGATACGCCTTTTGAACGGAGTTGATTAAATCCAAACGAAAAGTAAGTGTTCAGTTCAATCACCGAGGACATTTTCTTATGCACCAAAGGTTCTAAAATGTGGTAAGTACATCCTGTCATTGAAAATGCACCATTAACAAAAAAATTGCAAAACAGAAAACAAAATACGTGGGAAGCAGTGGACTTTGACAAGTTTCCCAGTGCAAGGGAGATAATATTAATGTTTAGGAAAATGCTCGATTACATTTTTCACATCTAAAATTTGTAACGACAGTAAAAACAATAATTTCGTTTTAACCTAAACATTAGCTGGTTCATGCTAATGTTTGTTATACAGATATCGACTCGGGTCGTGGTTTGCTCGAAGAAAGGTCAGTGATGTCCACACATGCGTTCACCAGGTAACAAAAATCATTATCAGCAAAATTTTAATTAATGAAGCACCGGGTTGTACCCGATGATTCAATTCATTAATTAAATTGTTGATGATTATTCCTATAATTAGTGCTTGGAATCTAAACTTACTGCGCCCGTGGAAATATTGCCCACTCGTGGAAAGTGATCAGTCCACGGTGGTCGTTCTGTATTCAGCACTGCAGCTATCAACTAGAATAATGCTACACCGGTAGTTTCTTCTGGACACTTTAGGTGTCACAAGTCACCGAATAACGGCCATATTCAGTGAGCGATATAATGCATAGTGTAAGATGCGCGTCGACAAAGAGCGCAACTCCGAATCGAACTGTCCCGCACCACAGTGATGACATGTCCCTATCTGCCACAATTCCATTCAGAAAAGCTTTATGCTTTGTTTATTGGGGTTTAACGACAATTTCATTAACCAGGGTCACATCGTGTCGTGAAGTGTTACGGGTGGAGAAAACCGGAGTATCCAGAAAAAACAACCAACAGGGGCGAGCAACTGCACAGGCAGAGTTAGCAGCGGTTGAAAGCAAGTGAAACATTAACGAACAGAACACCTTTGTACACAACGCAACCGTGCCCCCCCCCCCCCCCCCCCCCCACACACACACACACGTGGGCAATGTGTATTGTGTCGTGCCCAAAGACAAAACGCAGTCACCGTTGGTTAGGATCGAACCATCGATGTTTTATTTAGAGTCCAATGCTCTACTCATTGAGTCACCGTGCTCTTTCGGAGAAGGTTAGGAATTCAGGCAGTAATGTTTTGTTTGACGGAGCTTGGAGAGATCCGTCAAACAAAACATAACTGTCTGATGTCTGATTTCATATACAGAACATTTTTCTGTGGAAGCGAAGGGTTACAGCACAGAGACCAAATAACGTTATAAATTTAATAAAGAGACTTTTGCGACTCATAAGACCCAGGAATGGTTAAATTTATAACAGTACTCCAGTCGGCATGGCTTCAGCAACAAATAATAACTGGTGTTTGCAGTCTCCTTCGGCTTCTTTGAAGGAATCGCAATCCAGAAAGTAGTTATTGGGTCGTATTTAACCAATGAAATATTTCCCAGTGTTCCAACGGCAATGTTGGCAAAGGAAGAACAATAGGTTACAATACACTAAATGATTTGCATTGGTGACAGTGTTAACTTTTCCTGTCTCTTATGCCCAGTAAGCTCATTTGAGGGAAAACAGTCCTGTATCCACTTTGTATATCATCTCATTAAAAAAATGAAAAGTAAAAACATATATGTTGCCGTGTGTTTTGTTTTGTTTTTTTTGTATTCCCCAACTACCGTCCACATTCACACTCAATTGAAAAGGTATAGTTTACCCCCCTCCCCCTCCCCCTCCACACACGCTCCCCCCTCCACACACACACACACACTTTATTTTTCAACATTCACAATTTTGATAGGACAACCAGTGAAAATATTTTAAGTTTTTTTCTAAAATAGACATTGATAATTTATTTGAGGGTTTCAAAATCAATAAATATTGCCCCAATCAGCTGATCTCGTTCATGTTATGCTCTACTAAATGTTGAGGTAAAAACCGCTAGATGGCGTTTTAGCTCACATATAAGCTATTGTCACCAATAGAAAGAGTGGTAAAAATTATCGATGAAGAATACAATTGCATCTTAGAACAGAAATTCGAAAATGATGGAAAATGTTCTGTAATGTCATCATTTAATACTGAAATTTAGGACGGGTGGTATTACCCTCTAGTTTCCCTTGTAGTTTCGAAATGTTAACATACAAATTGGAAATTATGTTTCGGACCTCAGTTCAGCTTCGAGCATCATAGGTCCCTACCCAGTTTCAATAATAGGTATGAAAATATATCTTAATGCCATTATACAAGCTGCCGCGATAACAGAAGTTAGGAAGGTCTCGTTTGCATCACAATTCGTATTTGTTTCCAACCATTGTTCCACACATTCCCAAAGTCAAGATGACCATCAAGAACTGTAAAGAGAAAGAAAAGATTTTGGGCATCCGTGACATAAAAAACATAAAAGATAATGCCTCCGATATGAACGCTTCTTCCAAATACAATGTCGTTATTCACTTTTCTGCACGCTCTAACCAACGGCGGATCCAGATGGAGAGGACCCATCAGCGGATCCAGATGGGAGGGCCCTAGAGCGTCAGACGCATCCGAGGGAAAGAAGCATGGGTATCAAAAAGGGCACTCGACTCTGGCTATGAGTTGAGACGGACAGTTTCCAATGTTTCATATATTGCAATTTGTAATGTGATACTCAATAGTATTGACATTATCACAGTGGCGAGGGGCGGGGGTGGGGGGTGGGGGGGGTGGGGGGAGGGCTCGGGGGCCCGTCCCCCCACTTTTTCCCTCGGGCCCCCCAAAATCAAACTTCAGATTACTATCTGATCGGGGTTTTCCCACCCAGTATTACACCCGCAAACGGCACACAACAATACACATCATGTCAGGCGTTGTAGAAATGCTCAGACATCGCTCCCAGGGCGTCCAAATATGAATTTTTTTCCTGGGGACATCCCACAGAACGCCCCCCCCCCGCCCCCCCCCCCACACACACACACTCACACAAACGGGACGTGGATACCCCTCCTCCCTAGTTCAGCGACCTGAACGTAGTGGCTACCCCCTTACAGGGTAGCCACTACGTTCAGATCGCTGAACTACCTCCTCCCCTATCCTCCTCTAGGTCAGGCCTGCGGCGCTCGGGACATGCCTCGGCATCTCGACCTTGGACCCCCCATATCTTACTTAGCCCCCCCCCCCCCCCTGAATTGAAATCCTGGTGCCGCCACTGCCTTATCCCCCCCCCCCCCTCGCTGTGTGTGCAATATTTGTATAGTACGGGGGTCGTGGACTGGTCAATTACCACAGGTGGGCAATATTTCTATGGACGCAATAATATTAGATTCCAAGCAACAATTATAGGAATAATCATCAACCCGGTGCTTCATTAATTACAATTTAGCTGATGATGCTTTTTTTATTTCCTGGTAAACGCATGCGTGGACATCACTGCCCACGCGTGGATTACGACAATCCACTGTGACTGTACTATAAACAACGCTGCTTTACAAGGCCAATTTTCTATCGTGTGTAAGGAAATGGTCGTGAATGGACCGGGAGTAGTATGTCTCGTATGTTTGAGTACTCATTTGGGGGACCCCGGTGGGGGACCCCGGAGTGACGTCATGTCACGCGACCTAGTGACGCCATGTTGTGTTGTCATGGTAACCCACGTGAGCGGCCATGTTGTGACGTCATCCCCATAGTGATACGTGGTGTGAGTGTGCATGCGCAGCGCGTGTTGTTAGGGTGATACGTGTTTCCGTCGTCCATTTTGTATACTGGAGGCCGCCATCTTGGTTTCTATGGTAGCACGTGATTGCTATGTTACCAATGGCTTCTAACAAGACAGGGGTATGTTCGGGGGTGTGTTCCTTTGTAGAAGAGTAAATCTGATTACCACAAACAACCCGACAATCCCTCCAAATCACCAAAATCCACCCAAAATCACCGAAATTGACTTTATTTGATACGCATTTCCCATGTTATTGGTTTTATTGACTTAGCACGTAGTGCCATAGTACTAAGGCGGTATAAGGGGTGCGTTCGATTGAACAGGAGTAATGTTCTGGCTTTGAATTCGCCCAGATTCCCTTTTTGGATCGCTATCCCATGACGTTGTTCCCATTAAAGATACGTTCCTTTGGTCATTACCCAGAATTCTGTGCTTCTATCTATATTTGCAATACTTTTCGTCTATCTGGCCCGGTTTCTTTGTTCTAGAGTGTACTCCAATAGCGTAGAAGAGCCTATTAACTGGAACAGCTTTGCTTATTATTACTATATTTAGCTATTCTAGTCTATTCTTGTTAGTTCTGACCCTATTCCAAGTTCTCTTGTTGTTTCATTTATCTAGATCATTTATATAAATTATAACTAACCAATCAGATTGCTTGATTTCTCATAACCTGTATGCAGAGTTATCTCCCTTCTGTACAAAAAAAAGCCAATATCATTCCCAAAGCCAATATCATTCCCAAAGCCAATAAGCTATCAAGCAGTTACTGATAAGTCATTGCTCGAACGACTCGAAGCTCATCGAGCAAATGAGCCTTAGAGCAATTGCTCGATCGAGTGACTCGGCATATTGCTCGAATGACTCGAAGTCCGTCGAGCAAATGAGCTATCGAGTAATTGCTCGTTCGAGTGAATCCTCGAACGACTCTTCGACTCATTTCAGTATTTGAAGATACCTATGGCCCGGCATTGTATTATTTGAGGATACCTATAGAGGATACCTTTTATAGGATACTTATCTGAGGATACTATTACCTATATCACAAGGCATACCTATCTCAAATATCCCTTATAAGCTAAAGAGCAAGAGAGTAATTGCTCCATGAGCAATTGCTCGATCGACTCGAAGCTCATCGAGCAAATGAGCCTAAGAGCAATTGCTCGATCGAGTGACTCGGTATATTGCTCGGACGACTCGAAGCTCATCGAGCAAATGAGCTATCGAGTAATTGCTCGTTCGAGTGACTCCTCGAACGACTCTTAGACTCATTTCAGAAAAAAGGGGTGCCGAAGGCCATATGTTTTCCAAAAAGGGGTGCCGAAATTGGGGTGCCTTCTGGAGAATCCCTTTTTTGTCAAATGAGCTATCGAGTAATTGCTCGATCAAGTGACTCGACATACTGCTCGAACGACTCGAATCCCATCGAGCAAATGAGCTAACGAGCAATTGCTCGTTCGAGTGACTCCTCGAACGACTCTTAGACTCATTTCAGAAAAAGGGATTCCATAGCCGTAGCCGTTTTCGAAAAAGGGATTCTTAAGGTGTTCACGAGTCCAGGATTCTTGGGTCATGCCTGGAACCCCAAAGTTCTGACTCCTGTGCCAAGCTTGATTTCCTGGAAAGAATCACCGGGCAGCGGGGAGCAACTTTCAAAATTCTTAAAAGCAAGGCCGGGGAGAGGGTGGGGGCTCGGAACTTTGGGGGCTCAGATGACCACGAATCCAGGATTCTTGGGTCATGCCTGGACCCCCAAAGTTCTGACTCCTGTGCCAAGCTTGAGCACCCCCCCCCCCCCCCGATCCCCAAGCGAGAACCAGCAAGATAGGTTGCCGTCGTATTGGAATATTAGTTGCCACTCACGTGATAACTAAATTAAATCAACTTGACGAAATAAAGTTATCACTTAACTGGTAGAGTGCTGGAAGCCCATATTTGGGCTTTATACTGGGGTGAAGATACTGCAACTTGAAGGCTTCATACTCAGATGATGTGCTTTGTATTATCTTTGAAGTTAAATTATTCAGTCTGTGAGGCTTTTCCTTGTTACAGTTTATGGGAGAGTGCCTACAGGCACTCTCCCATAAACTGTAACAAGGCAAAGATAAGTCAATAAATTTTGATGGCCAAAAATAATTTAGCACTCCACCAGTTAAAGAACTGTGCAGTCACAAGCTATAACTCCAGGTCACTGGATACTCATTGATGAACTTGCAAATTTTAAACATGCTGCTCAAACGGCCAAAAAATAACGTATTTTTCATCCCAAAAGCCGCCATAAGTCTTCATTAAATTTAATAACTGATTTTACAATTTTCTTGGGGGGGGGGGATTGAGAAAGCGCATCATCGCTCGTGCCTTTGGCATCTGCATCAGTATCCCGACACTTTCGAAAGGGGTCCCGTCACAGAATTAACCCCTAGGGTCCAAATTTCTCTCACGGGCCTGCTTAAGAGCATACTTAGCATCGGTTGAATGCAATTGCAACATCGACGTGCAGTATTAGTACACAGCGCCTCCACGCGGGCAATCGGGATTTAGTGTCATTCTTCAAGACATAACGCAGTTACCGCTGGTCAGGATCGAATCGTCTACTTTTTGGTTTAAAGGCCGATGCTCTAACCACTGAACATATTTCGAACCCTTCAGGTGATTAAGTGTAAAGTATGGGTGGAAGTGTTGGCCCACCTACTCGCATAATGTGTTATCTGTATGAATTTTAGAGCATACAAAATATAGGGTAGAAGAGTCCAAAGCAGCAAAAAACGTCCAAGCATAAAATTAGTTGATTGACGCTGTGCACTGGGGATTTAGAACCATCAATGTAAATTTGAAAGTGTCTGTTCGAAATATATTCAGCGTACCAGACATGAGGGGTATTGAAATTTTTAGTTCGGTATCGTAATTTATTTTTTTTTTGGGGGGGGGGGGAGGGGTTATATCGCGGGATCGATTCGGTATTCGGTACCTGACTTGACTGAGATTTGCTGATACTACCAATGGGGAATTCACATCAAAAAATACAGAATGGGCTGTTCTTGTAGCATTCTACCCCAGCGACACAAATGACGTTGCCAATGAGCTGATTATTAGCATTCTGTTGCCAACATGAATCATCCCTACTGCAATTTTGTGACTTGTTCCAAACACACCTCAACCATGAAAGGCGTATTTCAGGCTTTTGCGACCTTAGAACATGTGCCATTAGCATGCCATCTTTAGAAGGTGCTGTTGACAATAGATAAATCATCTGATCAATGATTTCTGTCAAGTCTTGGCTGCCTGTTAGGCAGCCAAGACTTAACTAGAAATCACTGCTAAGCAAGTGGACACGTACAGGGTGCAGTCTAGTGGGAATTCAGTACAATTTCCCAGACCATCAAAGGTTAACAAAACTGAAGAGAACAGTGGTCACTTCCTTCCTTCAACCGCCAGCAAAGCCTCAACAGGGCTTTATAAGTAGCGAATGAACGAGAATAAGAAAGTTCATACAGTTTCGGTATTCAGGTGATATGGGTTCCGTTCGGTGTTTCCGTATCCCCAAAGATATCGGTATTGATTCGTTTTTTCGGTATATCGCCTATCTCTAGTGTAAATATGCGTATTTTATTCAATGGGAAACCCCACGGTACTTGAAAAATTTCAAAATTTGATAGTAAAATCACACAACGACAAATCTTTTGAGGGATGGATAATTTCTATGTAATAACATGTTTCGTGGATGTGGGGTTATTTTCTCCCCAACGTGACTGATAAGGTTGGGATACAAAAGGATTTTTGCTGTCACGAATGAAAAACAGTTTGGCTGTTGTGATCTTCCGTCTTCGCACGTTTACTGCATTGAAATCGAGCATTGTCGTTTACTAACTGTGTTATCTCCCTTAGTCCATATGTCGATCATGAACGCCCTTCGTGAAAACACCACGGTCTGTTGCGTGTTACGGAGCGGACAAATCAAGATGTCTGAAGAAGACCGACAGGAAAACAGGTAGATTTGTTTACTCTAATCCAACGCCCGTCATAGATATGTTTCAAGAGTACATTTTGAACCTTCGGTAGATAAATGGATAAGCAACATATTCGAATAGCAAACCTGAGTTGGGGATTGCGTTGATTTGCGTGTTTAGTGTGCAAAGTGGTAGCCGAAAATGAAAACTTTTGCGAGACGGCGAACTGTTCGTATTTTTGTCAATTTCTCTCACTAAAGCAGGATTCGGCAATTTTATGCACTGATATGGGTGGGAAATATTACCGGACATATTTGGGAAACAAAAATGGTTACGTTTATATGAAACATATCAAGAAATCGATGTTTGAAAAAATGTCCATTGTTTAACCCTTTACCTAACATGAAAAGCAGACGACACTTGCAAATAAAATTCTTGAATAACTAATTTTTTTCATTTTTTGTCTCAAACACATAGGTTATGACCCCCTCATTGGAACGAGCTCGACGAGCTCGTTCCAAAGAGGTGTCATAACATATGTTTTTGAGATAAAATACGAAAATATAATGAAAATTAATTGGCGATTTTTGAAAATAGCCCTGGCCGGTTTGTGCCGTTATGTTGAGTAAAGAGTTAAGAGCGAATACGCCTTTTCTCCGTTTAAATGATTTTTTTGGGAGGGTCGGATATTTTCGTTTAGGATCGGAAGCGACACAAACTCCCGTTCCTTTTAAACTTATTGCATTTGTGCATCAGTATTTTCCTTTGGCACACCCTAGGGGGTACATTCATGAATAGATCGATTTGAAACTTGGTATTTTGGGGGTTCACTTCCAGGTGGGAGCTACTTTCATTTCTGTCAAAAAAGTTGCCATTAGCACCAACCTTCAACTTTGCCCCTTTATACTTCGGCCTTTGGCACACCACGCAGGTCACATTTATAGTCACATTGCTTTGACACTTGGTGTGTGTTGATTTGGAGCAATCTTTAAATGCGAGCTATTGATTTTCTTTCATTTCCGTCGAGAAACGTTTCTGTTAGTAACGATCTTTGAACGTTGCCGTTTTTGCATCCACGTTTTTCTTTGGCATGCTCTGCAGGGTGCATTTGTGAATGGATTGGTTTGAAACTTGGTATGTTTTTTTGGAGTGACTTCTAGATGGGAGCAAAAGATTTTCTTTCATTTCCGTCAAATACTGTTGCTGTTTGCAATGACCTTTTAATTTAGCGTTTTTGTGCATCAAGATTCTTCGTTGACATGGCCTACAGGGCGCATTTGTCATAGGATTGTTGAGAACTTGGTGTGCTCTAGATAAGATCTATCGATTATCATTCATATATGTATCTATCGATTATCATTCATTTATGTGAAAAACGTTGCTATTTACAATGACCTTTAAACTCACTGCATTTGTGCATCAACATTTTACTTTAGCCAGTCCAACGGTTTACATTTAAAAATGCATGGATTGCTCTGACGTTGTGCACACACAGTGCTGTTATCACCAAATAACATTGGAACCAATGATCTTCAATTTTGCCATTTCATTTAAAACTTACGAAGTTCAAGTTTGTCAAGTTGATCTACAGTGTCAATGACACATTAATTTATTTTATTTTTTTTTTGTTTTTGAAATTATTTCTTTGCCATCAGAAGTCCATGTGCTTGGTTTGTTTTATGTTTTAGGCCTCATAATTTACAGAATATCATTGGTGATGGTGTATTTCGTACCCTAGGAGCAAGAAGGCTTTGCAATGTTAATGCATTGCAAAGCCTTGCTGCTCTCAAGGGAGAAATTTATCAGTTTTATTAACATGGGTAAAATATCAGACATAACCCATTTAATTTTTTATTTTTTTTTTCAAGTTTACATTGGTTATAAACAGAAAGCACGCCGCAGCCACGCGGTAAGTCCTGAGAAACATATTTTTAACTTTTTAGGCCTCATCAAATGAGCAGAGTCTATGCAACAAGAAATCGGGACTGTCAAATCTTTACATGTGTCTAAATCTCATGTTAAATAACCGGTTAAATCAGATAGTTCTGATTATCCGTCAAAAAAACAAAAATGACAATAGGTAGTTTATTATATGCCCGTTGAAAAACAGGATGTATTATAGTTTTGGTCATGCTGTTTGTTTGTCCATCCGTCCATCTATCTATCTATCCATCCAGCCATCTGTCCATAGACATATTTTGTTTCCCGGTGATAACTTTACTTGTAATGGATGCAGTTGACTTAAATCGGAAGTGACATAAAGTCCCGTTCCTTTTATGGAATCATCGAGCCGATAGCCAACTAATATCCGAACTACAGGTAATTTGCGAAAGCTGACAAAAACCTCAAAACGTCAAAACTTAAGGAAATACTAACTAGGACTTATAACTGAGGGCAAAACGCCTAAACTTAAGGAAATACAAAGTAGGACTTATAACCTAGGGCAAGACAGGAAAGTAACACCTCTGGGTGTGGCTCTGTGTGTAAGCCTGTTCTTCGCTACCTCAACTATCTAAAATAGGCCGGTCATTAAAATAGGACTTATAACCGAGCGCAAGACAGAAAATTAACACCCCCGGGTGTGGCTCTGTGTGTAAGCCTGTTCTTCGCCACAAAATAGGGAACGAGACGGTGAGCTAACAGGCAGATTAACAGCTCAGCTGCGGCCTTCTACCAGAAAGGGCTGCCTTCACCGACTCAGCTAAAATTACATCATATTTAAAGACTGCATTAAACTACATATGCTATCTTTATTTTTTATTTTTTTTATTTTTTTTTAATTACATATTCTAATGATAACTAATTCTGCCTTCTTTTAGCAGGTACACAGAAGATGCTTTTTGACCAGTACTCCAATAACCGCTATGGAAACTGTAACCCCATGGTTCATGAACATCCTCCACTCCACCCCTAGATGAGGTCGACCACTTCAAGGGAGGCGAGCGTTGGTCCTGCGTCCCACCTCTGCCCCTTTTTGTAAGCGTCTATTTTGCGCATCCTTTGACCCAGCCAAATGGGATCATAATGTAGGCCTGCCCCCCAACCAGGGAAGTTCGGGTCTTCTTTCTGGTGGTCCCCGAAATGGGTCGTTGTTGTTATCTTTCCAAAGATGTCCTTCCACGAACATAAACACCGACTAAGACAGCCTGAGGCAGACTATACTTGCCAATGATGGCCCACCATCGAAATCATCTCCGAAGTGGCAGACTATACTTGCCCGAAAATAAAACACCACAGCACCCTCGGGGAGAGGTAGCACCTTTGTTAGAGGACCCAACCTCCCACACTGGTCCTCACCCGAGGGTTCAATCAATATCAATCAACTTAGCCAACCTTCCATCTGTGACACCTTAGCCAGAAAATTCTGCCGAGTACCTGAACCTTTTCCTCTTTCAACACGCCTTGACATAAATCCAAAAGATCTCAAACAGCCAATGGGGGTCGAAAGGGGCTTGCCCCAAACCGTCCCTGCGTGCCTTCGGCGCGCGAAACCATTCCTTCCCGGTCACTTCCGATCCTAAACAAAAATGTCCTATCCTAAACCATTCTTGGAATCCGATCCTAACCAAATAGTTGAAAAATCGGCGGGGAAAAGGCGTTTCCGCTCATAAACTTTAGACATTTTTTCGCTCATAAACTTTAGACATTTTTTCAAACATCGATTTCTTGAGATATTACATATAAACGTAACCATTTTTGTTTCCTAAATATGTCCGGTAATATATCTCCAACCCATATCAGGGTATAAAATTGTCGAATCCTGACTTTAGTGAGAGGAATTGACAAAAATATGAACAGTTCGCCGCCTCGCGAAAGTTTTCATGTTCGGCGACCACTTTGCACACTGCACACGCGAATCAACGCAATATCCGGGTCAAGTGTATACTATTCGGATATGTTGCTTATCCATTTATCTATCGAGGGACGAAAATCTACTCTTGAAACAAATCTTTGACAGACGTTTGATTAGGGTAAACAAAACTACCTATTTTCCTGTCGGTCTTCTTCCGCCATCTTGATTTGTCGGCTCAGTGTCAAGTTAGCAACAGTGAATACACTGTCGTGGACATTGACAGGAGGGTTAAGGTTTCGGTTATTTCTCAGTGCTGAGTTAACTTTTGTTTACGACGCGTTAAATTACGTTTTATGTTAATTTACGTGAAAATGGTCGTCGAGATCATTTTTACGTAGATTTATAGAAAATAAAAGTTAAGAATTTTGAGCGTGAATTAGCTGAAATCCACATTTTTAAAAAAATATTTCTCATCGATGTTTATAGAGATATAAACACCTACTAACAAAACTTTCAAATATGAAATGTAACATCACTGTCGTTTATAGACAGACAGGCCGACAGACAGACAGAGAGACAGACAGAGAGACAGACAGAGAGACAGACAGAGAGACAGACAGACAGACAGACAGACAGACAGACAGACAGACAGACATACGGACGGGCGGGCGGGCGGGCGGGCGGGCGGGCGGGCGGACGGACGGACGGACGGACGGACGGACGGACGGACGGACGGACGGACGGACGGACGGACGGACGGACGGACAGACAGACAGACAGACAGACAGACAGACAGACAGACAGACAGACAGACAGACAGACAGAGCAGTTTAAATTCATACATTCCAATGTTACCTAGATTTGGGCGGGGGGGGGGGGGGGGAGGTTATCTCAAGTATACTCATATTTGGTCCCCGAAGGGAACAGACAGATAAAGCAAGTTATTTGAAATAGAGTCTCCGAAATATGTCACGTAATACGAATTGTCCTTTCTTGAATTATTGGTATCTTTAGGTAGTACGAGTTTTTGCCTACCCGCGAAGGAAACCGTATGGGATATGGCTGACTTTGGTTAGGTAAAAAAACCCTACTACGTGAACAGACATGGGGTATCGATTTTATCTACTGACATCTCTTTTTCGCCGCAATTTCATCATCATGAAACTGCGGAATCTCCTCGCAGTCGTTGCTGTCGAAGACATTTTGTCTGCGCAACACATCCGCGTTTAGAGCAAGGCGATAACCGGGAAATTAATTTTCTGGAACGAAAAATAAATCCGTATCACGTAGGCGGGTCTTTCCGGAACAATCACACCTACGTGTCTCAGTGGTTTGGTGGAAATATCAACCGACTGTGATACTTCAGGAATGACTTTTTGTAACACCGAACAAGGACGTCCATAAGTCCAGTGGCCCTAAGACCTCTGAGCCTGCACTGTCAAGCATATTTAATTGCAGTATAGCGTTGTATTTGGAGATAAACATTTTTAACCGTTTGACTATCACGAAGAGCAGACGACACTTGCAAACTAAATACTTGAATAACTAGTTTTTTCAGTTTTTGGGTCAAACACATAGCTTGTGACTCCTCATTGGAACGAGCTCGTTCCAGTGAGGGGTCATAAGCTATGTTTTTGAGACAAATAATGAAAAAAATAATGAAAATATGATGGTAATTTTTTGTGAATAGCCCTTTCCGGTTTTTGCCGTTATGTTGGGTAAAGGGTTTACAAGAGTGCCCAGCCACGTCTCTATAATAACATGTTTCCCCTGATTATACTGTTTGAATGGCAGTTAGTTAGCGACATCCACGCTGGCTAGACAGAAACTAGCTCCCGCTTGATAAAAAAAAATCCCATAAGCTAAGCAATGTGACACTGCCGCGCCCCGCACCCCTTTCGAGTATTAGTGCCTGAGAATTCTTAAATGCACCCGATTGACTTAAATAGTTAGGAAATGGTGGGGATTTGTGTTATTTGACACGGTAATAATAAAAGAAAATAGACGCGGCATTTTAAAGCCGTCTCACATCACTGAAAAATTAGACTTCTTACCTCCACGCCAACAAGCGCAATTCCAACTCCGATTATCACCCCTTGGTAAATGTCATATAGATCTTCCAACGAGGATTTACAGCCCTGTAAGAATAAAATATTTTGTGAAAGCATATAGACATCTTCCATTAATCATTAAGGAGTGAATGTTAGCAGAATTGATGTCACTCGAAAACAGGAACATCCTTGTACATTTGATTAATGGTTTTGATACCTTTTGTCCAATTATGGAGCTAGACCACAAAAATTTCAAACGTAAATAACCGATTCAAGCGTCGCTGCGTGTCCAGTACAACGCGCAGATGTTTTCGCGTCGAAAACTTTTGTCGAAATTGTCGTGAGACCTCATCCCCGTAATAAGTGATTGTGCAGTTTCACCTGATGTGGATGATTTAGGGAATATGGATTTAATTATTTTATTTTATTTTATTGGTGTTTAAGGTCACATACTTATGCACAATGGCTAGACCGTGACAGTTTTACGGGTGGAGGAAGCCGGAGTACCCGGAGAGAACCACCGAGCAACGACGAGCAGCTGTCAGCTCTCCAACATCGTAACTCTGAACTCTGCACCGCAGCACAGGCAGGGTTAGATTGGTTGAAGACATGCGCATCATCGACGTGCAGTACGCCTCAGTACACAGCGTCATCGTGCCCCCATGTAGGCAATCGGGGTGAAGTGTCTTGCCCAAGGACACAACGCGGTTGCCGCAGGTGGGATTCGAACCGAGGACCTCTCGGCTTGCAGCCTGCACCTCTACCAACTGAGCCACCGCGCCCCCTAGGGAATATGGATATCTGAAACAAAGCCTTGTAGATTCTACTGGAAACTGGTCATTTTCTCCACCGTTTCAATTTCAAGTGAATCTACCTACTAGGCTGCAGTTGAATATCTTGTATTGCAAAATGTAAAAATGCAAATTTGCAACAAACTTTGCAAGCTAGTTCATTGATGCTTTACTCCTGATATAAGATTAACTCTCCGTCCGTCTCGCATTAGCAACTTCATATGTAAAGTGAATTTTATTTGTTTAAATGTTACGCATTTGGAAATATCTAAGTCCATGCAATTGCTACAGGCAGTTCAGTTTAAAAACATAGCCAATGCTTCATGTGTTGCACCTCATTTGAAAAAGCACAGAAATGGATGGACATTATTCTTTCCACTCAGAAGAGTTCAATACAAAACAGTATGGCAATACTCCAGTATACAAGAACTGCTATGCAATTTAAACAAAATGCTATTCATTTTTCGGAAATGTGTAGCATTTTGCTACGCATAAAAAAAGGTATTTTGAGCCCTGGTGCGGAACACTCTTTATACCATGGTTACCTATTCTACTATACTATTCAAAAAAGTGGGGGATATTTGATAAAAGTGAAATATAAGAAGAAATATATTTATATTTTCATCTAAAAGACAGTTGAGGCATTGCACTGTAACATCTAGTGAATGATTTCAGCGATGGTTGGGTGTCTGACAAGCAAACATTCCACTCACTGAGCTGCCCATCAAAAAAAGTAGAGGATATTTGATAAAAGTGAGATATATGAAGAAATATATTTATATTTTCATGAAAAAGACAGTTGAGGCATTGCACTGTGACTTCTGGTGAATGATTTCAGCGATAATTGGGTGTCAGACAAGCACATATTCCATGCACTGAGCTGTAGAAGACATTGACGGTCAGTCAGAGAATTTACCACATTCAGTCCAAGACCTCAATACCTTGTAAATCCTCCTCGGTTCGCGAGACAAGCGCGGATCTGACGTGGCATACTCCTCACCAAACTTCCAGTATCAGCTTGACTGATGTTTTTCCATTATTCCTGCAGTGCAGCGGTGAGTTCCTGGACATTGGTAGGGAGGCTGTTGGCGTTGTCGTAGGCGCCTGCCAAGCATATCCCAGACGTGCTCGATTGGTGAAAGGTCTGGATTTAGTGCTGGCAAAGGCAGTGTAGTGATATTCTACTCCTGCGGAAACTCTGTAGCGACACGGGCCCTGTGTGCTATTGTCATCTTGGAAAATGAATCGACGGTCTTGACGTCGCGCAAATGGCACCACATGAGCTGCTAACATGTTGTAACGGTAGTACTGCCTTGTGGCGCCCCTTGGGTGACATATAATGTTGTTCTGCTTGTTATGGTTATGCCTCCCCACACCATAACCGATCCACCACCAAAACAATCGTGCTGCCTAACTGTTACGTCCTGGTATCGTTCGTTCAGCTGCCGCCACAATCTCTTTCGCCTGTCTTTGAAGTCGGGAGTGAACCTTGATTCATCGGAAGACATGGTGTTGCTCGACGAGCTCGTTCCAACGAGGGGTCATAACCTATGTTTTTGAGACAAAAAATGAAAAAATAATGAAAATTAATTGGCAATTTTTTTACAGTATTTTTCCTTTGCGTACGAAACGTGAGACCCAAGTGGAAGAAACGTTCGGACGTCATTAATTATATACAGTACGTGGAGAGTGTATTATCATTAAATCACCCGCAGAGTGGAGATTTCACCCGAGCAATAATTGCAAATTTATTGCAAAGCATAACCATCACAAGCAAAGTTCCAGCCAATGGACCTCCGGGTTAAACCCCGGAGGTCCATTGGCTGAAACATTGCTTGTGTTTTATGTCCATATGTACAGAATTTGAAAGTGATACTTTGGGTGATAACCCCACTCTGCGGGTGGTTTTGTTATAATCCACTCTCCATGTATTGTACAAAATCTACAACAATTTTAGAGCAGTGGAAATGTTAAGATCTCGGGAATTGTAGGTGGCTGCAGCTTAGAGTTATCCCAAAAGTTTCCTTAACTTTCTCCAGGACGCTCCTTTACAAATTTTTAGGGACTTTAGTATTTCCAGACCCACCAGAAACAAAGTTTTTGCCTCGTTCCGCTGACACTTCACTTTTACCACGTAACTGAAAACTGTTTACAATTTCTGAGATCCTTTATCACCATTTATTTTGACGTAAAGGCTCTCCCTCCTCAGTACTAACCGAAGCGCCAGGGCATCCACAGCAATACATCATACAGCGACAAAACTTGAAGGGGTAGGAGGTGTCGCACCCCAACAATTCCAAACAAACATTTCAACGGACATTTTAAGCCTCAAACCATCAACAGCTGGAAGTTTCATGTCCTGTGATAGTACAATGCAGTCGCCGTGGACTGGTCGAAATCCACGAGTGGGTAGTGATGTCCACACATGCCTTTATCAGGTAATAAAAATAATCAGCAGCAGCAAATTTTTAATTAATGAAGCACCGGGTTGTACCCGGTGCTTCATTAATTAAATTTTGGATGATTATTTGCGCAATTAGTTTTGGGAATATAACATTATTGTGTCTGTGGCAATATTGCCCACCCGTGAAAAGTGACATGTCCACGGCGGCGGTATACCCTGTAGATGCCACGGCATTTTATCTGTGGATGCGACCGTTTCTAATAGACATTTAGTGATTCATTACTACATTTCATGGAGTTGTCTAACTTGAGACAATATTTTGACCAGAGAGCGTGTTGTTGCACGCAAGGGCGGGATGGGCCAAGAAAAATTACCGAGGAATGCACCAAGGGAACCCCAGACCAGGAGACAATTTTGATTTTGCAAACTGAACGAAGGCACCTTCCTTGCACCTGAGCGACCAATGGCAGTCCACATGCAGGGCATTTCGATGGCATTTTGTATCATTTCATCACAAAAATGATTCTACCGGGGGTGGCAGAAGGACCCATCGGGAAGACCATATTTTGGCCTAATCGGAGGAGGCAATTTTGATTTTTTAAACTGAAGAAACGCTGTTTCCTTTCATCTGAGCGATCAATGGTAGACTTAACTGCTCGTGTGTCGAAATATCTCCTTATGGACTGCCAATAAAGAACAATTCTATATACGAAAGTCTATGCAATCATATCCATTTCGCCTTCTGGTAATTTTCACAGGTGTTGGGCTGCATCACTTTTGGGGGTCCTAGGGAGAATCCAATAAGAAGCCCGGGAATTTTCTCGGTGAACCATACCGCCAGTCCGCCTCTGTGCAAGAGATAATTTCCAAATAGAAATTGACAGGTAGCAGTTTGAACATTCTAATTCAATAGGTGTGGTGTGCAAATGGTTTTCTCAAAAAAGGATGTTTCACAGCCGGGGATGGATCGGTATAGTTGGAAAGTCAGGGTTGCATGCCCCCCGAACCAACACCCTCTAACCAGGTTCCTGACATATTGCAGGTTTCTAGGTGTTCAAAAATAAATTTGATAGGAGTGCAAGCTAAGTTCGAAAACAATACACCATCATGCACATGTTCTGTAGAGATGGGCAATATACCGAAAAAACCGAACCGATATCATGGGGACACCGAAAAACCGGACCGAACCAATCCCCGAATACCGAAACCATCAATATTTTCAAATTGTCCTACATTCACTATTTATTTATTTGTTTACCTATTGGTGTTTAAGGTCACATATATTTACACAATGGCTAATCATGACCACAACATGAGTATGAACTCAGAACCAGCAGCCAAGACTTGACTAGATATCACTGTCTAGGGCATTTGTCTATTATTAGCAGGGCCTCCAAGTGATGGTATGCTTAGTGCAAATGCTCTGAGATTGGAAAAGCCTGAAATAGGCCTTTAATTTCTGCATTCTTCTGGTGTGAATTCCCTTTGTTCCTATCAACAAATGTCTGTCAAGTCAGATCCTGAATACCCAACCGATACCGCGGTAAACCCCCCAAAAATACCGAAACCTATACCGACCCCAAAATTCCAATACCGCTCATCTCTAATATGCTGTAGCATTCAAAATATTTACCTTCGTCACGAATGAGTTTTCCTCTGTTGCATTTAGCGTACATGAATGGACATCTGCACTAGTATTATAAGTCTTACAACATGATGGCGGAACAATCATAGTGGTATCCTCGTCTATCGTTCTGTTCCATTTTGTTGATGCCTCGAACTCATCATATTTCCTTATCCCACAACATTCGAACTAGTAATAAAAAGAGGATTACATGGTATTAATTAATTTGGTTAGTCATTAGTAGTGATTCGTATTCGTCCTCGTTAAAAAATCATTAGTGAGTTTCTACATTCGAGCCTGATGCTAGGATCTCGAAATATTACGACATGGTGAGTCGAGAGTTGAGCGTTTCCGTTCGTTTATTATTATTATTTTAAATTGTATTTTATATATTAAATATATTACTATTTTATTATTATTTTAAAAAGAATACACACGACCATTTCGTGTATTATTATTATTTTAAAGAATTATTTTCGTTAAACGAAAATAATTCTTTAAAATAATATTAATACCCGAAATAGTCGAATGTATTGTATTTGGTATTTAAGGTCACTTTCAGCATCTTTGGTATTTTCATGACCGCAGTATAGGAATGAAGTCAAGTTTAGTCAATCGCTTATACATGTTTAGCCCATTTTAGAGGACTTCCACCACAGGCGTTGGTGTCTAGACCTATTTTATCAGAAAAGCAGAACTTGTTTACCGCATTGAACAAGTACTGCGCCACTCCCCGGGGTTCCGACGAGGAATGTTTTTGTGTACATGAATATACTTCTGTACACGACGTGATGTTCTGCCAGGTGTCCTTTTGAAAAGGCTTTTCCCATCCCTGATATACTACTGACAGAACCTCCAGCTCGATGGTGTAGTCGTGCGTGGTAATCAACCCCATTCTCCGCGCACTGTACAACAATCTTATTCAAAAAAGTGTAATGGAATGGAGGATGCGGTACGCAGATACTTCGCCCTTGCTTAAGATTGAACAAAACGTCACCAAAGAAATCCACAACTGATGGAATTTGTATCAGTGCGGAGAATTTATGTCATTATGTCGGGGTTGTGCATGACCAAAATAGAGGAGTTTCGTCGCCTCATGGTAAGTTTTCCTTCATAACCCTCCAAGTTTTACCATCATAGTCTATTTTTAAATCCATTTGTATACAGTACATAGAGAGTGGATTACCACTAAAACACGCGAGGAGTGAAATGTCCGCGCATGCAATAACGTTTTCTCTATTGATGCATAAGAACACCAAGCAAAGTTTAAGCCAAAGGTCCTCTAGGTTTAACCCGGAGGACCTTGGGTTGAAACCTTTCTTAGCATTATGCTTTTTCACAGAGAAGTCTTTGTCTAGTTGGAAACTCCACTCCATGGCTACTTAATGGTAATACTCTCTCCATATACTACAACGCGTAGCTTAACTGGAAACACTCTACGACGTACATAAAGTGACAAACAGGCAAACACCTTGACCAGAGTATGAAATGTGTTCGTAACACTCTGGGATATAGTACCCAAAGCAGGTAGAATCTTTGACGTTGAAGTATTTAATTAAACTACGGGGATTCGGGGTGTCCATATGCGTCGACAAGTGCGATCAGTAACTGTAAATACCAGAAAGCGTTTTTCAAGTGGTAGCACACTTACGGTACATGGTAATTTTTAAGTATCAGACGCTGAAGTTCTATATATTTGTGAAATTAACGAAAAACCGAGAGGATTCCAATATAAACTGAGTGAATTTGGAATCCCTATGTATTCTTTTAAGAGATGAGCGTGAAGCCACACGTGTATCTGGAATATATGTACCCCTGAGCAAAATTACTGCTTTGTCATGGCCTATCTGCAGCCCGGAGTTGTCAAACATATCATCTTCAAAATGATTCTCATGTAATGAATAAAGCCAATTATTACTTTCCAAAGTGTGATTTACTGGGATTTCCGGGTTTGATTATAAACGATAACTTCACAAGTGAATTATGCAATCAACAATTGTGTTATGTATCATCTGTGCGCGCAAAAGAAGACGCTTTGCCGTGGGTGTAATAGGGACTTCATTGGGTTTTTTTTTTTTTTTTTGCTTTTTTTTTAACCCTTTACCTAACATGAAAAGCAGACGACACTTGCAAAAAACATTCTTGAATAACTATTATTTTCATTTTTTGTCTCAAAAACATACGTTATGACACCTCATTGGAACGAGCTCGACGAGATCGTTCCAATGAGGAGTCATAACCTATGTTTTAGAGACAAAAAATTTAAAAATAATAAAAATTAATTGGCGATTTTTGAGAATAGCGCCAGCCGGTTTTGACCGTTACGTTAGGTAAAGGGTTAAATAATATAATTATCGTTAATAATGAAAAGTAATAAACAGAGTAATCGCTTGACTGGACTGGTTACGTGAAATAATTCATTCGAGGCGAGGGACTATATTGTAAAACACTCGTGCGCATTTGCGCACTCGTGTTTGTACAACATCCCTCACCTCTCATGAAATATTTCACGTAACCAGTCCAGTCTTCTCGGACATATTGTCAAAGTTAACCTCTTATTAGCAGTTACTCTTTTTACAAAATAATACATACGGGCTCTCGGATATATCTTACACGGGTAAACGGTAGCTTGAATTCCTCATTCTTTCATGGAATTTACGCGATCCAGCCCCCACCCCCCGTTAACACCAAAGGACGTCGCACGTCGGGATATTTATTTATTTATTTATTTATTTATTTATTTATTCATTACAAATGCATTTTGTCTAATTCCGTGCTTGCGCGGCGTTTATTCTAGTTTAATATATGAGAATTATTTTTCAAATAGACTGTAACGACAATAAGTAATCTTGAGGCGGTCGAAAACTCCGCCATATTGACTGTTTACAAATGTCCGGTGATGACGTACATTTCTCAACCTGGAAATGCAGAAGAAACCCATCGAACGACTTGGGAAATGTGTCACTAAACACTCACCGTTTGATGAAGAGAGTTCATTGTTTGTGTGAATGTATTTTCTGAGTTTGGGAGTCCATCGAAATCGGATTTTATTAAATCTTGCATATCTTCTTCAAAGTTGTGTTTCCACTGTAATAAAAATAGAAACGTTATAGTATATAAAACAAGAAACGTTATTATGATTTGGACTGGTTTTCACTCTTTAACTTTTAATCCGCCGAGTGATTTTAAAATATTTTTCAGCAAATCTAGTCATGGCTGCTTCAAAGCAGCCATGACTAGATTTGAAGAAAAATTCATGAAAATTTGATGGTCAAAACGTCTGTACAATTTACAGGTTAAATATCCTTACAGTTTACTTATTTTAATGGCAAGAGATTTCCTGTCTTGGGCAGGAATATCCGCCAGCATCATGCAAGGAGATAATGGCCATACCAAACACTCTGATTCCAAAGAAGTATTTTTCTCGACGAGATCGCGACCATAGCGCGACTCTCAGCACATTTGTATAGCAGTGGGTCGGGATTTCAAAGTAAAATATTGCGAAATCAGGACCGAACCACAAAACATACACTACGAAAAAAAATGTTTTTCATGACTGATTAAACACCGATTTAAACGCAAACCATTTTGTGATTAGCATGTAAACCAGACTGATGTTCCATTCTAGAATCCAACAGGTATTTATTTATTTATTTATTTATTTATTTATTTATTTATTTATTTATTTATTTATTTATTAGGGTCTTATCGTGTCGGTGACAGTTTTACGGGTGGAGGAAGCCGGAGTACCCGGAGCAATCACCGAGACCGAGCAACGACGAGCACGTGCCTGCTCCACAACATCGTAACTCTGCACTGCACAGCACAGGCAGAGTTAGATTGGTTGAAGACATGCGCACCATCGACGTGCAGTACGCCTTAGTACACGCCGTCATCGTGCACCCATGTGGACAATCGGTCCGAATCGATCGCTCAGACGGTCACCCATCCAAGGACTGACCGGGTTCGACGTTGCTTAACTTCGTTGATCTGACGAGAACCGAATCCAATAGGTATTTATGGATATGAATCAGTCTGACGTTGCAGTCTGCAGTCCGTGGGTATTTAATTATATGGACCAGTCTAACATTTCTGTTTACAGCTCAATCGATATTTAGGGATATGAACGAGCATAAGGCTTCCTTCTTCAAAATAACAGACTGGTTCATATCCATAAAAATCCATAGCCAACATCAACCAATATAACGCATGTAGAAAGGTTTGGTTCAACCAAGCCAGCAACACATTACATTAATCTACTATTGAACTTTCGTTAAGAAAAGATCAGTTTACAGGACAGGAGTGGGATTTCTATAAACATTGAGAAATCGATGGTAACATAAGTACGAATGAAAGTATAAATTTTATAGTAAATTTCCTTTCTTATTATACCTACCGAAATTGTTTACAACAGGCTTGCACTACAGTGGAAGAACCTAACTCGGATAAACTACTCTCTATTTTAATCTTTCCCAATATTTGGGAAAGAAAAGTGGTGTAAAAACACCACGAAAAAATAAGCCAAAACTGGGCCGAGCGCCATCGGCGCACACCCAGTATGGGACGTTCTTCCATAGTACAAATCCCTGACTTCCGTCACAGTGCGCAAGGCATCAATTCGTCATTCTTTTGATTCCGAACAACACAGGAGTTATGTGATCAGCGGGGAGGAAGGATTCTCACCCGAATAAGAAGACGGGAGGGCCTCCATGTAAACAATTTCGGTAGGTATAATAAGAAAGGAAATTTACTATAAAATTTATACTTCTTATCAACCTACCTCAATTGTTTACAACAGGCTGAATAGACAAAAGGCTGGAGGGAATCACATAACCAACCCACACATAACTCAATAGCACTGGGACTATGGACAGAGGAAGAGATCCCTAGGCCTATCAAACCATAGCATCACAAACATTAGAAAAGCCAATGAAAGATGAGGCGTATGGTGAAGTGCGACGCACAGACAGAAAGGGCAGTAACAGCACAAAGCTGGAACCGACCCTGAAAAAAGCTGAAAAGCTTGGATAGACAACATCCTGAGCCGAAGAAAGAGGGCCCCAAGGGTCTCTGTCGGCTCCTGCAACTGTCGCAGAGAAAAGGAGAATGTAGCATTTCTCCAGAAGACTGCCAGAATAACATCAGTCATCCGACAACATGACAGAGTTATTAAAAGAGGAAGACAATGCACGCACCTCCTGGCAGAAAAAACAATTGGTAATACAATCACCAGTAGCTAGACGAGCGGAAGCTGCACGAATAGCAAGACAAGTCCATCAAGAAATGGATGCAGGAGAGATCTGGCATGTGGGAAAATGCAAATTCATCCAGGATAAAGGCGTGAACGCCCCCCCACCCCAAGCAGAACAGCGCCCAAGAAAGTGACCATCTTGGAGTAAACTGCAAAGTCCTAGGCCTTTTCAAGGAAAAGAGCTGAACAAGCTTGGAGAGGCGAGGATGAGTGTCGAAACAATGCGGTATCACGTAGGAAAAAATGTCTCCAAAGCATGGACAAGTACACATAGCTGGAGACCCCCAGAAACAAACATATACCAGAAAACTCCGCAAGCAGTGTGATCGAAGGAGTGACAGAAGCAACAGAGTGATCACACACCATCGACAGAAGAACCTTCCACATAGCCACAGAGGCTAAACCAGTGGAGTGAGTGCCTCCTTGAAGAAAAGCAACTCCACTGCGTGTCTCGAAAAACCACTACGGAGGAGACAGGACCCGATAAAAGACATGTGCGAAGGCACAACGAAGTCGGGTCAACTTGAAAACCTCCCGGGCGAGTTTGGCAAAGAAAGTCGCGAGGTAGAGGGAGACATGCCGGAACCGCCGCTAACAGAGAGCGGAGCAGAATGATCCACACCAACCGAAGCGACGGGTGTGATCGAAAGGATTCGACGACTGCGGGTTCATATCTGGGTGAGAACCTGAGGCAGAATCGGAACCGGTAGGAAGGTGTAGCCGACAAGACCATCCCAAAGGAGGGCCAGAGCGTCCACGGCGAAAGCCAGAGCATCTGGACACGGGGACACGAAAGTGTCCACCTGATGGTTCCAACTAGTCACAAGAGATCGATGGAACCCGCCATGTGGAGCATCCACCTGGTGGAAAAGACCCTGCCCCGACGGGACAGGGAGTCGGCTAGGACGTTCAGGCGACCGGGAATGTGACGAACAGCCACCCCGACGCGGACATCCTGAGCGAGCAGTATAAGATCCCAAGCCAATCGTACATTGGAACAGAGTGCCGCCCTGGTTCCGAATGTAAGCAGCCACCGTCGAATGGTCGGACAACAGAAGGACCTGGCGATTCGATAGGTGAGGGAACCACTGCCTGAAACGCAGAAGAAGAGCAAGAAGCTCCTTCTGGTTGATGTGTAGAGCTGCATGATCCTGGTCCACCATCCCGTGAATGGAAAGACCTAGAGGATCCAACGTCGCACCCCATCCGAGATCGCTGGCATCTGCCGTCAGAACGCGATCGGACGTGGGGAAGTCCAACGGAACACCCTGCGAAAGCCACTGGACATCCGCCCAGATAGTCTGGAAACTGAAGCACCAGATCTAGAAAATCTACATTCGGCCTCCAACGACTGAGCAGAAAGTGTTGGAGAGGTCTGACACGCAGCCGACCTATTGGAATGAGATCCGTCACTAAACAGCAGAGACCGATTAGCCGGAGAAAACTCCGAGCCGTCGCGGATGTGGACTGGGACAGAGTCGGAGCAAAAGCTGAGAGAATCACAGCCTTGGCCTGGGGAACCGCCACCAAATTGAATTGTGTACGGAAAGCCATCCCCAGATGATAAAACGACTGAGAAGGGACCAGGTCCGACTTCTCCTCGTTGACTCTGAAACGTAGCGACGTGAGCAAGCTCAACAGAGTGGCGACATCCGACTCCAGGAAGGCAGCATTGGAATACCCCTGGAGGATATCGTCCAGATATGCCGAAGTAGTCACCCTGGACTGTATGCGATGGAAAGCTATCACATGTGACATCAGTCTGGTGAAAGACCAAGGAACCAGGTTGAGGCCGAAAGGCATGGCCGTGAACTGGTAAACTCGCCCCAGAAAAATGAACCTGAGATACTTCCGTAACGCCCAATGAATCGGAACGTGAAAGTAAGCGTCTCGCAGGTCGAAGCTGGAAGCGCAATCTCCCTGGTGAATTGAACGGAGGACCGACCTGAAAGTCTCCATGTTGAACTGGGGAGCAATGATAGACTGGTTCAGGAAACTAAGATCGAGAACCGGTCGGAGTCGGCCATCCTTCTTCGTCAACAAGAACAGGCGGGAATAGAAACCCACTGACCTAATGTTCTTGATGACCTCAATCGCCCCCTTTGTCAGGAAATTGTCTATCTCCGTGGACAAAAGTTCCAGACGTAAAATGTCTGAAGGAACTGTGGTTGGAAAAGGCACCCCAGACAGAGTGGAGTGCCGTCGGAAGGATATTCGCAGCCCGGACCAAACAACATCTAACATCCAAGGATCGGATGTGATGGTGGCCCACGGTCTGCGAACTCTGCTATCCTTCCTCCAACCTGGGACGAGTCGAGGTGAGGACCTTCATTGCGAACCCCGACGAGGCTCGCGAGAGGAGAAAACACCTCTACTGAATGAAGAAGCCTGGGAGTTCCCTCAAGACTGCCGACGCTTACCCATACCCCTTGAGTAAGAAGTAGAAGCGGTGGCAGAAGGATCAGCCCCTTTTGCTTCGCAGAGGAAGCAGAGGGTACTTGTTAGGCTTGGAACGGCCCGTGCCTACCCTAGAAGGCTGATCAAGCTGAAGAAACAGCAGCTGATCGTTGGAATGACGTAGGACGTCATCCCGGACCGTCAACACAGAATCATGAAAAAGTTGCGGACCTGTCAAAAAAGCAGATCGAAGAGCAGCGTACTGCTCCTCAGGAAGGGATCGGCCTGTGTCCCGCACATAGTCCCTTCGAACTAATTCCAGATTAGCCGTGTTACAGGCATGCGCGTGAGTAAGATGCATGAGCGCCTTGGACAGCACACGCAAAGGAGCCTGTACCTCGTCAATCTTATCTGAAGGCAGATAAGCAGCAAAAGCTGAGACGACGTGATCGGAGAGAGAAAGCATGCCAAGCATCTCTCTCGATAAGCCCAATGTGGACTCCAGAGTCGTCATCGGAATGACGGCAGACTTGGACTTGGAAAGCCCGAGGGAATTGGAGTCCTGATCCAAAACCGTCAAAGTCTGGTAGACCGACGGATTGGCGGAATCGTAGGAACGATAACGCGTCGGAGGCAAAAAGGTGTCAACCCTGGTGAAGAACGGAGCCTTCATAGCCTTGGAACTTAGCTTGGAGTCCAAGGCTGAAAATGCTTCAACCAACTGTACCGAAGGGCACGGTCGAAGACGCCCAGAAGCAGGTTGCACCATAGACTGTTGGCGCGCGACCGATGATCGCGGCCTGGCTGACACTGTCGACTGGTTAGATGGTTGGAGATCCGGAAGGAACCCAAACACGAAATCAAGAGCTGCCCCCAAGTCCGAAGACTGCTGGCTCTCGACATCAAGCATGTCTGACTCTTCCCCTGAGTCGGAAGACACATAGCCCATCGTGGGCAAACCAGCCGACGCCTCCCATGGTGTCGGAACACCAGGGGATCAGAAAGCGGCCTGTTTCTAATCCCGGGAGGCGGCGCCACAGGAGGCGCCTGGAAACCACTCGCTGCCTCGCTGGTAGCAACAGGAAGGCTCGTTGACAGAACCTGAGTGAGTAAGGAGAGGGCCTCCGTAAGCTCACTGCCCGTACTGGCCGGTTCGACAGGGGAACGAACCGGCAAAGTGGCTTCACCGCTGACCCTCTGAACCAGCGAATGGTCACGATCCTCCAAAAGACCCGACATGGGACGACGGGCGGCAGCCGAAAACGTCTGAAGCCAGACGTGTATAGGGGTGTGACACACCCCGAGGATCAACATAGCAGGAACTCATGAGAGTCACCGCTGACCTCTGCAGGGCAGAAGGTCCAGGCTAGGGACCTGCGAACCGTTCGAGATTCGGCTCGACTCGAAACCATCGCCGAGATTCGATTCGACTCGATACCTCACCGTCCGATTCGTATTTTTCGAACCGACCTCTGTTCAAATGGCGAATTATATGTGCACTCGCTCGCATCAAGAACACGCCGTCATACGCTAACGATAGTGTAATAAATCGCTCTCTGAACGTATTAACTCTCCAATTTTGTTGATTATTTAACCCCCGGGCTACCGTACGATCTCTGAGGGTCAGGGAAGATTCGTCCCCGGGAATATTCGTCCCCGGGTTTTTGAGAATATTCGTCCCCGGGAATATTCGTCCCCTGTAGGGGACGAATGTTCCCACTTGAAGGGGACGAATATTCCCAGGGACGAATATTCTCGGGGACGAATCTTCCCGATCCCATCTCTGAAGGACGACGTCACGCCACTCCAGTATAAACATAAAGTTACAATGGCGGAGATAAAGCAGTACTTTGATATTTTCCGACATGCCTTGTTTGCTTTTATAATAATGGTATTTGGTGCTGATGAGGCTGAGCACGAGCCACGACCACCAAGTGGGTAGAATAAAACTGCGAGTCTATGAGTTCAGAATCAATTGGTCTGGAATCGAGTATTCTCGCAGTGCGAGAATACTCGATTCCAGACCAATTGATTCTGAACTCATCCAGCATGCAGAGTACCGGAATTGCAGACTATGGAAGCACGAATGTCGCCGTCGCGCCGGTTTCAAGGTTCGAGATTCGACTCGACTCGATACCAGAGGGATGATTCGGCTCGAGATTCGGCTCGAAGTTTTATCCCCGGCTCGCAGGTCCCTAGTCCAGGCTGCACAAAAGACGTTGGTCCCCCAAAACTGGTCGTGTGGCCAGAATGAGGGACGGAAACGCCACGGAGTTCATAGTGTCCCACTACGAACAACCGAATCCAATGACAACTGTGGTGCTCGACGGCGCAGAGACCACGGGAGAGGGTCCGGCCGGCAGCCACTTCCAACTTCGCCGTGTTGAAGTCAGGGAAGGCTGAGGCCGATACCCCCACGTCTACACAACAAGACACCGCAGCAGACCACTGCAGGTATAAAACTACTGTGCTCAATGGCTGAGAGGACACAGTATGGGGTTCAGTCGGCAGCCCCATTTGACTTCGCCGTGTGGAAGTCTGGGAAGGCTGAGGCCGAAACCCCACAACCATACTACAGACATCCCTGCAGACCCTGGCAGGGAGAAGCCGAGGCCGGCTAAAAACGGTGCCCAATGACGTTGTAGACGGAACAGCAGTAGCAGCAGATACGACGGGAGCTGTTGGAACTGGCGGAAAAGCGGAGAGAGCCACCAAGCTCGGCCTCCAAAGGAGGAGTCACAACCCTAGTGACAGCCTCAGATGTCGACTGGAGAGGGCGCATAGTCCCGGAACCAGGCATCTCTACACCAGAAAACCAACAGCTCCCACAGTATCCACCACGGTAAAACACTGCACATTCCCCACGGAAGGGGAATAACTCTCACCAGACATGTTCGAATCGGGAAGCCCCGAAACGAAAGCGGTCCTCACCCCCCGCTGGTGCGGGAGGAGCTGCACATCCCCCACGGAGGAGGAGCAATTCTCATCAGACGTGGTCGAATCGGGCGACCCGAAACGAAAGCGTTCACCACCCCCCGCGGGAGCGGGAGGAGCTGCACATCCCCCACGGAGGGGGTCAAACTCACACCAGACGTGGTCGATCCGGGGGGCCCCGAAACGACAGTGCCCCCCCCCCTCCGCGGGTGCGGGAGGAGCTGCACATCCCCCACGGAGGGGGTAAACTCACATCAGACGTGGTCGAGTCGGGAAGCTCCCGAAACGACTGCATTCCACACCACCCGCGTGTGCGGACGAAATGGACACGAGAACGCACCAATGGCGAGGGCAAAAGGAATTACCCTAAAGGAACCGAACTGGAAAGAACAGAGGTGAGAGCAGTAGAAGAAAAAGGTGAACTCAACAGAAACCGAAAGTAGAACACCCTCAACTACGAGAGAAGGTGGCAGAACCCAGATGGCCGACACCGACTCCAATAAAAATTTTTATCAACCGAAAAAATTCATATGTCGAATCGCGATGACACGATGTCGCAAAACATTCGCGAAAACGGAATAGTAATTAATAAACAATGAGAATGTGGTTGAAAATATAAACGAGAATATATAAAACACAGTCCTGTTATTATACGATCTTCAGATCCATAATTCCAGTCACAGGAAAACCATTACCCACGAGCTGAATTATCACTGTTTCACAATGCATATGGCGGAAACACATCCTGCTCCTGCTTCGGATAGAAAAAGAATGACGAATTGATGCATTGCGCACTGTGACGAAAGTCAGGGATTTGTACTATGGAAGAGCGTCCCATACTGGGTGTGCGCCGATGGCGCTCGGCCCAGTTTTGGCTTATTTTTTCGTGGTGTTTTTACACCACTTTTCTTTCCCAAATCTTGGGAAAGATTAAAATAGAGAGTATTTTATCCGAGTTAGGTTCTTCCACTGTAGTGCAAGCCTGTTGTAAACAATTGAGGTAGGTTGATAAGAAATGAGTATAAGATTTCGGTTTTGGGGAAGATGGCAAGCTCTCGTGCCACCTTTCAAATTCTTAAACGAATCTGACGTTGTTATGGACTGGAACCAGTCTAGCCCTTAACCCTTTGAAACAGTGTGGTGTCTTCCATGTCACTTCAATGGAAGCAATTGGACGAGTCCATACTTTTTATTTGGGGGTAGATCAATTAATATTTTCAACGTGCAGCCTTGTGCTGCACATTGAAAATATTGATTGGCCTACGCCACACTTAAACTTAGTAGACGTCCTACCTATTGAAAGTATGACGTATCGCGTTCCCGGACCGGTAAGCGGCCTCTCGGGTTCAAAGGTTAAATGATCCATCGTCTATTTTCCCAATGTTCTATGTGAGTTGTGTTCTATTTTTATATCAAGAGTAAGTTTGAATTAAGTGAATGAAACTAATATTCTTAACCCTTTACCCAACGTAACGGCCAAAACCGGCCAGCGCTATTCTCAAAAATCGTCACTTAATTTTCATTATTTTTTCATTTTTTGTCTCAAAAACATAGGTTATGACCCCTCAATGGAACGAGCTCATCGAGCTCGTTCCAATGAGGGGTCATAACCTATGTTTTGTGACAAAAAATGAAAACAATTAGTTGTTCGGGAATTTTTTTTGCAAGTGTCGTCTGCTTTTCATGTTAGGTAAAGGGTTAAAGCAAAATATCACATTCAGCGGTCTGTTTACTTTCTTGCGTGACACTATTTTGTGTTGATACATTTCATTTACGTCATAAAGTGAACCAGGTGCGTAGGGACCAATCTGATGCGTCCTTACATGGCGTTCTTAAACGTAGGCTGGATTCCATGCGTGCTTTATCTAGCACATTTCTCAATTATCTGTACTGTATAGGGTAACGTTGAATATACACAACACGCAAAAGATTTTGACTCTTCAAGTGAACTGACACGATGAGCCCTCGATCACGTGAGTAGTCGTTTATAAGGTATGTTTTGGAGGCAAAAACTTTAATAATAATAAAATGATAATATCAATTTATTACACCCCTGTTCTATGAAATTCCCATCTGCAGCAACACTTAACCATGGGGAAAATGAAAATCTGTTCCGTACATATGTGTGGAACGGAAATAGTTGACGGACTATTTTTAAATAGAAGCGAAATTTCACTGGAAGTTTCTACAAATCGTGCAATGCAATTACCGTTTGAATTAATAGCGATAGCTAAAAGTTTTCCCCTGAGTTCCAATGTGTTCTATGTGCCAGTAGGCTGCCAGTAGGCTGTCAGTAGGCACGTAGAACACGTTGAAACTCAGGGGACGAAATAGTAACACGGGTTCCCGTCGCAAATTTGGTTGACGATAAAATGTGTTCTTTTTGTTGATCACTGTCAAATGAATTGATGAGTGTCCTTATAATAATTGTTTTTATAGACGTGAAGACGTGTAATAAACACAGAACGACACGCGTGTGTGAAAGGGTTAATCGATGTGACATTTGTGCCATCGGAGAAGGATAAAAGGATATCCTTCCGCGCTGGCACTCGTGCCATATAGATTAACCCATTCACTCGCATGTGTCGTTCTGTATTTATTTATTTATTTATTTACTTGTGTTTAAGGTCACATATTTATGCACAATGGCTAATCCTGACGACGACAGTTTTACGGGTGGAGGAAAACGGAGTACCCGGAGAGAACCACCAAGCAACGTCGAGCAACTGTCAGCTCCCCAACATACTAACTCCACACAAGCAGGGTTAGCATTGGTTGAAGACAGGTGCACCATTGACGTGCAGTACACCTTAGTGCACAGCGTAACCGTGCGCCCACATGGGCAATGGGGGTGAAGTTTCTTGCCCAAGGACACAACGCGCTTGTCACAGGTGGGATTCGAACCGAGGACCTCTCGGTTTGCAGCCCCTGCACCTCTACCTACTGAGCCACCGCGCCCCCATGTCCTGTATTTAGTACACCCAGTTAAAGGCAGATGGTATGGCAAATTGTTAATTTCAGAGGCCGATATGGGTCAATATATTTAACATAGATTCCAAATGGACACATGGAAAGTTTCGCCCAATATTTGACCAGCAGATGCAATAATTATTTATTTATTGGAGTTTAACGACACTTTCGACAGCCAGGGTCACCTCATGTCTGACTGTTTTACGGGTGGAGGGAGCTGTATGACCCAGAGAGAACCACCGAGCAACGGCTAGTAACTGTCAGATTCCCCAAAGTACTAACTCCACACTAGTAGAGTTAGCAAAGGTTAAAGAAAAGTACACCATCGGCGTGCAGTACGCCTTGGTACACAGTGCCACCATGCCCCCAAGCAGGCAATCGGAATTAAGTGTCTTGCCCAAGGACACAATGCAGTTAACTCTGGCGGGGATCGAACCGTAGACCTTTTGGTTATTTATAGACCTATTTGGCCTTAGTGCATCCAGTACATGTTGTTAATCTATTTTATCTTGTTTGACAGAGCTCCATGAGCTTTGTCAAGCAGGATATAATAGAATAAATGCTCGATTTATCTCCAGAAAACTAGAAAGTGACCATATCCCTGTTAATTGAATACGCCTGTAAACTCTTAACCCACAGGGTATTTTGAAAGTATTTTCCAACAAATCAAGTCATGGCTGCTATGAAGCAGCCATGACTATATTTGATGGAAAATTCGGTACAATTTAATTCAAGAAATTACTGAACAAAAAGTTGATAGAATTTAAAGGGGAAAATTTGGTTCAAAATGACCAAATTATTTTTATTTTAGTGGCAAGAAATATTCTGTACCAGGCAGGAATATCCGCCAGCAGCATGTAAGGAGGTGAATGAATAATTTTCATTGACAAAATGGCTATTCAATTCCACTGAATATTCAACTATAATAGACATTCAGTATACCAAAAATTCCATTTGCAAAGATCCGGCTCATTAGTAACATTCTGAGGTTTTTTGTTGGTGAATTTGGAAAAATAAAAGGAAAATTATTGATATTTTGGCAAAAAAACATATTATTCTAAATTTTTTATAATTACCCCACTTTGGATAATATACTGTAAAAACTGTTTCGTAATCAGAATATGTTAGAAAAAAATTAGGGTTGGTCAAAACATTTTAGCCTTGCCCCATCCAACAAAAAACTATCTTTCACTCAGGCCTTTAAATTCCCGTAATTTGGACACACCCGATAGACCACGAACCCACCAGGCTAAAGAAGGTTTGACCTGGTGTCAGAAAATTTGGATTTTTGACACTGAAAGAAACAATTTCCTGGCATACGTGAATGAAATTCCAGTTTTATCAAACTATGGAAATGAACTCCTCTAAATGATAACATTTCTGAAGTTTTGGGTTACCACTAATACTAAGTTAAAAAAAATACTTTGTGTATCCATTTTCTGAGTTAGCGCAGCACCTGATTAGGGTTATCAAACAAGAAATCAGTTGTTTCCAAAGTTTTAACCACTAGGAATCCGAAAGAATCAACCATTTTTTGTGTTTGGTTCGAACTTGAGAATCTTTTAACGATGTGTCAGTCTTTCTTGAGATCTTAGTTATACTTTCGTTAATTTGCAGTTTCAAAAATTTGGGGATCAGAAAAAAATGAGGAATCTTTGCTCCATTCCACGTTGGGCAATCGGGATTAAGTGCCTTGCCCAAGGACACAACTCAGTTGCCCCTGGCGGGGATCGAACCGTGGACCTTTCGGTTTGAAGTTCAATGTCGTAACCACTGAGCCAACACGACCCAGCAGATGCAATAGCCGTCTACCCCATTAACGCTGTGATGGGCAGAACCTTGTCGAAATTTTGACGGTGGGATCGTAAAATATTTTCTGGCTGGTTACTGGGGTTCCTCACTCAGGAAGGTTTTAATTTTGAAGTTCCCTGGCGTAATATTAGGGCTGCTCGATTAATCGATTGTCGATCGGTCACGCCGAAATCGATTAGTATTTTTCGTTGTCGAAGAATCGGTAAATTTTACCCCGTCCTAGACGTTTAATAATTAAAAAACATTAGATGAAAAAACTATTGTTTCTAAAGGTAAAAGGTCAAGAACGTCAGCGTTAAACCCCAAGAAGCCGTAGTATATTAAATGCTTTGATGTTCTGAACTTTTGAACCATCAGTGTAATTATCAATACCGGCCGGCAGTTGCGAAGTTCGCAACTGACGACCGGTCTTGATTATTACACTGACGGTTCAAAAGTTCAGAACATCAAAGCTTTGATAGTACCTAAAAGAGGATTGTCTTCGTTGGTTACTTAAGGTAGGTCAACTGACTTGAACTTCATTTTTAACGACTTCAGAGAGAGGGAGAGGGTAGTTGGGGCGGGGAGGGGGGGGGGGGTGGGTCATCTAGGTTCGACTAATCGATTATTATCGATTATTTCCGACGATTAATCGATTCCTAAATTAAAAAATCGTGACAGCCCTACGTAATATCCTGAAACCAGAGTACATTTTTGGTATTATGTAAAAGCAAATTCAGGATTAAGTGAGTAAATTCATGGTCTCTGATTTTGGTTTTGGTTTCTGCACGAAGGTTAATCCAGTGGCATACCCTCCCCCACTCCTCGCCCCCCCAAAAAAGAAAAAACAAAAAACATTGGCCCAATGCAGGTTTCACATAACATAGAGCCCCAAAATGGTCTCCAATGTTGCGCTACACACGCTAAAATGTTTCAGATTAGCTCTTAGAGCACGGAATTTTGAGAAAAAAAAACTCTCTTGGGAGGTTTTGTCCTAACCAAGACCCTCAGGTCGTTACTCCTCATCCCACTTCCCGAAAGGGAAGTGGGAGGTGATGTAACGACCAGAGAGCCCTAGTTAGGTGTAGGAGTCGCCCCGGCCCCCCGCTCTCACAACAGCCTTCCGAATATTATGTTTGTCTTCCCACCAAACTCGCTTGGTACCCCATGTTATAGAATCCCGGGTACCCTAAATAGTGGTGGTTGGATACTGTCGTGACATCGGGTAAAGGATTCAGACATTGGATGGGTAAGAACTCAGGTGACAATGATAACGATATCTTCTGGAACCTGCAGACAACCCTGTATTAATGCATACCTGATCTCTAAATACAAAGGCAAGCACCACGGCGGCAACTTCGGCGGCAATTATGGTTATCAAAACTGTTACATACTGTAAAGATAAACACAAGCATAACCATTATGACTGAACGTTTTGGGAAAGAATGGTTACAATAAGTCACTTTAAAAATACCCAAACGATATTGGTCTTATTGATCGAACATTTATGTGGACAAGTTCAGCTGGCTGCAGTATTTCGATCGGGTTCGATCGGGCTGTGTAATGCCTTTAGAAAGAGAATCTCTTTAAATATAAGATGATATGACGTTTTAACCATTTTCATTCGACGTGTATGATTGAGAAAAAAACGTTTGCATCCAATCTTTTCTCAGACTGCTAGACACCGAGATGGAATTGAAAACTTTCAATACAATGAGTCAATTAACCTGATTCTCGTTAACATGTTTGAATAACAATTAAATTTCTCTTAACCCTCTACCCAACGAATCGCCCGCGTCCGCCCGCATCCGCCCGAGTAATATGCAGTCTCAGCAGCTGAAAAAATATTTCTTTTCGAAAAATTTCAACAAAAGCATATCAAGTGAACCCTCGTTGGAACGAGCTCGTTCCAACGAGGGGTCACATGATATGGTTTTGTTGAAATTTATTGAAACATTTCAAAAAATTATATTTAAAATAATAAATTTTGATATCGTCTGCGTTGGGTAAAGGGTTAATCTTTTATCTGGTCCAAGGATAAAGTGGTGATCTTGACAGATTTGCCATGATTAGAGCCACCAGAAGCAATAACTCTCATTCTCCCACAATTATTACCACATATTTAGGCTGCTCCACTTACAATGGGAATGCTTCGTTTGGGGCGTGGAATTCAGTGATTGATGGCATTTAAAATGAAACTCCTCACGGGGAAATGGTGACGTGATCGAATCGAAGAAACAGCTGTAAGAGATGGAAAAACTACAAACTCTAAATCTGGCAATTTGTTGTAAATTTGCCGATCCAATGTCCACCAAGTTTTTTTTTTCTTTCCGGTCTCAAGTCCAGTTAAAAGATAAATAAGCGTTGACAGAGGTGGTGGGGAGGTAGTCCAAACTTGGACCCACACAGTCCGTAATATAATTTTTGGCGTTGGTACGGCCTGTAGGTCCAACGCTCTCGATACCTGTGCTGTACTATACGACCTGCAAACGATTTACTTGCAGATCTATCTCGGCTCGTGGGAACAATATGGCATATCCAGAAGCTTTTTGTTATTATGTGACCGAAAGAAGGATAATTGTAAAAAACAAAAACCTCTATGTCGGAAGCGCTTGGTCACCGTATTTTTCAGAAACCAAAGATTCATATCATCGAAGTGGTTCGAGAAAATGAAGTTGGCAGCCATGTTTTGTATTTTTAAACATAATGACGTCATTCCTTCCTTAAGCGATTGGTTGCAATCAGGGAATCCCTGGTTGAAACCTAGGAAGGAGTGACGTCATTATGTTTAAAAATACAAAACATGGCTGCCAACTTCATTTTCTCGAACCACTTCGATGATATGAATCTTTCGTTTCTGAACAATACGCTGACCAAGCGCTTCCGACATAGAGGTTTTTGTTTTTTACAATTATCCTTCTTTCGGTCACATAATAACAAAAAGCTTCTGGATATGCCATATTGTTCCCACGAGGCGAGATAGACCTGCAAGTAAATCGTTTGCAGGTCGTATAGTACAGCACAGGTATCGAGAGCGTTGGACCTACAGGCCGTACCAACGCCAAAAATTATATTACGGACTGTGTGGGTCCAAGTTTGGACTAGTGGGGAGGTTGAGGGGTCAAGACAAAAATTGCAGATACAATGTCGAAAAAAAAATTCAGCCATCGGGGGACCCACCATCCCCATGTGCATTTTTTTCGACTAAGTTAGAGACCTACGCAGTTTCACTGTCTATTTTTAATGTTTTGCCTCACTTATCTTGTCAGTACACTACGGTTATTAAATTATATCACATGAAACGTCGTTAATTTCGACGTAACAACCCATGTCTTATTTCCTGATTATCAACTAGTGTCTAATCGTCGCGTGGTCCCATAGCAGCAGCATTGTATTCTTGTGCGCAGTTCACATGACAATTACGACAACAGGTGCGAGTAAAGCGCATTCATGACGTCATGGTGTGAAGCGTCTAAGCCAACGAACTGATTGTCGGTTGTTTTGGGAGAATTTAGTGACAATGAATTAAATAAAAAGTGCAAAAACATTCGAAAATTCATGTGATATACAGAATCTTTAACTCGTGATGTTTGGATATAAGATTTTTTGAAACTCGTTTGATGAATTCGATTGACAACTCGCCTAAAGGCTCGTTGTGAATCAAATTCATCAAACTCGTTTCAAAAAATCTAATATCCAAACATCACTGGTTTGAGATCATCTATTTAATCAATTTTTAATCATTTTTTCATATTTTAGTTACTTCAGATTGTGATCTGACGAGTCAAAGGGATGTTACTGTTTCATTTATTTCAGTCAGTATAGTACATGGAGGGTGAATTGCTATCAGATCACAGCGGGCAGATGTTTTGGATATACAGTACATGGACAGTGTATTATCATTAAATCACCCGCGGAGTGGAGATTACACCCAAGAAATAATTGCAAATATGTGGCAAAGCAAAACAAGCACAAGAAAGTTCCAGGCAATGGACCTCTTGGATAAACCCGGCGGTCCACTGGCTAAAACGTTGCTTGTGTTTGTTTTTTTATTTTTTGTCCATAAGTACACAATTTGAAAGTGATACCTTGGGTGATAACTCCACCCCACGAGTGATTTAGCAGGGCTTATATTTCGTCTAAATTTGTGAGAATCCATTTGGATTCTCGTGAAAATGGTTGCGAGAATCCATACCAACTATGAGTGTCCCAGGATCCCATGACGCCACCATGGTTGAACCACTGTTCTATACTGATAACACATGTTAATATTTTACCCAAAACACCTTTTTAATTTTTAAAACTAAATTTGATAATTTTTAAACAATAAATAATAAATAGATGATAAACTTATTAAATGAACAATATTTACCAATAAAATCTTACAAATATGGCTGTCGTTGGAACCGGCTCATTGAGCCGGTTCCAACGACAGCCATATTTGTAAGATTTTATTGACATAGTGTCAGGATATTTCAGGTCATGTTAGCCTTCTGCTGGTTAATTTTTTGCCGATGTGTTAAATAAAGGGTTAAATTGACTCAATTCTTTTCACGCGAATCCTAGCAGAGGTGCAGCGAGAATCTACATGGATTCTCGCCGGTTTTATTGCGCGAATCTTTGTGCGAATCGATTCTCGGATTCTCGTCGAAATTTTAGCCCTGATTTAGTTACAATCCACTATCCACATACTGCATATATCCTATTGTTTTCAAGATGCAAAATGGGGTTAATCCTACTTTCACTGGCGTTCATGAGTACAACGTTGGGAAATGTTTAGTAAAAAGTTCAACAAACAGCCATTGGTAGTGTGTTAAATTCATTACTTGGATATTTCCCAATTAATCTTACCTACTTCAGACTACTCGAAATATTTCAACGTTTTCGAAGATATTTAGGCACGCAAATAGTTCAACAAACAAACTTTGGATGAATGCGGAGGTTGTTTCCCTGAACATATTTGGAGGACTCTAATCAAACAAGGGTTAATGATGCACTCAGTGGTGTACTATTATATCTTGCCAAGAGGATGTATGTTCAGTTAATTGCTTTTTATCCCATAAATGGCCGTTTATTTGAACAATAAAGGCCTTGGATAAATTTTTGCTTTATTCACCTAGTAGAGTGATGAATTTTCCCCATAGGTTTAACACTGAAAGAATTTATTCCCCTAGTAGCGACGGACTTGTTGACCTCTGGCCTCTACCACATTTGTACATCATAATTAATAGTTCGATTGTTGATTTCTTTAAATCTTTTTGAAAGTATTACACAATGCTAGTAGAAAACACCACACACTGCTCATATAATAAGTATCTTTGCAAGCTTAGCTCAAGTTTGTAGGGGAATTATTTTTAGACAGAAATGTATTACTGCGCCTTGTTTATTTTTGCCAATTTTGCTGGTCGAGCGAATTGGACTAATGTGCTCCTCACTTCTCGCTGTGTTTTGTAGCGACTAACAGCACAATTTCGCCGCGACTGCCCTGTAAATGATTTATGGGATGAACAAACAAAACGTATAGTTTTCAAGTAAAAAATTTATTCTACTCGTAGAATTAAGAATGAAACCGACTCGGTTTCATTCTTAATCCTACAAGAAGAATATTTTTTTTACTTGTAAACACTATACGTTTATTCTATATTTATAGCTAGTCTAATTTTCAAATTTACGTAAAAACAAATTCAGTTAAATCGAATAATTGTCTCCCTTTAAAAGACCTCTTCAGTTGAGAGAGTTTTTATTTACCAAGCATGATGAAATGTAAAGATGAAAACGTGTCACCACATATGCAACAACATTCTGTTTTATAGTTTGAAGAGGTTAGACCTAACAGAAAGTTGAAAATCTGTTTCTCGGGACCTACCCCAGGGCCCCTTTGGCTACCACATGCTCTCTTTTTATAAACGATGCAAACTTAGAAAAATGAAGATTAAATGGTTTATGTCTGAAATTTTACCCATGTTAATAAAATTGATAAATTTGTCCCTTGAGTGCAACAAGTCTTTGCAATGCTTTAGCACTACAAAGCCTTCTTGAACTCAAGGGACAAAGTACACCACTACCTACGCTATTGTATAGATTACGAGAACAGAAACAAAAAAAAAACAACCAAGCACATAACCTTTTGAAGGCAAAGAAATAATTACAAAAATAAAAAAATAAAATAAAAAACTGCCCGCCCATATGTAATTTTACAAAAAAGAAACAGAAGATCTACTTTGTGGGGCCTTATCACCTCAAACTTCATTTTCAGTTATTTACATGCTATATCCGGCAGTATTACAAATTTCACGGTGAACTCTCTTCTGATTTAAGAAACTGTGTGAATTATTATACCCATTGGTTTTGGCCAACTGATCTGTAGAAGTTCCACTTGTGCCATCCAAGATAGAATACCCAAAATATATCATAAGATGGTTAAAACAAAATTTATGGGTGTTTGTGTGGTTATATGCTGTTCATTTAAGAGGAAACTGATTTTAATTTACCAGAAAAAAACCGCAGAAAGAAATTGCAAAACAAGATTCTCCGGGTCTCAATGACCCACCCCTTCATTCTGTCGGAAAAAAATATGCCAACTCCCCTTCCCTCACCTGAATAACACCTGATAAAAATACTCCACTTAGTTGGCTTATTGCAGTAATTGTTTCAAACATGACTTATGCACGTGTCTCTTTATCTGGCAGGAAGGTCGAAAATTTGATTTTCTGTCAAAGATTAAAAATGAAATAACATGGGTTAATATGAAGACAATGCAATCATCTGTTGAATATTGATATGTATATTGATACAGTTCATACCTTGGCGCTTATTAAATGTTTTTAGAACCAGCAAATTGCTTGTGGTCTCTGAGAAAAGTGAGATCGCACGTTTAACCCTTTACCTAACGTAATGGGCCAAAAACGGCCAGCGCTATTCTCAAAAATCGCCAATTAATTTTCATTATTTTTTTCATTTTTTGTCTCAAAAACATAGGTTATGACCCCTCATTGGAACGAGCTCGTCGAGCTCGTTCCAACGAGGGGTCATAACCTATGTTTTTGAGACAAAAAATGAAAAAAATTAGTTATTCAAGAATTATTTTTGCAAGTGTCGTCTGCTTTTCAGGTTAGGTAAAGGGTTAAAGTTAAGTAGAACATCGGGGCGAAATTTCCAGGTTGAAGGTTTGGATACTTTTAACGATCTTATGATATATTTTGGGTATCCCTCCAACTTATATTATAGGTCTCTAGTTCTTGTAGATTATTTGCAGTCTCCTTGTCTTTTCTTGGGAAAATGTGAGACCACAAATCTGAAGTCGTTCTATACATTAGAAACAAAATATTGTGGTTAAAGTTAAAATATTGTTACCTGACTTAGGATATATATTGACTTTTCAGCATACCACCAAGGCCCAGAAAACGTCTGTTATCCCTATAATTTGCCTGTGGTCTCCAGCGCTCTCATACGGTATCTTTTCCTACTAAGGTCTTATTTTAGTAAGGCCGTGCCGAAGCGGCACCATTAAATTTATCTGAAGACATCGCAAAACTGGTGAAGATAGATGCACAGAATTCTAACTTTAATAAGGGTTCAAAAGAAGTGACAAAACGGGTTTTAAAAATACTTCTAATGCGGAAATACGTCATCTGATATCTTGAGTCACTACTTTCGTTTCCTTGGCCAACATAACTTTCTTTCAAACAAGGAGGTAGCGTGAAAGTATATTGATCGGACGACTGAATACGGTCAATCACATTCGAAATATGCCCTACCCCGAAAGCGGCCAATGAAATTTGTAACCAAGAGTCAATACTTTTGCTAAAGTATTAACCTGTTGTTCACATATTTTAATTTCCTGACCTAATCAAGAAAATATTTCCTCATTTTGCAAATTGCATTTTTTTTGTAATCCTTTGATGTTTTATTTGCTATTTAATTAACCCTTTACCTAACATTAAAAAGCAGACGACACTTGCAAAAAAAAATTCTTGAATAACATATTTTTTTCATTTTTTATCTCAAAAACATAGGTTATGACCCCTCATTGGAACTAGCTCGTCGAGCTCGTTCCAAAGAGGGCTCATAACCTATGCTTTCGAGACAAAAAATGAAAAAATAATGAAAATTAATTGCCGATTTTTGTGAATATCGCTGGCCGGTTTTTCCCTTACGTTAGGTAAAGGGTTAATTGTTCGAGTTCCCAATCTGACAGAGTGATGAAATTCGAATATCTTTCATTGTAAAAATTATTACGAGATACAAAGGTAAACAAAGTTTGGGGATTGAAAACATTGTTCAATATTGAGCGTTTTGAGAACAACTGTAAAATAAAAACAGATTTTAAGTAGCTAAACATACCAATGAGAATTTTTAGCAGACGGGTCGAGTTACTGCGAACAGGGAGAGACAGATGTTAAGTAGCTAAACATACCAATGAGAATTTTTAGCAGACGGGTCGAGTTACTGCGAACAGGGAGAGAGTTTATATCAGTGCGTGTTCTGTATTCTGCACTTTAATGAGAGTACTGTAGTTTGTTGAACGGAACACAACCCAAGTGAAGCCACGTTAACTTCCAAAAATGTCGTTGGACTTTCTTATCGGAATGCTTTGCAGACAATGTTGCGAAATACTCAAGTACGCCTCGAATGCAAGAATATTTATTCTAGCTTGTTACATTTGTGCAATATAGAAATTGTTTATGTAAAAACAAGTTAGAAATAACGAATTTCACATATTGGTCGATCCAGTAGAATTAAGGTTCCATTGTTTTGGTTTTCCAAGCACTTTCAAACGCCTTGAGAATGAAGTATCTACGATACTTACGGCAGCGTAGAACCGCCACACCATAGTATATTTCCAGGGATTCCTAATCTGTTTAAACAGATTACTAATCTGTTTAAACAGATTAACTAATCTGTTTATACAGATTAACTAATCTGTTTTTACAGATTACTAATCTCATAAAAAACAGATAAGGAATCCCTGGAAATATACTATGGCGTGGCGGTTCTACGCTGCCGTAAGTATCGCATGATCTAAGTCAATTATCATTAAGCCAAGATATACGCGCGTTAAATAAAGTTAATTTCTGGTTGTTTCTTTATCTTATGACTTTCTAAAATTCAAGCTCTGTCCCCTTGTTGTTATCACCTAATTCTGTGATACGGCAAGTGTTCGAAATACATGTTACTTGTAACTTGTTTTCTATTAGGTTATGTTATGCCCTACTGTCTCGTACTATTAGAGCAGAAAGAATGTTGTTTTATGTGCCTAGTATATATCTTCCTAATTAGTTTTCAAGCCCAAAGATTCCCTGCGTTTATGCCCTGAACTCAAAGGCCAACAGCGTTAGTTCGCTACAGTGTGTATGTGTAAATGACCATGCATGTTAGATTTCATAAAGCTCCAAGCATCTATATTGGTGAAGTTGACCCTTTACCCAACGTAACGGCGAAACAGGTCAGCACTATTCACAAAAGTCACAATTCAATTTTCATTATTTTTTTCATTTTTTTTGTCTCAAGAACATAGCTTATGACCCCCATTGGAACGAGCTCGTTGAGCTCGCTCCAATGGGGGATTATAAGCTATGTTTTTGACACAAAAAATATAATTTTGACGCAAAAAATGAAAAAAATTAGTTATTCAAGAATTTTGTTAGCAAATGTCTTTCGTGTTAGGTAAAGAGTTAAATTCAAGGCAAAACTCTTGAGGAGATTAGATGTATACTGGATTACATGTGTCCATCTGTTCGCCCATTCTTCCATTTATTATTCCATCGTATGTCTGATTATAGTTGGATAATCCATGTTTTATTTCACAGTTATTCTTTGTACACAGGGCTAGTGGTTCTCTTGAAGCATATGCGTTCTCATTTATTTTCGAAAACAATGTTCAGGGAATGGTAAGTGTCCAAAAATGTATGGGAATACATTACAGGTAGGGCTGGTTGGGTCTGAAAAGTGTGAAAGACAAAAATGCCACGTTGTGCCTGCTATTTTTTCTGCACACGCCCCTTGTATTACTCAGAAAATATTTGAATACCGGAAATATTTTATTTCGAGTGCTAAAAACCGCCCACTCGACAAAACACTTCAAGTATCCAAACACTACCCGTCTAATCTACTGCAAAATATTAGCATTTGTCATTGAATTTACTCTCTTCACATGTTTAAAAATCGGAAAAAATGAGTGGAAAGGACTTTCATAAATTTCCTATGTTAGTTAATCGCCACCATAAATTAGATTTTATTGGTCTTTTATTGAGCCTGAACGTTGACACATTACCTAACGAATCGGCCGCACCCGCCCGGATAATTTACAAAGAGAACAGTTGGCAAAGACAATATTTTTCAAACAATTTCAACAAAACCATATCATGTGACCCCCTCATTGGCTCGAGCTCGATGAGCCCGTTCCAATGAGGGGGAGGGGGGGGGGGGGCACTTGATATGGTTTTGTTGAAACTGTTTGAATTTTTTTTCTTAAAACAATAATTAAATAATAAATTTTGTGTGTTGGGTAAAGGGTTAATTTATTTATTTATTATTAGGATTTAACGACACTTTTCAAAGCCAGGGTCGCCTCGTGTCTGGCAGTTTTACGGGTGAAGGAAGCCGGAGTACCCGGAGAGAACCACCAAGCAACGGCGACCAACTGCAAGACTCCCCAACGTACTAACTCCGCACAAGGAGGGTTAGCATTGGTTGAAGACAATTGCACCATCGATGTACAGTACGCCTTATCACACAGCACCATCGTGCCCCCACACGGGCAATCGGGATGAAGTGGCTTGCCGAAGGACACAACGAAGTAACCTCTGGCGGAGACCTTTCGATTTGACGTTCAACCCGTAACCACTGAGCCACCGCGCTCCTGAAAAATAATTAACCCTTTACCCAACGCAGACGATATCAAAATTTATTATTTTAAATACCATTTTTCAATTTTTTCAAAAAATTTCAACAAAACCATATCCTGTGACCCCTCATTGAAACGAGCTCGACGAGCTCGTTCCAAAGAGGGTTCACATGATATGGTTTTGTTGAAATTTTCTAAAAAATAATATTTTTTCAACTGCTGAATTTGCATATTATGGGGGCGGATGCGACCGATTCGTTGGGTAAAGGACAGTTAAAATACTCACCAAACCCAGAAGGCAAGCATTTTCTAAAAATGCTGCACAACATCCAAGAAGTCCAAATACAAAAGCAGCTACTCCTCCTGCTAACAATACGTAAGCGCCAATTTGAACTATAGCTCTGTCTACTTTATCTATATCACTCAATTTTGTTACATCTATGAAACTGGGTTCATCTATCGCTATCCATACGCCTAAAGCTATAGCTGCTGCTCCGAGTAACTATTAACAAAAACAAAAATTGATAAAACAATACGAATACTTCCTTCTAAACAAAGATGTACGAGAAGGGAATAAGAAGGGTTTTACAGGTTGTATGCCTGCCGGGAACGATGTGGGAAGAGACCCCTTTGTGATGCCTTAATGACGGTATTTTTCGGTTTTCCGTCGGACACCTAGGCGATTTGACCATGTCGGAGAAAGCCAGAATATAAGCAGACTGTCATCTGCAAAATGAGGCCCCAGAGGGTGAATTTAGTGATGCTACCCTGCATAGTAGGGTAGCATCACTACATTTACCCTCTGTGAACCTCAGTCTGAATCAGGGTCTCAAAACTAAACAGAAAAAGGTACCCAGAGGATAAATTGGCCCACTGTATGAGATAGCATCATCAAATTCACACTCTGAGGGCCTCATTCTGCAAATGTCAGACTGCTTATTTTCAGGTCTGTGTCGGAGTAACCGTAGAGAACCACCAAGCACAGGTAAGGAGGTGTCAGACTTTCTAAAGTATTAACCGTTTTCAAGAGGGTCTCTCTCTCTCTCTCTCTCTCTCTCTCTCTCCAGAGAGAGAGACAGAGAGTTCTGTATGTCCACCATTCTCAGTTGGAAATAGCGAAGTTACGTCTTAAACAGCCAAACACGAATCGCATTCCGGTGGCAAGGCATTTTCAAAGCTTAAGAAGTGTGCTACGAGATGAGGAAATGCCATCATAATATTGAAACGTTTCATAGCTATGGGAAAAATTATTATCAAGGTTCTATTTGATAACTCGTAGATGGCACAGCTCTTTGCAAAAATCTGGAAACATTTTACCTGATATCGAAAGAGATGGCATCTCAGAAAGCATGTTTTATTTTCCAAAGATTATAAAAAGATTAAGTAAAAAAAAAAAGATTAGGTAATAAAGAAATGTTTTGATAAGAATCATATTAACCCTTTATCCAGCGTTACTGCAAAAAACGGCCAGCGCTATTCTCAAAAATCGCCAATTAATTTTCATCATTTTTTTCCTTTTTTGTCTCAAAAACATAGGTTATGACCCCTCGTTGGAACGAGCTCGTCGAGCTCGTTCCCACGAGGGGTCATGACCTATGTTTTTGAGACAAAAAAGGAAAAAAATTAGTTATTCAAGAATTTTGTTTGCAAGTGTCGTCTGCTTTTCATGTTACGTAAAGGGTTAAATGGATATTAACTGTTAATTCAGTTGACTCAAAACAAAGCACCTTGATTATATCTGTTGTCTGTAGACTACTTGACAAGGCGTCAATTCTGTCTCGACTGTGTCGTCAGATAACAATTTTATCGAAAACGACGCATTAAAATAATAAAGCCTTCGAATCCTACCAAAAGTATGTTTCGGGTGCCAAATTTTGGTGCCAAATGCAGTATTTTGGGGCCAAACGAATTTGATAGTGCAGTTGGCACCAGATAGCGTGAGCTCTGTCTATATATATACCTGTATGTGAGAAGGTTTAACAATAGAGATCGTAAGGGGTTAGTTTACCCCCACACTGCCGCAGCGCGCCTTCGGCGCGCTAAAACCTTCAATTTGCAAGTTTTAATAACAGTTATACGCACTTTGTAAATCACTCATCTCATTAATTGATGGAAAGATCTCTTTGAACAATCAGATGATAGTGTTAATTTGTAATGCAACAACGTGAAAAACATTATAATAGAATACACGACGATGTCGTGTTCGTCAGCGTAAATGTTACGCGAACAGGAATACTAACTGATAGAACAGTAATACATCACATCCATCTTCCCATCTATAGTTCTTGACATCACCCACGTTCAACAAAGCATAGATTATGACAACTGGTTGGAGTTGACCCTCCGAAAATTCGAACGTCCGTTTCAATGTCAACATCGATGATCTGATTCGGGATCGACATCGAATTGGCTTCTTCCCGAGTCGTATATTTTCGAATCGGGTGACCCATGTTTTTTCACGAAGGGACGATTGCAAATAAACGTCTTCTATCGGTGGAATCACGACGCAGAAATCAAGGAAAAGTCGCCTGTTGCGTTTCAGTTCAATCTGTTTATCGACGCGATTGTCTTCCTTACAAGTTATATTGTTACAACAGTACTTATAAAGTGGGGCGCGGTATTTCCGCGCCCCACTTTATAAGTACTCTTGTAGCAATGTACATTGTGATCTCTGCACTCGGGTGCTCGTGCTGCCTGCGGAAAGAGCGCGGTGGCTCAGCGGTTACGGCACTGAACTTCAAACCAAGAGGTCCACGGTTCGATCCTCGTCAGGGATAACTGCGTTGTGTCCTCGGGCAAGGCACTTGAATCCGATTGCCGTCGTGGGGGGGGGGGGGGGGGGGGGGGCACGGCGGCGTTGTGTACTAAGACGTACTGCACGTCGATGGTGCACCTGTCTTCATCCAATGCAAACCCTGCTTGTATGGAGTTAGTACGTCGGGGAGGCTGAAAGGTGCTCGCCGTTGCTCGGTGTTCTCTCCGGTAATGCGGCTCTCCCCCACCCGTAAAACTGTCCGACACGAGGTGACCCTGGCTGTCGAACGTGCCGTTAAGCTCCAATGAAATAAAATAAATAAATATATCACCACTTGTTGGAGTTGGGCCCTCCGAAATTTCGAACGTTCGTTACAAAGTCGACATCATCCGACATCGATGATCTGATTCGGGATCGAGTTCAAATTGACTTCCCGAGTCGAATATTTTCGAATCGGGTGACTCTTGTTTTTTTTCACAAAGGGACGATTGCAAATAAATCACGGCGCAGAAATGAAGGAATTGTCGCCTGTTGCGTTTTCGGTTCAAACGACGTATCGTCTTCCTTGCAAGTTACATTGTTACAACGGTACTTATGAAGTGGAGCGCGGAAATACCGCGCTCCACTTTAAAAGTACCCGTGTAGCAATGTATATTGTGACCTCTGCACTTGGGTGCTCATGCTGCCTGCGGCACTCACAAGATGCAATGATATGCGTGGTAATGTGGTTAAATAACAAGTGATTTCACGTAAAATTGTTTCGTTCTGTTTCAGACTCTATTCGGATTCAATGTCGATATCGAATGGGTGACCATCTGAGCGATCGATTCGGACTCCCGCGTTATGTCTTTAGGCAAGGTACTTAACCCCGATTGTCCACACGGGGGCACGATGACGCCGTGTACTAAGGCGTCCTGCACGTCGATGTTGCGCATGTCTTCAACCAATCTAACCCTGCCTGTGCTGGGGATCTGGCAGCTGCTCGTCGTTGCTCGGTGTTTCTCTCCGGATACTCCGGCTTCCTCCACCCGTAAAACTGTCAACGACACGACATGACCTTGGCTGTTAAAGTGTCGTTAAATATTATTTATTTATTTATTGATGTTTAAGGTAACATATTTATGCACAATGGCTAATCATGACCGTGACAGTTTTACGGGTGGAGGAAGCCGGAGTACCCGGAGAGAACCACCGAGCAACGACGAGCAGCTGCCAGCTCCCCAACATCGTAACTCCGCACTGAAGCACAGGCAGGGTTAGATTGGTTGAAGACATGCGTACCATCGACGTGCAGTACGCCTTAGTACACGGCGTCAACGTGCCCCCACGCGAGTAATGGAGATGAAGTGTCTTGCCCAAGGACACAACGCGGTTGCCGCAGGTGGGATTCGAACCGAGGACCCCTCGGCTTGCAGCCTGCACCTCTACCTACTGAGCTACCGCGCTCCCTCGTTAAATAAATAAATAAATAAATAAATAAATAAATAAATAAATAATGTCGACATCGGATCCCCGATTCGATTCAAGATTCGATTCGAGTATAGAATTCAGATTAGCAGGGTCTTCGATCTCAATTTCATCAGGAATTATAAGCTACGTTTTAGAAGAAAAAATGAACATGTACAAGTATTCCAGAGTGTCCTCTACTGATCGCGTTCGGCAAAAAGTTTAGACAAAAAATCAAATGATTTTTGGACAACCCTGTCCGCGACAACAGATTTTGCCCCGCACCGCTCGTCATGGTGATCACTTACAAATCTCGCCCAGGATGTTGACAGAAACCGTTAATCCACACATATTAGTCATTTTATGGAATTTCATCATATGGCGTGTCATCAAACAGTCGCCCCGACGACACACTTCAAACATTTCGTGAAATAACTGGAAAAAACCTCTTTCGGAATCTGACTATAACATATTTCAATTTTGACATGATTGTAAAGAAAAAAAAAGCATTAAGGGATTCTTGCAGCCCATGATGCGTTCCGAGGGAATATGTCCTACATAATTTATGACCAACATTGCGACTTAATAAAGTAATTCGTGAAATTCCATTTTAATGTACTCTCAGGAGTAGCTGTAAATATATGACGTATGTCATAACTGCCATAAAATAGATTTTTCTTGATATTGTCATAAATGTCATCACGGCATTAGGATTGTTTCGCAAATCTTCTGGGATATCTAACCCCCCCCCCCCCCCCCCCCCTTTTAACCTCCGACACGGGGTGACCCTGGGTCTCGAAAGTGTCATTCAACTTAAATAAATAAATAAATAAATAAATAAATAAATAAATAAATAACCCCCTTAACTAATTCGACTGACAGGCAAAACTTGAAAATGTATTTATTGTCCAATATTTTTCCATTTTACATATATATATACAGTACGTGGAGAGTGTATTGTAACTAAATCACCCGCGGAGTGGAGTTATCACCCAAGCTATAACTTTCAAATTTTGTACATATCGACAAAAAACACAAGCAATGTTTCAGCCAATGGACCTCCGGGTTTAACCCGGAGGTCCATTGGCTGAAATTTGCTTGTGCTGGTTATGCTTTGCAACAAATATGCAATTATTGCTTGGGTGGAATCTCCACTCTGCGGGTGAGTTAGTGATAATACACTCTCCACGTACTGTATATGTTTTGGCCTCAAAACACAGCTTATGGCATTTCATCGGAACGAGCTAAACAACATTGACGGCTTGGGACAAAAACTATTTAAAAAATAATAAAATTTTAATGGCGATTTTTGTGAAAAGCGATTTAATCGCTACGTCGGATAAAGGATTGAGCTACCATATTTGGACGATAGCCGAGTGGTACAGCTGTGCCGTTAATCGAAAAACCAACACGATTTGATATTTTTCAAGAACTGAAACTGAGACTCTTCGAACACAGACATAACCGCAACTTTCTGTTTCAGAACTCACGACTTTCAATGTGCAAGTAATTGCACGATCAGGGTATAGTTCCAGTTTTAGGTTATGATAGCCTAAATATTTTAGAAAGATGAATGTGTTAGCGATGCAGGCCTGGAAATAAGTAGACCGTCATCTGCAAAATGGGGTCCCCAGAGGGTGAATTTGGTGATGCTACCCTGCACAGCAGGGTAGCATCACTACATTTACCCGCTGTGAACCTCAATCTGAATCAAGGTCTCAAGTCCAAACAGAAAGAGGTACCCAGGGGTTAAATTGGACCACTATGTGGGATAGCATCAGCAAATTCACCCTCTGGAGACCTCATTCTGCAAATGACAGATTACTTACATGTATTTCATTGCTTGTAACGATGTTTCCGGTCTAATAGTTGGCAAAGATGGCATTGCATGCATTTTTGTCATGAAACAACGTGCAATGAAAATCAATACGCCTTGTCAAATGTTTTATCCTTTAAATATTGAGTCTTTGCGACTATCTTTAGACGTTGGGGAAAACCAGGGTAACAAAAACCGTCAGAGAAAGGGCCGTGGAGGATTGTAACCGTAACTGGCGAGAGGGGGTCAAATCAAAGAGGTATTTGGGTGGCCTGCGTGATAAAGAGAAGCTTGGTTTTGAAGAGTACCTTGATGGCACCTTTGGGGGTCACTGTTGTTCAAGCTGAGGTTGCGGTCCCTGGAGCTGAGGGGAAAAAATGGGAAAAGCAGTGAAAAGGAGTGCCAGATGTTTAATTTGGGCATGGTGGAGACCCTGGAACACTTCTAAGATGCCCAAAATACCAGTCTAAAAGAATAAGATTCACTGGGAGTATAATGGGGAAGTCAGATGGGAGAATCTAGGACATGTGGTCAGTGGAAGACTCAAAGGAGAGGGTTAATGTGCTAATCGGAGAGATTGGGAAGAATGGGGCAAGGGATGTAATCAAGCAGTTCGTCTCCGAGTGTTGGGAGGAGAGAAGAAGCGTGGGAATAGGGAGGCAGTTGAGAGTACAGGGGTGACCAATGCCTTCTCATCCGAGAACCGCGACAAATCAGCGGCCCGCCAAAGTGTTATTATTATTATTATAGCACTGGATTTTTAAAAATAAACTTTTACATGATTCAAGTGGTTTGTTTACGTCTCTCAATTTTTGAATATAATTTTTTCGAAAGTAAACTCATTACATAGTTTCTCAGATACCAGCATCTCCACAACTATTTCACCCATTTCCAGCACGAGGTGATTGTATTTTGAAATGTTACGTTGGATGTCGAACCACTAGATGGCGTTTCAACATATTTAGACTACCAAAACCTCGAGGTGTCATCGAACAAAACATTTTTCGGAGGGAATACCATATTTCACATTCTTATTTCTTAATAAAAATACATGAATTCCATTTCTTTAACCACTGGCTTTTCTGTCCGGCATTCCCGAGACCACTGGAACAGAAGACTTCTCTAATGAGTCCATTCCATTAACAAAACTGAATTTAAAATTGTTTATTTACCAGAAACAAGCTTTGTTGGGGGACTTCTTGAAACACCGCAGTGTGCTTGTTCCAATGAGACGCAATAAATAAGCCATGTATTTTAAGCAAAACATTATATATTTTTGCAAGTTTCGTTCTCTGATCGCGCTAGGTAACAAATTAATCCCTCTCTTATGGCATTATATGAATAAAGAATTCAGATTTGTACAGCTGATGTAGTAGCAGTGTAAATACGCGGTACAATAACTGCGGGAATGATCACTTTTCCTTGTTGAAAATTTCAACTTCTGACGTTGACTGTCAGAATGAATATTTTTAAATTACAGTTGTGAAACTGGAAGTCTAATCACAATTAGAAGAGAAAGTGCTCGGTGGTTAACCCTTTACCCAACGAATCGCCCACATCCGCCCGCGTAATATGCAAATTAAGCAGCTGAAAAAATATTATATTTCGAAAAATTTCAACAAAACCATATCATGTGACCCCTCTTTGGAACGAGCTCGTGGAGCTCGTTCCAAAGAGGGGTCACATGATATGGTTTTGTTGAAACTTTTTGAAAAAATTTAGAAAATGATATTTAAAATAATAAATTTTGAAATCGTCTGCAGAAGAATGAAGTAGTCTGAAATACACAAGAGCATTTTCGCTGTTCAATGCAAAATATAATGTGCTATTAGTGAGGTCAGTAGTGAAATCACGAACTGAACCGATCAAACAGAAAGAAAATATTGAGACTTCAGTATGTGGAGGGAGGATTACTAGTACACGCTAAAAACTAAAGTGTTAAAAACTACTCTTGAAGTGCTGTATTTAACACTTACTAAGTGCTGAACTAGCACTTTGTTCAAGTGTTGATATCCCAGAACTTGACAGGTGTTACAATAATACCACTTGACAAGTGTAATGTCGCGACACTTAAAAGGAAACAACGCAGATGACGCGGATCAGGCTCGAACTCTCGAGCCTGATCCGCGTCATCTGCGTTGTGCCCTTTTAATTATGTACCCACCAAGCGCAAATCAAATTATGGACGATTCTGGAAGAACCACCAATGCTAGACACATGGGAAGTGCCATCCATTCAAGTTTCAGATGTCTGACGATTGTAATGTCTCAGTGCTTAAAGAATTGCACTTTGAGTGTTAAACTCAAACCCTAAGAGTTAGAATGGATTTAACACCTTGAAAGTGTCAGTTTTAACACTTTAGTTTTTAGTGTGTAAATCGCTGTGGGGTAGATTTTTCACTTAGACGTTATTTAAAATTTCCGAGGACAAAACACAAAAGCACTTGTAAACTTTCATCACATGGAACACCGGGTGGCACCCGGTGGTCCATGTGATAAAAGTTTGCAAGCGTTTCTTGTGCTGTAATGAACAATTATAAATACTTTTTCGGGTAGAGAATATATGGCGTTGCGATTACGTAGAAATCTATAACTTCATTATGTATATGTAGTTGAATTTTAATATCTATTTACATCATTACATTTCCATGTTCGCCAGTAGAGGTGAGGAATGATGTTAATGATCTCTATTTACTAGTATAGAATTATTGGGCACGTTGTTTTTTCTACAGGAACAGAGTTAAGCTATTGGGGCAGTTTGAGATTGATCAGGACAGAAAGTACACTTACTTCAAATTTGTTCACAATACAGTGACAAAAGTTTTAGTTTCAATTGTATGTCCGGACCTATGATTATCAAATTATGAAATAAGAAGAGCACTTGCATTTCTCCCACAACATATCTTAGGACCATGTGGAGCATTTGTAAATATTTAGACATTGCTCTGAATTCTTACTAATGTAAAACAAGAACTGTGGAACAAAACCGAACAACTATTATTTTACCAAACCGCACAACTCCACCAACTATAGCGCTATCGTTTACAAAAGAGGATAAAGAAATGCGATCACGTCGCGACTAGGTCCTGACTTGGTCGAAATTCTCTTAACGTTTTTTTTCCGCCTACAACCCTAGAGTATCTTAGGTAAGGAAGGTATGGAAGGTAAAACGCTAACACATTGCATCATAGATATTTTTATGATTCTGTCTTGATTGCGAGATATTTTATCAATGAAATCTCCATTCTTCGATGTAGATCACCTGTTGTGACCAGATCGCAGTCATACAGCGAGCCGAACGAGAACGAGAATGCTTTTTCTGTTATAAATACTACGGGATTATTTATTTATTGGTGTTTAAGGTCACATACTTCTGCACAATGGCTAACCATGACCGTGACAGTTTTACAGGTGGAGGAAGCCGGAATACCCGGAGAGAACCACCGAGCAACTGTCAGCTCCCCAACATACCAACTCCACACAAGCAGGGTTAGCATTGGTTGAACACAGGTGCACCATCGACGTGCAGTACGCCTTAGTACACAACGTCACCGTGCCCCCACGTAGGCAATGGGAGTGAAGTGTCTTGCCCAAGGACACAACGCGGTTGCCGCAGGTGGGATTCGAACCGAGGACCTCGCGGCTTGCAGACTGCACCTCTACCAACTGAGCCACCGCGCCCCCAAATACTACGAGATAAAGCGGGGGAAAAGCTATTCACATTTGGCTGTTTCTTCAGTCAGTTTTTCACCTAACTCAAAGCTTTTGATCGTTCCTTATATGAAAACGAATTCGCCTCGCCCGTCCCCAAGTGTGAAAACACGGCATGAAGTGCCACTTTTCTTGTAACGAAGGAAACATTCGTATAGCCGTTTGGAGGGAGCACGGTGGCTAACTGACAAGAGCTTTGAACTTTAGACCGAAGAGCCCACTGTTCGATTCTGCTCGTCACCATCTGGATTGTGTCCTTGGTACTAAGACGTACTGTACGTTACCGGTACACTTCACTTTGGCCGCTTCTAAATCTGCTGGTGCAGGCTTAGTAAGATGGATAGTCTGACTGTTGCTCGTCGTTGTGCGATGGTTTTTTCTGGGTACTCAGACTACCCCTACTCGTAAAACTGACTGACACTTTGTAACCCTGGTTATTGTAGGTGTCGTTAAACCCGAATCAACCCATAACCTCAAGATAAGATGTTGAATTACGCATGGCAACTTATTGCTAAGGTATCTAGAGTTTATTTTCATACATAACAATAGCGTTTTATGTCTAACTGCACGGGAGCGCGGTGGTTCAGTGGGTGGAGATGAAGACTGCAAGCCGAGATGACCTCGGTTCGAATCCCACTTGTGGCAACCGCATTGTGTCCTTGGGCAAGACACTTAATCCCACTTATCCACGTGGGGGCACGGTGGCGTTGTGTACTAAGGAATAGTGCACGGCGATTGTGCGCTCACCTTCGACCAATGCTAACCCTGCTTGTGTGGAATAAGTACATTAGTTAGTCTAACAGTTGCTCGCCGTTGCTCGGTGTTTCTCTCCGGGTACTACGGCTTCCTCCACCCGTAAAACTGTCCGTCGCGAGGTAACCCTGACTGTCGAAGGTGTCGTTAAACCCCAATAAATAAATAAATGTCTAAATGCACCATCTTCTCCTCTTCTTCACACTGGTTCGTACGTGATATCACAAAAAATATATTAACCCTTTAGAACTTTAATTATCCTGACGTTCAAATGTCACTGGGATTTCAGTTTCTTGAACGTTTTTGTTTTAAATGCGATGTCAAACGTCGAAAGCACAAAAAAGATATTTTTCACATTAGTGATTGTCTAGTTGAGGGCTAGATTATTTCTGGTGGTCTGAATTTGTTATTCAAAATTTGTTTTATTACAAATTATTGGAGAGCGCCCAAAGGCACTAATTTATATTTATATGAACAAAATAGTATTTGTGTTTGACTCAATATGAAATATAAGCAAGGGAAGTATTGGCTTTCGCTCTAGTATCTTCATTTTTTGAAAACACTGATAGTGGCGTCTAGCACTCAACCAGTTAAGAAGTCTTGACAGAAGGATTATATTAGTATTTTAAGTTGCGATAACATTTGGCTCAACGATTATCACTGAGCACTATTCGGGAGAAAACAGGACTTCAGGTTAAAACTTTAAAAAATCGAAAAATAATAACAAAACAAATGACCACAAAGTATCAAGGCGCTGTTTGATTTCGTACGTCATAAGACGTACATACGTATCAAAGCGCTGTTTGCTTTCGTACGTCATAAAGACGTACAAAAGTATCAACACGCTGTTTGATTTCGTGCGTCATAAGACATACAAAAGTATCAAAGCGTGGATTATATGTAATATTGAAAAAAACAGCGAATTTAACAAACTTACCACGATCGGAATGTTGATCGCAATTATTGTGAATTTCAAACATTTTCTCAAACCTTCACCCATGCTGCCTCGTTGTTTGGTGGTTTAACTGAAAGTAAAGTGAAGAAAAAGATTTGTTAGAAGAGTGTTTTACTGAACTTGATTTCACTGTGGTAAAATTATTTTGAAAACAAGTGTCATGAAAAGCAGACGACACTTGCAAAAAAAAATTCTTGAACAACTAATTTGTTTCATTTTTTGTCTCCAAAACATAGGTTATGACCTCTCATTGGAACGAGCTCGTCGAGCTCGTTCCAATGAGGGGTCATAACCTATGTTTTTGAGCCAAAAAAATTAAAAATCATGAAAATTAATTGGCGATTTTTGAGAATAGCGCTGGCCTATTTTGGCCGTTACGTTGGGTAAAGTGTTAAAGGAGGATGTATGTCAGAGAGGAAGATGTTAACCTGTTGAGCGTCAAATCAGCCAGTGACATCGGCTACCAACTTTTCTATGCACTGCAAATGGTGTAGATCATACAGTTTTTATGTGCGCCGCTATGATGTAGAATATGCAGATGTATGTTGCTATTTTCGTGTAGATACTAGATATGATTTACAGAGTTTTGGATTTTTTTTTTTTTTTTGGGGGGGGGGGGTAAATACCCCTCTTAGACCCTCGGTTCCTACACCACTGACCTATACACCTGGAACTTAAGCACCCCCTTGGGTTTTTTTCGTAGTGGTGCTAACAGAAACTGCTATTACTTCCATGCTATCTTTCAGACGGCCAAAAGTGATTGTTTGCGGTCTACTGATAAATGAAAGACAACACAATGATGAAAATATGCGGTATTTTAATGGCGCTAATTACACAACGGTCCATGATTAAACAATGCCGGTAATTACCGACAAAAAATGTAACTTGTGATCTCCTGAACACAATGGCCGTGTCTGACGTCAGTAGCGAATGTATCCACCACGCGCCCGGATGACAGCCTGAACCCTCCTCCTAATGCTAACAGTGAGCCTTCTGATACGGTCCAGAGGCAACTGCTGCCACTCCTCATGCATTGCGAATTCTGTACAGGCAGATCCTTTGCTTGCTCACTTGAAAGAAAAGTCTCAGATGTGTTCTAATGGATTCAAATCGGGGCTCATTGCAGGCCAAGGTAGTGTTGTAAGAGCGTTGTTCTGAAAGAATGCACTCAAAGCATGGGAACGATGTTGCCTTGCATTGACGTCCATGAATACAGGGCGAGTAGCCAACGGGTGGTTGTCATGAGGCACAATAACCGGATTGAGAATGTCTCGGATGTGCTGCAGACAATTGAGATTCCCACGTATAGTCACCATAGCAAGTTTACAATCATGAGAGGCATTCCCAGGTCATTACTGATTCTCCACCATAAGGAACAGTAGTAGTAGGTCTGATATTCCTGGGCACGTCAGCAGTATTTCTATGCCTCTCTAGTCTCAAGTGACCATCTGTGACATGCAGCCGGAATGTACTCTTCTCCACGTCCCGATACTCCAATGTGCCGTACACCACTCCAAACGTCGTCTTTGTTTCTGATCGGACAGAGTCGGACGCTTGATGGCCCTTCTGGACCTCATACCAGTGCTTCGAGTCGGATTGGGGCGGTTCTTTTGCACAAACTCGTGTTGGGGAGCCAAAGGCGTTTCAAAACCCCACTTGAAGCAAAGGGTTCACACCTAACGAGGCGTGCCAGACTCCAATCTTCCCGAGGAGGGGTCTTTTGGGTTTGTCCATGCCCTGGTCGGTCCTTAACATCGTTGGTTTGTTGATGTTTTCGGACAAGTCTGCTGATGACAGAATGACTATAGCCAAGTTGCCTTCCAATAGCTTTGAATGACATGCCTGGTGCGTGCATGCCGACGATTTGCCATTTCGGTGCCTCTGACAGTCTCTTCCTTGCCATGTCAACATTTATTGATAAAAGAAGTGACAAATGTTCTTGTTTTATACCCAGATATAGCATGTGAATGATAGTGTATTTTTTGCGGCATTCGTGGAAAGCATGCTTCACGTGGACGAGGAGATGTGTTTAGGATACGCTATCAACCAGAAACATCATGTTTCACTTGCATAAATGTACTGCGAGACATAGCAATCATTAAAACATAATAATCAGTAACAGCAATTTCAGTCATGAAACAGTTTAGGGGGTGCTTAATTAAGTTCCAGGTGTATATATGGACCTTTCTAGGAAGGCTTTCTATCGGAATTTAATCGATAGGAATTTCGAAGGGCCTTTCTGGGAAATGCGGTTCCACAACAGTCATCAAAACCTGTCGAATGCGAGCAATCTGTGCCATATTTCCAGGGACCTTAAGAGATCTGTGGTGCCTGGCCATTTGTCAGGCAACACAGCTCTATTGAGATCCCGGAAATGCAAGTTCTTTTACAAAGACTTCCTGGCAATTCGTCCCAGATAACCCGTTTATGACACAATTCAAAGTAGTTTAGAATGCACGTAATATGTTCACAACTCGGACACAATGCTGATGAACTGGATTACTGCTAGGCTGTGGCTTATGTTTCAATTGGCGATTCTATTTAATTTTCAGAATTGGAAATGGAGCAGAATTTCGGCCCCCAAAAGTCCTTAGATTAAACCTTGGGCATCTGCGTTTCTTTCCTAAAGACAACACCTGACCAGACGGAAATGCTCCAATAAACATTTTCACCTCTCACATTACCTCAAATGTGGATCTTCGAACAGCTGCTCTACAACATGGGGACGAGGAGATTCTGCCTTCGGCTGAGGGTAATAAATCAAGGTAGGTTTCATTTAAATCACGTAAGGTATTACTTTCGAATTATTGTGAACTGACGGTACGAGTCGAGTGTTATCCAATTAGAATCGGACTAGTTCCGTGATTCACAAAACAGTCGATAAAATCGCAAAGAAAGTGAAACTCAAATCGAAGAAGCATCATCTTTTCGCAAAACGCGACTGATAAAAAGTTCGAAAAGCCAATAGTTGTCGTAAATTTGTCGTGCGGCCAAAAGAGCTTTTCGCAGAATTGAAGATCACAAGTCCATTTGTGCGAAAATCCTACCGTTCAACCTTCGTACCACAAGGAGAGTGAGGCCAAAACAAAGTAAGGAGACAATCTTAACCCTTTAACAAACACGAAAGGCAGACGACATTTGCAAATAAAATTCTTGAATAACTAATTTTTTTTCATTTTTTGCGTCAAAAACATAGCTGATGACCCCTCATTGGAACGAGCTCGTTGAGCTCGTTCCAATGAGGGGTTATAAGCTGTGTTTTTGAGACAAGAAGTGAAAAAAATAATGAAAATTGGATGGTGGTTTTTGTGAATTGCGCTGACCGGTTTTTCCGTTACGTTGGGTAAAGGGTTAAGAAAGATCTTCCACATTCAGGGGCTCGGAAACGCTCTCAAACATTTTGCCATATCATATATGTGCGAGTGTTGATGAGAAGCCGTAATCGTAACTAAGGACAAGAGGCCCCAGGGGGCCTGAGGGCGCTCACCTGACATGGTAGCCTAAATATCAACCCAGAGAATTGATTTCCACAAGTTGCATCTGCTCCTCCTAAGAAAAGCTGAAACCAAATATCCAAATATTCTGACCAGTGGATCTAAAAAAAGATTTTTAAAGAATATTCCTCATATTGAACTAAGTCATAATTCGGGCTCCCACAGGGAGCCCATATATGAACCCAGGGACTTGGCTTTAACAAACCTGAATCTCACACCCCTAAGGATTCTGCACACCAAATATCAAAACATTCCGACTGCTGGATCTGAAGAAGAAGATTTTTAAAGAAAATTCCTCATTTTGAACCAAGTTACAATTCGAGCTCCCACAATCAGCCCAAATATGGACCTAGGGGCATGGCTTGAACAAACTTGAATCTTACCCCCCTAAGGATGCTGCATAAAAAAATATCAAAAGCATTCATCTGCTGGATCTGAAGATTTTTAAAGAAAATTCCTCATTTTGAACTAAGTTGTCATTCAGGCTCCCATACTGAGCCCAAATATGAACCAACGGACTTGGCTTGAACAAACTTGAATCTCAGCCCCCTAAGGTTGCTCCATGCCAAATATCAAAACATTCCAACTGTTGAATCTGAAGAAGAAGATTTTTAAAGAAAAATTCCTCATATTGACTAAGTTATAATTGGCCCACAGGGAGCCCAAATATGGACCCATGGACTTGGCTTTAACACACTTGAATCCCCCCACCCCCCCCCCCCCCCCCCAAGGATGCTACTCACCACATATCAAACCATTCCGACTGCTGGATCTGAATGAAGATTTTTTAAGAAAATTCCTCATTTCGAACAAAGTTACAATTCAAGCTCCCACAGTGAGCCCAAATATGGACCTAGGGACATGGCTTGAACAAACTTGAGTCTCCCCCCCCCCCCCCCCCCCCCCCCCTAAGAATGCTGCATACCAAATATCACAAGATTCTGCCTGCTGGATCTTGAGAAGAAGATTTTCAAAGAAATTTGCCTAAAATGCACTAAGTTCGAATTTGGGCTTCTATAGTGAGCGCAAATATGAATCCAGGTGGCCAATTTGAACAAACTGGAATCAGATTCACCCCACAATGTTGCATACCAAATATCAAAAGATTCTGCCTGCAGGATCTGGAGAAGAAGATTTTTGAAGAAATTTGCCTGAAATGCACTAAGTTCGAATTCGAGCTTCTATAGTGAGCCCAAATATGAATCTAGGGAGCCGATTTGAACAAAATAGAATCAGACCTACCCCACAATGTTGCATACCAAATATCAAAATATTCTGCCTGCTGGATCTGGAGAAGAAGATTTTTTAAGAAATTTGCCTGAAAAGCACTAAGTTCAAATTTGGGCTCCTATACTGAGCCCAAATATGAACCCAGGGAGCCGATTTGAACAAATTTGAATCAGATCTACCCCACAATGTTGCATACCCAATATCAAAAGATTCTGCCTGCTGGATCTTGAGAAGAAGATTTTCAAAGAAATTTGCCTGAAATGCACTAAGTTCAAATTTGGGCTCCTATACTGAGCCCAAATATAAACCCAAGGGGCCGATTTGAACAAACTTGAATCAGATCCACCCCACAATGTTGCATACCAAATATCAAAAGATTCTGCCTGCTGGATCTGGAGAAGAAGATTTTCAAAGAAATTTGCCTGAAATGCACTAAGTTCAAATTTGGGCTCCTATACTGAGCCCAAATATAAACCCAGGGGGCCGATTTGAACAAACTTGAATCAGATCCACCCCACAATGTTGCATACCAAATATCAATACATTCTGCCTGCTGGATCTGGAGAAGAAGATTTTTTAAGAAATTTGCCTGAAATGCACTAAGTTCGAAATCGGGCTCCTATACTGAGCCCAAATATGAACCCAGGGGGCCGATTTGAACAAACTTGAATCAGATTCACCCTACAATGTTGCATACCAAATATCATAAGATTCTGCCTGCTGGATCTGGAGAAGAAGATTTTTTAATGTTTTTCCCATTGCCTACAGTGTTAAAAAGTGCTGACTCACCACTTTTTCAAAGTCCCGAAACTGTACCCTATGATAAAACCGATGGCATTTTTTTTTACCAATTCTTTCTGTTGGTCCTAAGGAAGCTTCACGCCAAATAAAAATTCTCGGTGCCGTGCAGTTTTGGAGATATGGGCGTTTTAATTTTTTTCTATTTTTAGCTCCTGCTGTTCCCATGGGGCTACGGGAAAAAAAATCAGCATAAATTAGGTACTTATGACCCAATAAGCCCTCACATAAAATTTGGTTCAAATCAGCCTCTCGGTTTGGAAAATAGAAATTTTGGGCGGGTCCAAAAATGTTGCCCCTCCCATAACGACGCCAAGTATAGCCCCACAAACTTCTCTTGAACAAATCAGAGTCTACACCTCAAAGGGAAGCTGCACACCAAATATCAAGTCTCTGCTACTGCTGGTTCATGAGAAGAAGATTTTTTAAGATTTCAGCACACTTTTTGGGTGTGGCCCTACCCACGGGCGAGGCAACTTGATTTGAACAAAATCAAATTGCGATGTCATAACAAACTATTATCTCAAATATCAATTAAATTGGTTCAGCGGTTTGGGAGGAGAAGACGCAAACACCATGTTCACGGACGACGGACGACGGACGGTGAGTGATTACTATAGCTCTCCTGACTGAAAGTCAGGTGAGCTAATAAGAGAAAACTAGGAAGAACACATATTCCAGTTACGTAATATCCCATTCGTAATTCTTGTCAGTAACCGTTCATTGTGAGAAAGGTCTCTATTTATTAAGACCCATCCCACGTAAAATTGTTTCAGTCAGGAAACTAGAAAATTCTTAACGACGCCGACATTGCGGCATTGAGTGATAATGCGAAATAAAGCTCACAAAATGCTGAGCAATCTAATTACCGCTAAGACTGGCACCAATAGAGGACACCAGCATCTTCCATCTTGATGACGTGTTCCCCTCCTCACCTGACATTTGTATCTGGAATATTAGTAGTGCACACGCCTTGTCAGAAAATGTCTGACGTGACCTCGATTCAAATTGATGTTAAGTAAATCGATATTGGTATACTTCGCCCTTGAATACTTGTGTTAAAATTCATTTTTATTATAACTATTAATTGTAATATTAATAATATGGTAAATTTGACCAGAGACTGTTTAAGAGCAGCAATGTCAGACTATAAATGACAACAGGAGCGGCGGAAGCTCGATAAAAGTGGAGGGGCACAAGTTTACAAGGCTACCATGGTTCGACCCCAGTGTGAGAAAGGTTACAATCGTATATCGGTAAATGTACCATGACTCGCTGTATTCTCTCGTTTAGATGAATATTCTGCTGTGTGGTCACTGTCCTGTCCGTTTCTTCTATTTCAACCATCTTTCACCTCGAAAGCTAGCCTTCGGGTTGGAAGATAGCTGAAGTAGAAGAAATAGACCGAAGCGACCGAAAGTGGGATTTTTTGGTTAAATATTGTCTGGATTTGCAAATAATGTTACAGGAATGCCTTTATTTTAACACGTTTGCAAGTGCCCATTTAACTCTTTGTGTAACTGCGAAACATATGGGTGGAAAAAAAGTGGAGGGGCACATGCCCCCTGTGCCCCCTGACTTCGCCGCTTCTGATTGACAATATTGTATCTCGCGTGACGTTCAAGTCTTCTGATTGGTTTAATACTTCGGGTAGTATTTTAGATTAAATCAACGTGTAGCACCCTGCACCAGACATTGCTATATTTCTAATTTTAGCATGACACCGCATACATTTTCTGGTGAGAATGCACGCACACGCACACGCACACGCACACGCACACACACACACACACACTCTTTTCGCGAAAGAATGTGGGGGGGGGGGGGGACATGTTTCCTCAAACTAAGATAGAAACATTGAAATTTTTCTCACAAAAGATCGGGGTAACACAGGCAATGTTTTTGTACCATTGTTTGCTGGGAGACGACGAATAGCTGTGCGAATCCTAGCAATTATCTTCAATAATGAATTCTCTCCAATGTCAAAGTAAAACATTTTAATGTTAACCCTTTACCTAACATGAAAAGCAGACGACACTTGCAAAAAAAATTATTGAATAACTAATTTTTTCATTTTTTATCTCAAAAACATAGGTTATGACCCCCTCATTGGAACGAGCTCGACGAGCTCGTTCCAAAGAGGGGTCATAACCTATGTTTTTGAGACAAAAAATGAAAAAATAATGAAAATTAATTGGCGATTTTTGAGAATAGCGCTGGCCGGTTTTGGCCGTTACGTTGGGTAAAGGCTTAAAGTCTACCTAGTGGCTCCAATAAAATTTCATTATTCACCACAAAAATTCATAGTGAACAAAGTGACATTTTATTGTCCTAACTTGACACAAAGCAATCAAGTCATCCGGATAATAATAAAGTTCTCAGTTCATTTCCGTCACAGCTTGCTATTCCCATTTCCTGTCGTTTCAGTTCAATATTGGCTGAAAGTAAATTTCCATCCCAGACGAAACATTCCAAAATTATTCCAATCCACGAAATGTCTCCAATTTTCATTTTAAAGAAATTATAAAACTGTTTAGCACAGTAGTCATTCCAAAAACGTAATTTGGAGAATAAACGGAATACGGATTGGACAAACGAAAACCGGACAGCTGAAAGATAAAGTTCATCGTTTGAATAAGGATTAAAAAATGTCGTTTCTAAGTCAAGCACTCAAAGCGAAACAACTGCTCAAGAAGGAAATTCGCCATCGACGTGATGAATAAAACACTCCACATGGCTGACAATTTTCGTCATTGGAAGAGATTTACGGAAAAGTTAGCTCTTTTAATTTTCGAAAGCTGTCGGTAAATTTAACGACATTTACGACAAACGGAAATTCGGATAGAGAATAGTCCTTGACTTGGATAGTTCTATGTTACTCGTAGAATTATTCGAATTCTGGACTAATATCCATTCCATTTTGTCTGTAACCTCGCAATCTGTCCTATATTTATGCCCAAGTTGAGGTGGTTTATTCATACGTTCAGAGGCGAATTTCCTTCTTGAACAGTTGTCGTTTCGCATCAGGACTATATGGCTAAGGGACAACAGTTTACACTCAGTGGCGGCGCCATGTGGGGGGGGGGGGGTATGGGGGGTACTTACCCCTCCACTTTTTTTCGCAAAGGGTAGTAAAAAAAATACTATCATTTTAATATTTGGATTGAACGTTGCGGTGTAATGGTGGGTATGCTTAATTCCATATTCCCAAGTGCACTAAATCGGAGAAGTTTTTAAATTATGTTTGTGTGCCCCCCCCCCCCCCCCACACACACACACACATTAGCTGCAAACAACAAACAAGAGTCGAGGGCCCAAATTGCAACAAGGTGTGCCGCGTTCAAACGGTCTGAAACATACCGCTTAAGAGTATTCGAGGAATGCTGGAATCGAGAGAGTGCAACGCATCCGTTTGGAATGCAGCCTACTTTCATTTTCGACTTGAGTGTCGTTTGGTGCTTTGTGATCGCACTTTACAACAGCGTTCTTCCGTTAAAATGTCACCCTGTACGACGTTTTCTATAACTGAAAGACCTAAAAAATAAGTTTCAAAAGGATAAAACTGTTTTAATTTAATTGTCTGAGAATGCTCCAGAGAACACCATTTACAACGTAAGTTTTAAAAATTTTCTCAACTTCGGCTCGCTACGCGCCGAGGCAGCCGCTGCGCGGCGGGCAATACCAGCCTGTACCCCCTCACTTCTGTAACTCTGGCGCCGCCACTGTTTACACTGCTTTCATCAATCGATGAAATTAATTTATCCATCTGAATTGTGTTTATCCGTTCCGAGTTACATTTGTTCTTCGAACGGGGTTTATAGTCTTGACTTGCATGTTTTGGGTACTTCCAGACATTTTAGTTCAGATAACTGCGAAACTCTTATACACCACAATTGAATCTGAAGCCATTGGGAAGGTCGCTACATAGTTTGGTTATAGATGATATGAACAATTCTTGCTGGTCTGTGGTCGACAAAGAGAAAGGTCAGTAGTTTGATTCACCGGTGATAATGGAGGGGTTTCGGTCCGATATATAGACAACAATCCTGCAAGGAACATTTCAAAATATTATAACGACAAAATTATGCTTTTCGCATGTTGGTTTTGGGTTTTTGGTCAGTTTTGTTTATTTTTTGTTTTGGGGTGTTTTTTGTCTCGTATCCAGTTTCCTCAAAACAATGGAACTTACTAGGATCCACGGTTGCTTAATTTGTACAATGACAGCACGGTGTTAACCCTTTACCCAACGTAACGGCAAAAACCTGCCAGAGCTGTTCTCAAAAATCGCCAATTCATTTTCATTATATTTTCATTTTTTGTCTCAAAAACATAGGTTATGACCCCTCTGTGGAACGAGCTCGTCGAGCTCGTTCCAATGAGGGGGTCGTAACCTTTGTTGTTGAGACAAAAAATGAAAAAAAAATAGTTATTCAACAAAGAATTGTTTTTGCAAGTGTTGCTTTTCATGTTATGTAAAGGGTTAACTGTTTTATGGGATTATTATGAACCTTTGGACCAGACAAGACCAGGCATTATTGGACAATGTGTTGTGCAACGTGACCGATCCATACAAGGAGTAAATTTATCGCAATGCCCAAGTTGTTGGGCAAAGGTCTTCTTGACCCGATCTTGTAATATTTTATCATAGTTAATCATTTTAGAGGCTTATATTTCTCCAGCCATGTAGATTCATACTGTTCAAATCTAACTAGATCGTTATTCAAGAGGCGCTTGCTTCAGAGTTGTCGGCTATCAGATATAAAACTTCATTTCCAAATGAAACAAAATACTGCGATTTGATTGACTGATTGATAGGTAAGGTGTAATTTGCAATGCACAGTAGTTTTTTTTTACACCGTGGTTAACCACGGTGTAAAAATAAGAAAACACAATAGCAGGCTATATGGCTAAAAAACTATTATTTCACACCTCCAGCTCGGTTATGTGAGAACAAAAATAAAAATACAGGAAATTTAATATTTACGTGTAATAAAATATTATAGATATGGATGTAATTGGAACTGGCTCATTGAGCCAGTTCCACAGACATCCATATTTGCCTGATTTTAATAAGAAAATTACAAAGTACAAATTTTCTGTAAGTTTTTCCCACAATTTAGGTTAAAGTATTAAGTACACCACAATTATTGGAAATAAATCCGTTATCCTTGTGTTTTCCAGGGTGTATGGGAGTTCACACCGGTTTGGGAACTCATACACCCTTCGGCTTCGCCTCAGGGTGTATAAGTTCCCAAACCGGTGTAAATTCCCATACACCCCGGAAAACACAAGGATAACTAATAATGCATCATCAACATGGAACATAACACAACTGCTTACATGTACCTGAAGTTCGATCGATTTTCAAAATACATACCTGCTCCGAATGGGTCGGTCGTGCTTGTGTTTCTTCCAATGCGAGTAGGTGAATTAATAATAGGAAATACGAGGCTCCTGGTCGTTTTTCATTTTTCACTTCGCGGACACTTCAATCTTCCGCAGACAAAAGAGTCGGACAACTGGTGTGATTTTGTCCATCAGCGAATGACCGATGGTGATTTCTTTTTTACTTTCACGGCAAATAACAAAAATTGGCATTCTGCCGGAATCTATGTAATAATATCACAAAAAACACATTTGGTTATCCATTTCACTTCAGGTCGACTACGGATAACATGATTACAGTTTCGATTGACGTTATCCACGTCAATAGAGAAAATTAACGTGCGTCAGATTTCTACTACCGACGCCTGACGGTTATTATCTACGCTTATCGCAGACCTAATTACTCAAGAAGTCTACATTTTTAGGAATTAAGCATGTTATGAATGCTGAAATAACGTGAGCTCTCTTCTACTGTGACGGAAAATGAAAGACAAGTTATCCAACAACAGTGTAAACCCTTTACCTAACAAGTCTACAACGTCACTTTCATCTAATTTTAATCCCGGGAACTGGAATTCCAGGGTTTCCGGGTCCAAAAGCAGGCCTGGCATTCTTAAAAATGTAGGAGGGCTAAACATCGCTCCCCTTGCATGGCCTAGGGGAGCGATTAGATCTCCTCAACCTTACAAAAGCTAAAAGTGTCAAAATGAAGTTTGTCTATTAGTGAATTCTGCCTTGTGGGCTTTGTACATTTTATTTGTTGCTGCTAACAAGATACTCTCTGTGAGACGGCTACAATACCCCTCCCACATCTCCGGGCCTCGGCAAGGCTTGGATGTGTGGGAGGAGCAGTGTGGCCGTCTTACAGAGACCACTAACATATCAGAGATCTGAAAAGATGTGGGTTTCAGGAATAGGCTGTTATGGTAATCATTTGTCTTCTAAGGCCAGGAGGGTTAGTTTTCGCCCTCCTTAATCTTTTTAATGCGAGCTGTAGGCTAGCGAATAAATCGCTCTTCTGAAAATGCCAGGCCTGCAAAAGCCGGACCCGGTACCCGGGAAATCTACAGCACGGAACCGGGAATCAAGCATGACACTGTATGTGTGTTGAACTGAAGTTTTCTGAATTGAAAGACTGCCCCAATGTAACATTGTAGGATTTCGTCAGCCAATCGACGCCTGAGATTTTTACTGTCCTGACTCCTGTCAATTTCCTGACGAACGTTTTTCACCAAATTACTCTAGCTCTCAACCAGTTCTGGAGAACTCCCTCTTCAACAGCAAGATCTTCACCCACTTCAACGTTCAAACTCGCCTTCATTCTCAGAATCACCAGTATCACTATTCACTACCTCCTTCAATATCAACCCCAAATCTTCGCCGCCATCACCAGTCTCCTCTGTTTCAAGCGGAGGAGACTGGTGACGGCAGTGAAGAAGGTATTAATGATGGGGGAGGCAGAGGTGATAATACTAGTGACAGGGATGTGGCTAGAGGGTTTCAGCTGGGGGGGGGGGGGGTGCAACCGGTGTAAATTCCAACTCAGGGTGGTTTCGATAGGTGGTTGCACTGCAGCGCTGGGTGATATCCTTTAAACCCTTTACCCAACGAATTGACCGCACCCGCCCGCGTAACATGCAAATACAGCTGCTGAAAAAAATATTAGTTTTCGAAAAATTTCAACAAAACCATATCACGTGACCCCTCTTTGGAACGAGCTCGTCGAGCTCGTTCAAAGGAGGGGGTCACATGATATGATTTTGTTGAAATTTTTTTTTTAAATTTTAAAAAAATGATATTTAAAACAATGAATTTTGAAATCGTCTGCGTTGGGTAAAGGGTTGTGAACCCTTCGGAAAATTTCCACTGGTCCTGAAACGGAAAAAGCATCATTTATAATGTGTCTGGGTCAGAAAATTTACAGGATTGATGTCAGAGTCGAAATTTTGAGGCCATGTCAATTTTATAGTAGGAAATTTGAAACTCAAGTTTCCAGTTGGAAATAAAAGATCAAAATTTCTCATCATTAGTTGGAATTTTAATATTTTTCATGAACAATGTTAATTTATTGAATTTCCAACCATTTGATGTTTGACCTCGGGATTTCCAACTATTGAAAAAAATACCCCCTCCCCACACCCTGTCGCCACATCCCTGACTAGTGATTCTGAAAATGAAGGCGAGATTGAAGCGATTTGGGGTTTTCAAACTTCTCTTAAGAAAATAACTTTTTCCATTTAGAGAGGACAGATTGCCAATAAAATATGTTCATTTTCATTAAAATAAATGCGTGCTGTTGCTTTCGTAAATTTGCTTGATATTACCCGGGTGATTTCTCAGTTCCCGATCCCGAGAGTAATTTCATTCTCGTTCCCAGTCCTAACAAAAACCAGGGACTTTTGGGGCAAACTAATGCAGTATTCAGAGTGTATTCGTGGTAGTAATATAATAACATCTCACACCAACTCTCATAACACGTAAATAACCTCTACAAGAAGACATAACTCAGAAACACCCAGTTAGTTATTAATCATGTTTGACCATGTCACTTATTCACACTAGAAAAATGCGGTAACATGTTTAGAGATTGACAGAGATCCGAAAAAGTTTTTCAGTTATTTGCCCAATGGAAAGTGCAATACAAAAAGTACACTGTCAAACTCAAAATCCATTCGTCCAGAAAAAATCAAGTAATAACAAATAGCAGACGACATTTGCAGAAAATATTTCTTGAATAACTAAATATTTTCATTTTGGTATCGAAAACATAGCTTATGATCCCTCACTGGGACGAGCTCGTTCCAGCGAGGGCTCATAAGGTATGTTTTTGAGGCACCCGCCACTCTAGTCCAAATTTGGACGAAAAACTGTAAGTTAATTTTGGGTGTGGCCCGTCCTTTAAAGAAAAGATATAGAGCAGGCCTGTCGTTTTGAGGTGGGCGATCGCCCTCGCCCTCTATGGCTTGCCCGATTTGGAAACCAGGAGAGCGACAAATGCGCTACGAAAATTCCTTATGAACATAGATTCTCAGCTATTTGTGAGACTTCCTCAACAACTTCCTCCGAGACTTCCTCAACACTCACCAATGGTCTGGGCAATTATTCATAGTCTCTACAACACCAAGGCCGATGGGTTAGAAACCTTGCGGAGTTAATTCGACATTTCTTTGGAGGACTTCTTGACTGTGTGTCAATGTACCTGTTCGGAGACCACAAAGCAAGTGTATCAACTTAGTTTATAGGTCTTTAAAGGTTAACAGCTCCTGGCGGATGATATTGAAGAAGGGTATTTGGTTTTGGTACATGGTTGTGAAATGACAGATGAAGTATGGAGCCCCCCCCCCCCCCCCCCCCCCCCCCCCCCCCCCCACTTATCGTGGAAGGCGTTGGTCGGCTAACTGTGATTTTCAGAAGTACAGGCATAAGGACGTACCTATTATCTTGGTGAGGATACCGACGATTATTTCGTACGTGGGTACAGGAAATAAGTGTTTCTTAGCGCGGCATTGGGCAATAAATAACAGCAAAAGATCACTCTTGTGCCTTTCTTTGTCAATTGTATCATCTTTGACTTCCATAAGTGGACAACTCTACGTGCCCATAATTTTCCTTGCTCATACTTTCCCAGGCAAGAAAACAAAGTTTCCTACAAAATATTCTGAAAGTCGCTGCCATCCCCGTCCCTCGTCCTCTTGTTTCAACGCCCGAGGAGAGCAGAATGCGCCGTAGATAAACAATAACAGTGTGGAATGTGAAAATATTGCACAAAGACCAATTCACCAATAATAACATGTGTTTGACCAGGGGTCAAAACTATAAAACTTTTACAACTGTATTTTCTAGAATTGTATTTTCTAGTTACGATTTTAAATCGGTTAAAATGAACCATTAGTATTTTCAAAGATCTGTCAATTTTTCAACTAAAATGAATCATTAGCATTTTAAAAGATATGGCAATTTGCCATATCTTTTAAAATGCTAATGATTCAGTTTAGTCAGTTATAATAGGTAGAAAATACTATTCTAGAAAACCGCACCGCACACTACAAATATGAAATGATGAAAAGGTTGAATCTTAGATCTGAAAGTGTTAATTGAATTATTTCCTATGAAATTACCTGTATTAAACTGGTGATGTGACATCTGTGAGTTGATGTTTAACTTGCTCTATTTTATTATATGTATGCTGTTTATCTAAACCACGCTTGAACTTGATGTGAATGCTTTTATAGTTGCATTTTTTCGCATGCGTGAAGAGGAAATTGTAAGATAGAGGGTTGGGTAATTTAGTGGTTTCTGATAATAAAAGTGGGTGTCTTTCTCCAAATAAAGACACAAACCCAAAATGCAAATAACACGCTCATAGCCATAAAGATAAGTGTATCTTCTTGAAGTGGGATTAAACATATCACTGAAAACTTGAGGGTGCGTTTATGACTGCCATGGGATCATAAACATATACGCACAACTTCGTTTCCGCAGAGAAAGAAAAACCCTTCTAAACCCTTTCTTTGTTTCCGTGGCTAAGGGCGAAATCCAAATTCATCACAATCATCAGACTATAGAAATGGCGAAACGAGACCTTTTGTTGGTATTTTTGTTTTGGTACTTTTTGAGAACGAACAATGAGCCACGGCCATTGAGTATGCGCGCAGGTTACCTTTGAAGTAATGGGGTGTTCTCTTACTCACGAAGACATGCAGATATTATTTCCCATCGGCCATTATATATATATTCCAATCAATAAGTATGGAACTCGCCTTGTATATGTCAAAATTTTAGCACAAATTAGTACAGTGGATAAACGTGGCGATCGTCGAGGTGAGGTATTTCTATTCTTATCTGAGTTTGTTGGCTCGAAATAATCATTTCGACGTATTGTGTTGTCAAGTCTCTTTCCAGAATCATCATTGTATGCTGTACGGACACATTTGCCAGTTTTAACCCTTTACCTAACATGAAAAGCAGACGACACTTACAAACCAAATTCTTGAATAACTATTTTTTTCATTTTTTGACTCAAAAACATAGGTTATGACCCCTCATTGGAACGAGCTCGACGAGCTCGTTCCAAAGAGGGGTCATAACCTATGTTTTTGAGACAAAAAATAAAAAATAATAAAAATTAATTGGCGATATTTGTGAATAGCGCTGACCGGTTTTGGCCGTTACGCCGTGTAAAGGGTTAAATAATCGATAACTGTACCATCTACACGAATAAATACCTTGATCACTTTAGAAAACTGAATTCTGGTTAAAATTCCTCATCAAATGTCGGGGGGGGGGGGGGGTATTTTTTGACAACTCTTGTCGAGAGTGTGACATACACCACACGAAAGACATTTATTTCTGTGCCAACGTTGAATATAGCGCAAATTTCCCAGTTAATGACATTCGCTGGACAAAGTTTCAGCATGCACCCACTCCACTGTCCTCTCCGTATCGTTGTGTCCATGGCGATCAGCAGTTCATCCCCTGAGTTCCAATGTGTTCAATGTGCCATTAGGCACATAGAACTCATTAGAACTCAGGGGACGAGTTGTCACGTCGAATAAGAATCGTCGATTGTGTTTTTCTTCCAACTAATGTAACCTCGACGCTACTTTTGTTCTCGCTATACAATATTACAATGACATCATACTTAGCAATATCTGATATTTCCCGAGTACTTAGCTTAAATGGACGTACCCCAGATCAAATGTAAGAAAGCTCGCATTATTTTTTAAATGGCAACATGCATGGACAAGTGTGCAAACCACTTTGTTTAAACTTGCAATGGAAACTCACACTGATAACCGAGTCAAGACAATCTAGGATAGTTGTCCTCGAAAGATTTAGTTTTAACAATATTTATTTCCAGTTCTCAAATATATACAATTATATCAGTTATAGTAAGTGTGGATCCAACAGTAATCTGTAAGCTTATACGAGGCTGTTTCCAACATTAGAACACTTCGAACATAATACAGTCGAGAAGACAGGTACACATAAATCAAGGTTACCATCTTATAATGGTGAATTATTCATCACACCTTAAAGTTAAAGGTATCATTTGATAGAAGGTTTGGTAAAGAGGTAGATAAGAGATAATTGTATATGTTGTTGACTAAATAATGAAGATGAGAAGAAAACGGGAAGAAATTGTAGGAAAGAGTTTTGGGTTAAATGGGTATAAATAACTGCATGCTGCTGAACCACTTTCATTCCGTACTCTGTTTTAGTTGAGGTATCGGGATAATTGTCGGTTTTTGCGATAGTTTTTCTTAGGTAAGTAACTTTCATTAATGTTTATCAAGAAGTATTGACTGCTGACTCAGGACAGAAACATAAGAATAAGAATGTCAGAATGAGACAATAGTATTCAAATATGCACGTATATTTACATCGGAGAGAATTGCCACGAATTTCAAAAACCTAAATGTGTTTTTCTACCATTTGCAGTGATAGTAAAGAACTACAATCCAACCAACACAGGTACAAAGGTTACATAAACTTGTCAGGGAGACGACTTACATAAGCTTTAAGCTTCCTGTCTAATCCCTCTTTTACAGAGTAATTAATTTCCTTGCCTTTACTTGTTTCGTGTATAATACTAGTACTGTATCTTGTGTTGTTCTGATTTTTGTTACTCAACTGTTATTGTGAAATGTATTTGCTTATCAACTATTGAACAAATATTGTTTAAACTAATGGTGATATAGTATTAGTCCGATCCGGTCAGGTAGAGTTAGGTATTCTGTGATAGACCAAAAACTAACAGCCATTTGTATGTAAAGTATCAAGAATGGAGTGGTTCGGCAAACCAGATGGTACTTTACCGGATAACCACAGCGCATGGAGAGCGAATTGCAACCAAACCACCCACAGAGCGGAACTATCATCCAATGTATCACTTCAATCACTTTGTACATTACGACAAGAAGCACAAGCAACGCTCCGGCCAACGGGACTCTGGGTTCAACCCGGGGGGGGGGGGGGGGCGTTGGCCATAGCTTTGTCACCCTGCTTTGCAACAGATTTGAAATTATTGCTTGGGCGAAATTTCCACTCGACGGGCGATCCATCCACAATACACCCTCCACGCACTGTGTCTTGTAATTTAAGTATTGTGAAGACAGTTATTTGAAAATACTGCAACGTGGCGTCCTCTGCTCTCGTGGCTTTTTGGGATCGAAGCTACCCTTGTTAGCACCATGGTAGGAGTGGCTATGAGGGAAGAAGGATCCGCGTCAAAAACACATTGAGGCATCACGATGTTGAGTGTCCATATTTACTGAAGCAGTCTTTCCTCCGACCTTTTGTGGTTGTTCAAACATTAAGTGAAGTGCTCAGATTTAAGAATAAACTGATGCACGGCTTCAAATATAATTCGATTATCGCGAGTACCATAAAACTCACATCCGTACAGCAACGTACTACAGTCAAGGTATTGTAGTTTGGATATGTCAGAAGAAAGTGTTCAGTTGTCTCGCGTTCACCGCATATGCAGTTTGGTGAAAGGCGTCTTCCCACCAGACCAATTCCCTTTAGACCAATTCCCTTTAGGCCAATTCCCAAAAGACCAATTCCCCTTAGACCAACTACATATTGTTATTGATTAAGGGTTGATTAAGGATAATTAAGAAAACATTTATTTACCGATAAGCAATTATTTGATAAAAAAAAATATTTATACGCATAACATACAAAAAATATAGGTTTATAACATTTCAGTTTATAAAAATCAACAAGCTAGAAAATAAGCAGACTATCATCTGAAAAATGAGGTCTCCAGAAGGTGAATTTGGTGATGCTACCCTGCACAGCAGGGTAGCATCACTAAATTTACCCTCTGTGAACCTCAGTCTGAATTACGGTCTCAAACATAAACAGGAAGCGGTACCCAGAGGATAAACTGGCCCAATGTATGGGATAGCATCAGCAAATTCACCCTCTGGGGACCTCATTCTGCAAATGACAGACTGCTTATTTTCAGGCTTGAATACCAATAACATTAAATACATTTATAAATATTTATAAATATATCAAATTATTGATCGAGAATTATTTTAAAAGTAGAACGAATGAGTTGGTCTAAGGGGAATTGGTCTAAGGGAAATTGGCCTCGTGGGAATTGGTCTAAATGGAATTGGTCTAGTGGGAATGGCGAGATGGCCAGGTGGTTCACAGAGGTGCTCATTAAGATGACTGCACCGTAATCGTAGTCTGCGGTGATATACCTGTGCTTTGCGGGATCGCGAATTGTAAAAGAATGGTGGTGGTCAGCGCACGTGCTGATTTAGATAGTTTTTTAAATCTGTTAAGAGGCTATTTTCTCTGATGTTGTCAGGGATATCATTCCATAGTTTGGTTGTTGATGGAATAAATGATAGTTAATAATTTTTCGTTCCACAGAAAGGAACACGGCGATTTTGAGCATGACGTTGATCACGTTTTGGATTCATTGATATTGGTGGGGGATTCTATTGGAAATATAAGACGGTACAAGATTATGATACATTTTTAAATACTGTATTAGCTTATGTTTTTCTCGCCTTGTCTGCAGTGATTCCCAACAAGTTTCTTTATTCCTTATATAATAAGATTCTGCTGGCTCTCAGTGTGGCACCAGTAATAATTCGAGCAGCTGCAATTTGAATATTTTCAAGATTCTGTGAGTCATTTTCTGTACAATTTCTGTTTCTATTTCCTCGAAATATTTCCTTCAGGATTTTTTTCCTTTCAAAACATTGAAAATATATACTACTCAAAGTTTGCTGAGCACCAAATATTTGACACATCATTGTGAAATTTGCTTGTGACATATTTGCGATATTTTGGGTGGATATGATTGAGGAATGTATTGAGATGGTCCCCAGTGTTTTCATTAGCTCTTTTAACAGGCAGACGTTTCGTGACAGTCATGGAAAGCATGTACCCTTTGATTTTCATGATGTTTTCGTGTACTGTCTACATGTCCATGACATGTGTAGGGTATTCAATCTTCATTTCAACACAAACCCTTGTGATTTAATGATTGAATATGGCAAATGCAAATGTAAGAAGACATTTGCCTGAAGCAGAAATGCGGTGGGCTGTAGGGATGGTGGAGAAAGGTGCTACCCATCGTCAGGTTGGTGGAGCCATTGGTGTGCACCATACGGTGATTACCAGAGCCTGGACAAGATTTCAGCAGTATGGCAGACCAGTAAGACGGCATGGTGGTGGCAGAGACAGGGCAACATCTGCATCTGGAAACCGGTTTTTTTTTTATCATCCGGGCCCATAGGAACCGCTTTGCCACAGCAATCCAGCTTCGCAGTGACATTCAGAATGCATCGGGAGTAAATGTTTTCGATGCAGACTATCCGGGCAAGAATTCACGAATGTGGTCTCCAATCGAGAAGACCATGTATTTGCATTCCGCTGCCCCAGAACCACCGCCAGGCACGATATGAACGGGCCATGGACCACGTTGGATGGACCAAATTGGCGACCTGTCCTTTTTACAGATGAGTCAAGGTACTGCCTAGACCACACAAACAGGCGTTCTAGGGTAAGGAGAAGACCAGGAGAGCGATTCCATGCAGCCAACATTGCTGAGCATGACCGCTATGGTGGAGGGTCTGGGGCGGCACCAGCAGGGATGGACGTACAGAGATGTGTCCTTGAACGTGGTACATTGACTGCACAGCAGTATATTGATGAGATCTTGAATGTCCACGTAAGACTGTATGCAGGTGCAGTGGGTGATAGATTCATTCTGATGGACGATAATGCCCATCCTGATGTTGCCCATGCTGTCGGGGAGTATCGACAGAGGGAGGGGATTGAGCGTATAGAATGGCCAGCAAGATCCCAAGATCTCAATCCAATCGAACATGTCTGGAATGAATTGCATCTTGCAATTTCAGCCCGTCCAGTCCAACCAAGAAGTGCCCAGGAGCTTGGTGCCATGCTGGTCCGAGAATGGAACAACATCCCACAAAGGACCACCAGGAACCTGACTGGGAGCATGAGAAGGCGTTGTCAAGCTGTAATTAACAGTAATGGGTCTCATACTCGATACTGAACCCATTCCAGTTCACCCTGTCAACTTTTTCGCAAATTGAAAAATTTCCTCTTTTACCAATAATATCCATTTCCCATGGTTATCGTATTCAAAAGCTAAAAACATAATGTCGAACACAAATAAAATCTTAATTTCTGTATTTATTTCATTAAAGATATAATTAAATAAAAAATATATACACTTTTCATTACAATATTTCAACTAAAACGCAAAACAGGTAGTTGGGTATACTTGGTGCTTAGCAAACTTTGAGTAGTATATTTTGCCAAAGAATTGATCTCAACAATTTTCTCTTGTGTTATGGTAGATATATTTGTCATAAGGCCCCGACAAAGTAGATCTTCTGTTTCTCATGCCATTGTTTTGAAAATTACATGTGGGCGGGCGGTTTTTTATTTGATTTTTTGTGTTTGTAACTATTTCTTTGCCATCAAAAGCTAATGTTCTTTCTTGGCTTGTTTTATGATTTGGGCCTTAGAATCTACAGAATAGCATGGGTGGTGGTGTATTTCGTTCCTTGAGTGGAAGAACACGTTAGTATTGCAAAGCCTTGTTGCGCTCAAGGGATAAATTTATCAATTTTATTAACTTGGGTAAAATATCGGACATGAACAATTTAATGTTTTCTTTTTAAGTTTGCATTGATTATAAAAAGAGAGCATGCGGCAGCCAAAAGGACCACGCGGGAGGACATGAGAAACAGAATTTAACTGTTTTAGGCCTAAATAAATAAACATTTTAAAACTTCAATCGGATCTTAGATTTATTAGTAGAATGTAAAACTGTATATAAAAAGACTGGATGAGTGATAAGCGTTCGTACACAGTGCTTGACCTCATCTTCTTGAGGGTGGTGGTGTGCAGGAAAACAAATGTAATTAATTTTCACAAAATCTATAAATGTTCAATATGACGCGCTCCACCCTTTGAGTATTCACACGTGTCAGTGCGTAATATTATAGCCTTGATAAGTTCGTCATGTGGTGATGTAACAATCGATATAATCTGACAGTTTACATAGATAATAGATGCAAATATAGAGTTGACATACGACAGTTATGCACATTTTACCAACGGTTATGAATGCTCATAATATTCGGCTTACGATTTCTTGAATTGAATGTCTGAGAATATTTTTGTCACACGGGGTTAACCCGCAAAGCCTCACATCGACTACGATAAATACTGTGCACCTGACCCATTGCTCGTCGTTAAAAGCGGGATGTGTTCGATTTAATTACCGAATTTTCCGGGCAGGGATTAACTCTTGGAAGAAGGAGTCGAGTTTTCTTGCCTGTGATGTAATACGGCAGGAAATCTGGCTGTGACCGTTCGGCTATCTTTGGGCTGGGGGGGGGGGATTAAACACTGAGCAGGTGCTTCTAGTCAAGTGTCGTCTGCCTGAATAGGCAGACGACACTTGACTAGAAGCACCTGCTTTACTGTAAGTTCTTCGCGGTATGTCACGTTCAATAAATTCATTCTGATTCTCCGGCTTCTAAGAGTTAAATAGTCAAGTCTTGGCTGCCAATAACGGCAGCCAAGACTTGAGGAGAAATTAGTACCGAGTCGTTAGATTCTCACGCTGTTACGTAATATTAAATTTTGATTTTTCCAAGGCGCAATCGATTTAATAGTATATCCGCTGCGTTAATTCGATGGTTATCGCGTTTCTGAATTTACCGCCTGCCACGTCTATTATAATGGTGTCTAATCCTGTTTCATTTTATAGAGGTGTTCCGTTATAAGTTATTCTAACAACCCTACAAATTATTACCGATCTTCTACATCAGTTTGTTGAGCCTCCTGGCATCTGTCACGCCTTTACGCGTGGATTACGCAGACTGTCTAGAAATTTATTTATGTATTTATTTACTGGGGTATAACGACACTTTCGACAGCCAGGGTTACCTCGTGTCGGACAGTTTTATGGGTTTAGGAAGCCGCAGTACCCGGAGAGAACCACCGAGCAACGGCGAACAACTGTCAGACTCTCCAACGTACTAACTCCACACAAGCAGGGTAACCAGGTTAACAGAGGTTGTAGACAAGTGCACCATCGACGTGCAGTTCGCCTTACAACACGGCGCCTCCGTGCCCCCAACGTTGGCAATTGGGATGAAGTGCCTTATTTATTTATTTATTTAATTATTTATTTATTGGTGTTTAAGGTCACATATTTCTGCGCAATGGCTGATCATGACCATGACAGTTTGACGGGAGGAGTTAGCCGGAGTACCCGGAGAGAGACCACCGAGCAACGGCGAGCAACTGTCAGCTCCCCAACATACTAACTCCACACAAGCAGGGTTAGCATTGGTTGAAGACAAGTGCACCATCGGCGTGCAGTACGCCTTAGTACACAGCGCCACCGTGCCCCCACGTGGACAATGGGGGTGAAGTGCCTTGCACAAGGACACAACGCGGTTGCCGCAGGTGGGGTTCGAACCGAGGACCTCTCGGCTTGCAGCCTGCACCTCTACCTACTGAGCCACTGCGCCCCCGATGAAGTGCCTTGCCCAAGGAGACAACGCAGTTACCCCTGGTGGGGATCGAACCGTGGACCTTTCGGTTTGAGGTTCAATGTCTTAACCACTGAGCCACTGCGCTCCCGAGAAGACATCGCTGAACAAGAACACTAACAAAATGATGCAATCGAACAATCGCAGAGATTGTATTGAATAGATAAATTTTATTATTTTGTTACCCTAACTTAAGTTTTTTTCTAACTCAATAGGCTAAGCAACAGATTCACTGAAACCCTTTTTATTACACGCCTGTTCTGTGAAATCCCCGTCTACAGTAACACTAAACCATGCGGAAAATGAAAATCTGTTCCGCATATACGTGAAAAATAGTTGACGGACTATTTTTAAACAGAAGCGAAATCTTACTGGAATTTTTTACAAATCGTGCAACGCAATTACAATTTGAATCACTAGCGATAGCTGAAAATCGTTCCCTGGGTTCCAGTGTGTTCTATGAGCTAGTAGACACATAGAACACATTGGAACTCAGGGGACGAAATAGTAACGCGGGTTCCCCTCACAAAATTGGTTGGCGATAAAATGTGCTGTTTTTGTTGGTAGTGGTCAAATGAATTGCCGACTGTCCTTCTAATATTTTTTTTTATAAACGTGAAGGTATGTAATAAACACAGAACGACACACGCGTGTGATGCGGCCTCTTGTTTTAGGGTTCCGCGTTGGCACTCGTGCCATATCGAATAACCCACTCACACGCGTGTGTCGTTCTGTGTATTTATTTATTTATTGGTGTTTAAGGTCACATACTCATTCACAATGGCTAATCGTGACCGTGACAGCTTTACGGGTGGAGGAATCCTGAGTACCCGGAGAGAACCACCGAGCATCGACGAGCAACTGTCAGCTCCTCAACATTCTAACTCTGTTCAAGCTCCGCTCGAGCAGAGTTACAGCGGTTTAAGACATGTGCCCCATCGATGTGTTGTACGCCTTAGTAGACTGCGTCATCGTGTCCCCATGTGGGTAACCAGGAGAAAGTGCCTTAACCAGGGACACACCGCGGGTAGTCCCGGACGTGAATCGAACTCTGGACTTCTGGCATAGAAGTCCAACAGTCTACCACTGAGCCATCGCGCTCCCGTTGTTCTATGAATAGAATGGTGAAAGGAAAGTTGGACTGAAACCGGTGAAGATATTTACAGACAGGGTTTCTTGCTATGAGTGGTGTTGTACACATTATTACTTTCCAAAGTGTGATGTACTGGAATTTCCGGGTTTGATTATAAACGATAACTTCACAAGTGAATTATGCAATCAACAATTGTGTCATGTATCCGTGCGCGCAAACGAAGACGCTTTGCCGTGGGTGTAATGAGAACTTCATTGTTTCTTGGGGTTTTTTTTACATAAAAAGCAGACGGCACTTGCAAACAAAATTCTTGAATAACCATTATTTTAATTTTTTGTCTCAAAAACATAGGTTATGACCCCTGATTGGAACGAGCTCGACGAGCTCGTTCCAATGAGAGGTCATGACGTATGTTTTAGAGACAAAAAAAAATGAAAAAATAATGAAAATTAATTGGCGATTTTTGAGAATAGCGCTGGCCGGTTTCTTGCAGTTTCGTTAGGTAAATGGTTAAATAATACAGTTATGATTAATAATGAAAAGTAATAAACCGAGTAATCGCTTGACTGGACTTGTTACGTGAAATAATTCATTCGAGGCGAGGGACTATATTGTAAAACACTCGTGCGCATTCGCGCACCCATGTTTGTAGAACGCCCCTCATCTCTCATGGATTATTTCACGTAACCAGTCAGTTAAGTGATTACTCTCTGTTTATTCGGGGTCTCTTCCACGTTGAGGAGACCCAAGTGTTACTAACACATAGACAAATTTAACCGCAACCGGAGTTATTTTCCTGAAACTGAAACCGAATCTGAAAACATCACCACCACCACCGCAGATTTTCTATAAACGACAATGAAAATTTTCACAAGCTACTCCAAGAAATTTTCCACAGTTGACTGTCCGCGGACAGTACTGTTATTCCGGCCTGAGGTACACTCGGCTTTTAAGCGACCTGAGGCGGCGTGGGACACATCATCAAGCGACTTACTACGTTAAAAAACAGCATACACCTTCTCCACATACATGAAATAATCCAATCAGGAATGAACTCGCGCATTACCATTTATCAGTGGAAGTCCCAATTTAAAACAAGTTAAGACGTACCTCTACAATCTGAACCAATGAAAACGTATTGTATCAAACGACATCGTCCGAGTGGAACCATTTTGATCGATGGCGTTTTTTTTTTACAGTTTTTGGTGGCACTTCGGAAACCGACTAATGAAATCGAACAAACTTGAATGACATGCCATCTGAGATAAAGTCTCATACAGTGCATGGAGAGTGTATTACCACTAAATCATCTGCAGAGGGGAGATTCCACCCAAGTAATACTTGCGAATTTGTTGCAAAGCATAACAATCACAAGCAAAGTTTCAGCCAGTGGACCTCCGGGTTAAACCCGGAGGTCCATTGGCTGAAACATTGCTCGCGTTTTTGCTCATATGAACAGAATTTAAAAGTGATACTCTGGGTGATAACTCCACTCCGCGGGTGATTTTGTTTCAATCCACTCTCCGCGTACTGTTAGTTCTTCAACTGACTCAGTCAGAGAAAAGATAACGGAGATGAACATCTTTTTATAAACAGTTGACCATATTGTGCCTAAACATTAATCTAAATCCGCCCATGGCTACCCATTCCTGACATATATCGTCACGAAAATCGACTTTCGATAAAGTTATCTCCCTTGAAAGTATTGGGCGCGAGAGGAATATCCGATTAGATTAAGAAGCAAGGGTTGTTGAGAAAACACCAATATCCTATGGCATCAGTAGAAAATAAAGCCACGTTTCCTTTTGTTACTTTTAATAAACAAAACCAACAGACAGCTCCCTGCTGTCTCTTGTTTTCCTTTAGTAAAAGTAATAATTTATTTATTTATTTATTTATTGTTGTTTATGGTCACATACTTCTGCACAATGGCTAAACATGACCACAACATGGAGATAAAGTCATGGTCAGTCAATCGTTTATACCCCATGTTGCCTATTTTAGAGGACTCGCACCCCAAGCATTAGTGACTGGGTCCAATTTTACCAGTGAAACAGAGCTTGTTTACCACAGTAAACAAGCACTGCTTCACTTCCCGGGGTTCCCACGGAGGAAAAGTAATAAAATGCCGCTCAGAATCACCGATCCAATGTCGAGTTGTGACAACAGTTCCTCGCACCAAGGCCAACACACCTATGAAGTTTCATGACTCTAGGTTGAACCACTATCAAGTTCTCATCCGGAAACCAATTGTTGCGATATACTATGTTCAAGGTCACTGTGACCTTGACCTTTGACCTGGTGAGTCCAACATCAATAGGGTTCTTCCTCGCACCAAGGCCAACACGCCTGTAAAGTTTCATGACTCTAGGTTGAACCACTATCAAGTTATCATCTGGAAACCAATTGTTGCGATATACTATGTTCAAGGTCACTGTGACCTTGACCTTTGACCTGGTGAGTCCAAGATCAATAGGGTTCTTCCTCGCACCAAGGCCAACACACCTATGAAGTTTCATGACTCCAGGTTGAACCACTATCAAGTTATCATCCGGAAACCAATTGTTGCGATATACTATGTTAAAGGTCACTGTGACCTTGACCTTTGATCTGGTGAGTCCAAGATCAATAGAGTTCTTCCTCGCATCAAGGCCAACCCACCTATGAAGTTTCATGAATGTAGGTTGAACTACTATCAAGTTATCATCCGGAAAGGAATTGTTGCGATTTACTATGTTCACGGTCACGTTGACCTTGACCTTTGACGTAGCGAGTCCAAAATCAATAGGGTTCTTCCCCTCACCAAGGCCAATCTACCTATGAAGTTTCATGAATGTGAGTTGAACCATTATCAAGTTATCATCCGGAAACCAATTGTTTAAGATTTAGTACGTTCAAGGTCACTGTGACCTTGATCTTCGACGTAGCATGTCCAAAATCAATAGGGTTCTTCCTCCCACCAAGACCAACCTACGTATGAAGTTTAATGAATGTGAGTTCAACCACTATCAAGTTATCATCCGGAAACCAATTGTTTACGCCCGCCCGCCCGCCCGCCCGCCCGCCCGCCCGCCCGATTGAAACCCAACCGCCCGCCCGCCCGCCCGCCCGCCCGCCATTCACCAAACTATAAGTCGAGTTTGACTTCGTCACAACTCGACTAAAAATGAAACTTAGCTTTGTATGGCAAGCTAATTTGTAGCAACTAGTTAAAGGATAATCCGTCATTCGGATCTATCTATGTCACATCTCCCGATACTAATTGTTCACTTTGGCTCTCTGTTTAGCGAATGTGTTTTTACAGTAATTTGTAAGCTAGTCTTCTTCCTGGGGGAAAAAAGCAAAGTGCACCTCCTAGACTAATGGATAGGGTGGTGTCTGTATTATATGCCGCTAACATTTCGAAATTTCAATCTTTATATCAAATTCCCATTCTTTTAGTATAAAATTTACTGACAGCTTTAGGAAATTAAAGGGAGCTAACATTTATGTAAATCTCTTTCAATGACGAAAATTGTCAGCAATGAAGGTTCAGAAAAAACATTCGTTCATCAAATCTGTAGAGATGTCACATAGGTCATCAACAGGCCGATTAGATTTCTTCTACAGTAAACAGATCATTCTTTTGATTTGTTAATTTTACAAAACATAAATAAATCTGAACTAAAGGGTTCAAGATCAACACACGTGCTATAAGATCCCGATGGGATCTTTACTCAACTTGAAACACGCAATATTTATTTTTAATATTTTATTTTCTTATACGCTAAACGATAGATTATCGAATAAATGCGGAAAGATAGAAATCGTATCCTCCACTGTAAAGATATGGAACTTTTCACTTTCACGGTATCAATCAAAATGGCAGCTTTCAAGGCATCACTTCAAGGTGAATACGAGCCAAATTATCACTGGAAATGATCAATTTGTTCCAGAAATTATAATGAGAAGAAAATCTGATGTTTTTGAGTGGATACTAATCATTTCCAGCAATAATTCAACACGTATTGAATTGATGCATGAAATCCACTAGTCCAAACATGGCTTGAATGTCCGTAATATACGTTTTTGGATTGGTACGTCCTTTAAAAGGCTGTACGAAACAAAAAAAAATTATATTACGGTCTTTCCGGCCTTGGTTGGACGAGAAATCCGCCAGCTGAATCGGATTGTAAGACGCTATCTGTTCAGAGTACCGATCAAATCACGTCCGCGTCATTGATTCAATGCGCTGTTGACTTTCATGCATCAATTCAAGGTTGAAACGAGAGGAATTATCTGATTCTTGTAAAAAGTGTATTATAAAAAGAAAATCTAGTGTTTTTGAATGGATACCGAAAATTATCTCACTTGTGACCGGTTAACCCTTTACCCAACGTAACGGCCAAAACCGGCCAGCGCTATTCTCAAAAATCGCCAATTAATTTTCAAAATATTTTCATTTTTTGTCTCAAAAACATAGGTTATGACCCCTCGTTGGAACGAGCTCGTCGAGCTCGTTCCAACGAGGGGTCATAACCTATGTTTTTGAGACAAAAAATGAAAAAAATTAGTTATTCAAGAATTTTTTTTGCAAGTGTCGTCTGCTTTTCATGTTAGGTAAAGGGTTAACAGGCAGCCAAGACTTGACTAGAAATCACTGCTAAGCAATTGGACATGTACGGGTTGTAGTCTAGTGGGAATTCAGAACAGTTGTCCGGTCCATTAGGGGTTAACAAAACTGAAAAAAACATTCGTCATTTCTGTCATTAAAATGAACCTTTCAACTATTATCAAGCCTCAACAGGGACTTATAAATAGCAAATGTAGGAAAATTTGAAAATTCAGACGGTATCGGTATTCAGTGATTTGTTCGGTTCGGTTTTTCGGTATCCCCATAATATCGGCATCTGTTCGGTTTTTCGGTATATTGTCCATCTCTAAATCCAAGTATTAAATCTGGTTTTCTGTTGTTGCACATGATTACTAACAAGAGCACATTGGTATCAAAGACTCTTATCCAGCTGATAATGTCTCGACCGGAAATCTTGTTGAGGGGTGTCACACACCCCCTAACACTCTCCCTCACTCACACTCCCGCCTCACATCCATTCCCGTCCCTTAGCGACGCCCCTGGTTTGACCACCAAACCAGTTAAATATATTTATCTTACAATCAACATGTATCTTGTCTGTATTAACTCCGCAACTGTCGTGTATCCGACCCCCTGATACAGATGTTTGTATGAGGGGTCGGTTACAAGCACGTTCCTTTCACGTGAGTTCCATTTTTTTTCTTTTTATTCGTCCGTACGAATAAATAGTTCGTTATATATTCGTCTACATTATGACTTATCCCCAATATATTGTAAAATAAAATGATTATTACCATTATGTGCATGTACAAAATATGTATCCTAGTCTCGCTCCGGGTTCTATACAGATTATCACCACTGTGTGTGTCTCCGGAATTCAGATAAAGTCGAGTTGTAGGAACAGAACAGTATTTCGACGAAGAATCGAAATGCGATTCTGTGCCTACAACGAGACTTGATCAGAATTGCCAGAGACACACACAGTGGTGATGATAAATTTATTTCACAATACTGACCACAAAATGTGTTATAAAACTATTTTAAGAGGAACTTTTTCATTTGCCTTATCGATGGAAAGACGCAAATTGAAAAATAGAATAGCGTCCATTGAGATCTCCTTACTGAGGTCAGTGATGACGTTGCACTTCAGAGAAAATTACGTCACTAGGATTCACTTTACTGAATACTGTCTTGTGAAGTGGAGCAACTGTGTGTTTCGTCAACATGAATTTCGTTGTTACTTTTGCAATAATTACTGGTGAATTAAATATCCCTCTCGGTGTAAAGGTTTATTATATTTTTTATTATATTTTAAAATATGCCGTCCATCGTTTATTGAGGTGGAGTTTTCCACATTTCATAACGAAAGCTAATCCTTTAACTTCAAGAGAGAAGCCTCGAGTCGAGCGTTCAGGAAAATCCCAATAATAGGCTACAAACCAGCCCAAGATGCCGAAAAGTGCTCATAATTTAACTATCCGTTGAGTTAACTTCCCCAGTGACATTTTAGCATCCGTGCATAATACATACGTTACAGGGCGTTTAGTTGGCAGATACAGTGTCATATACGGCTCAGAGAAAACAATATTAAGTTCGGTTTCGCCTCTCCTAATATTGTTTTCTCTGAAGGGAAAAACGCGAAGCGATCGAAAAATGACAAAAATGACATTAATGCTGTTGTTTTGGCAACAGCAGAATCACGCACTTGTGTCAGGGGCCCTTGATACGGATTCGGAACAAGGGCCAAGATACATTAAACTTTAATTGCGTAACAATGCAAAAACTTCCAGATTGTGAGAAAAAAAGGGTAGATCACGACTCGTCTTCGACTTAGAACCCGGAGCTCGACTCGGATACATATTTTGTACATCCACATAATGGTAATAATCTCTATGTACAACACCTTTTATTTGGTAAAAGATAGTTGTTCTGGGAGGGAGAAAACCTTTACTCCAGTTGAAAAGGTGAACTGATAAACTAAATTTGGGGCATTTTTTTCAAGGAGAGAATTCTCAACTCTCATCATACACTTTCCATACCAAAGGTAACTCACCACTACGCACTTTAGGAATTGTCTATCCGGTGTAATCCAATTTAACGTTTAAGTTGCATGGATCCTTGTGAACTAATTACAAACCACATGTGAACAACCACGTTCAAATATTGGGACACTTGGGTACATACAACAAAACACATCTTTTTCAATTTAGCTCTGGTCGTTTATATGTTATCTCATGCGAACAACACAATACATTGTTTTCCTTTATCAACACCCGAGAATGCATTTGAATTACCACTCTGTCTTGTTTGATACTTAGGTAATTCATCAAAGTCTGTCTGGAACATACATGTCAAAGTTGCACCAAAATACTTGCATTCAGCAATCGACGTATCAATTCACACCTGAACACAGATATAAATGAATGTTGAAGCGTACTCAGTTTTTTTCCGAATTTCACCTGTTCATATCAATGATCCGAAGGGCGATGAACCTGTTTTTAAAAAGAAGATCAGAAAGATTGCTTTTTAACATCCACCTTTTTCAGAAAAAAACGTTGCCATGATAAATGGAAATTGTTTCCGCATGTCTATTCTGGTTTTATGAACAAGGCTCGAAACCCAGCTAGCCCCCCCCCCCCCCCCCCCCCCCCCCCCCCCCCCCACACACACACTCCATGATCCTGTCTGTATGAATTGTTTGTCGTCCGTCGGGAAAATAGTTGGTCGCCCAAAACACTAACATTTTCCCCCAAAGCAGCCGAATTTAAAAACAAAGCCCACAATTTTCTTTGTGTAAAAATATCGTTAAGTGTTTCGGTATGTTTCAAATATTCTTTGTATAAAAGCGCCTTATATAACAATCGTGTAGTCATTTTCACGAAAAAATTCGTTAAACGAAAGTAATTCTTTAAAATAATAATAATAAATGAACATTTCGAACCTGTTTCGTTTAATATTGTTTTGAGAAGTATATTGACTTCGCTTTCAAGTTCGTACCGACGGTCGACGACCCGAGAACAGTATCGGAACAGTTTTTAACTCCCGCCTCATCATGTCGAAACATTTTAAAATCCCAGTTGTGATCTTTTATGAACACAATTTCGCCGGCGGATGTACATAAAACTTGGTAGGAGTTTTAACGAATAAATGAATAGATATTTTAAAATTAAGCTTCGTTTTGATAGCCAAGGTCAGACCTTCAGAAACTGTGTTATTGATTTCGGTGTTATGACTTCGTCACATACTCACCAAGCCTGGAAATAAGCAGGCAGTCATCTGCAGAATGAGGTCCCCAATCAGCAGGGCAGCATCACTAAATTTACCCTCCGTGAACCTCAATCTGAATCACGGTCTCAAGCCTAAACAGACAGAGGTACCCAGAGGATACATTTGCCCACTGTATGGGATAGGAAACAAAATCACCCCCTTGGAACCTCATTTTGCAATGTCTATGGTACTTTTATATTCAATCGTCGAGAATAATTCAGTTGGTCGAAAAAGCGAACCTAAAGGTTCGCTTTTTCGACCCACTGAAATACTTCAGACGATTGACTCTAAAACATAGGATATGGACTATTTAAGGGCTAGACTGGTTCCAAGCCATAACTGCGTCGAATTCCTTGCATAATTTAACAGGTGGCTTGAGAGCTTGGCTTCGTCACTTTGGCCTTTGAACTCGTAAGACCGATTTTTCGGTCCAAGGCATAATTTCGTCTCATTTTTGTCTTATTATGAGAGGTCTATACACGGGGCATTGATGATAAAATAATAACTACAGACGTCAGTTATTATATTATCCTCCCTGTATACTGATATTGGACTGACCCATCTCACTGTAAGTGAACACAAAAGCGATACCATTCCAGAAAACGAGGGTTCAAAGGGTTGAGATGGATGTAAATTGAAATGGCCTGGAATATGGGGATTGTCATGCCGATTGCGAGAATAACATTGATCAGAGGAATCAGTTTCAGAACGTAGCGACGTATTTACGTTACTTCTCACCTGAAGAATAGGGTATGATACGTGGTGGTAGAGACACAGCCCAAATTGTGTAGACATGTCTGCAGCTGCAGGCTCCCTTGGCGGTTAAATAAGAGAAGTGTAGTAAAAGAATTGGTTTGAGAAACTCCGGGTAGAAAGATATATTTACAGAGTCAGAATCCAGAAAACAATATTGTTATTTGGGATTGTTGACGCACATTTACCATCACCCAAAAACGAGGGTGAAACAAAATTGACAACTTCGCACTACTTTGTAGGTGCGCATATCCCGCACTGTGAACGAAAAAGCGGTCCTTTCTCGATCAAACTGCAACCCGTCCACGCCAGTGGATAGAGTTTTCACAAATAAAATATAGCGAATTTAAGACTAAATCAAGGTAACAAACGAAAGTGGTGTCTCACAAAATTAATTCGGAATATATTTTCGCTCATTTGTCCTCAAATGCGCCGTTCAGTTATAAGGAACACTGGTCGGGTTAACGGAAGCGCCTTCAACATAACACAATAAATGAAACAGATGCACATATCTCGGAGTGTGTCACAATTAGTTGTGATGTATGGCTAACTATGCGTATCAACAACAGTTAGTTGACAAAAATGTGTCACAACAGTAACTGATGAATATGACATTTCACGCTAATAGAGCTGAATTCTTTCAAGAACTGTGGTGTTCGGGTTATTTATTTATTTATTTATTGGGATTTAACGACACTTTTGACAGCCGGGGTCAACTCGTGTCGGACACTTTGACGGGTAGAGGAAGCCCGGAGTACCCATAGAGAACCACCGAGAAACGGCGAGCAACTGCCAGACTCCCAAACGTACTAACTCCACACAAGCAGGGTCTGCATTGCTTGAAGACAAGTGCACCATCGACGTGCAGTGCGCCTTGGTACACAGCGCCATCGTGCCCCCACGTGGGCAATCGGGGTTAAGTGCCTTGCCCAAGGTCACAACGCAGTTAACCCTGGTGGGAATCGAACAGGGGACCTTTCGGTTTGAAATCCAGTTCCTTAACCACTACGCCACTGTGCTCCTGTGCTCCCAATTATTATTATTATTATTTATTGGTGTTTAAGGTCACATATTTCTGCACAATGGCTAATCATGACCACGAAAGTTTTACGGGTGAAGGAAGCTGGAGTACCCGGAGAGAACCACCGAGCAACGGCGAGCAACTGTCAGCTCCCCAACATACTAGCTCCACAATGCAGGGTTAGCATTGGTTGAAGACATGTATACCATCGACGTGCAGTGCGCCTTAGTACACAACGTCACCGTGCCCCACGTGGGCAATTGGGGTGAAGTGTCTTGCTAAAGGACACAACGCGGTTTCCGCAGGTGGGATTCGAACCGAGGACCTATCGGCTTGCAGCCTGCGCCTCTACCTACTGAGCCACCGCGCCCCCTCCCTTTGAATCAACGCAAGAAATATTTCTCAATCAAGACGTAATTTTATGACATCATTACAAATGAAGACTCGTCACGGCTAAGTTTTATGATCACGCTGGGTTAATATATTGCTGTGTTCAATGCGAATTAACTAGTTATTGATTGGAATTTCTACAACTGGAGCACAAAAGAATTTCCGTATATCTTTGCGAGTGAAGAGACATGAATCAACGGTCGTCTGCGTGCAAACTCCGAGAAGTGGGTTAACAAACAGTCTACAACAGCGCCAAATTCCAAACAGGATTATACTGCGGCCTGAGGGCGTGGACTTGCCCAAGGATACGACAGTTACCGCTCGTCAGGATCGAACGTTCAAAGACCATAAAGGTTGTCAAGGTCAGATATTGTCATGTAAAGGTTAGCAGCTCGTAATAAATGGTATTAAATGGAGGCCGATCGTTTCGGATCTCTACACAAATGGATTGCTGGAATACGCATTTGTCATTGACAGAAAAGATTCTGAAATACTGTCGTCTAAGAGGGGCAGTCGTCGTTGTCAACAGGCAATGATCAACAACACAAATGTCTCAAAATTAGTGTTTAATCCCAGGATTGGGAATTTTCTTATTCTCGTTTTTGAAAGTCATTCATGGTACCGGGAAGTCTGAGGTTTGACTCCCTGTGCATATACTGACTCCCTGTGCTTACCTTTCTTTGACTAGAATTACCACCAACTTTCTCACCGGTTTTGTCCCTGGCCGGGGTGTCGTGTCCTTGCACTCGAGGTTACCTGCTAGTGTCGACAACGATGCTGACAAATCAAATCTGAATGATCTCTCGGGTATTTGCTCCCAGGTCTACATTCGTAGGGCCTATAGAGCTCTTACTGTGTGCATGGATGCGGTGCCCCGGCTTGGCGCGTGGCTGATGATCAAGCTGGCGACCGACCACAGGGCATGGGTTCCAGGCGGCGATATATGAGTCCATCTACTATATTATACCATCTTTTTGTGTCAATTTATGAATGACCCCGGAAAATGACTAACATAAGCTCCCAGCTTTTTGTCACATCCCCCATTACATACATATGTTATTTTGTTAGTATATTTATATTCTTGATGTTCTCTGTATATACTGTCACTTTTCTTGGTGTTCAATATTGTAACATATAGAACACTTGTTGAATAAATATTGTTTAAACTAAGTCTGAGGTTCTCGTCTCTGAATATCGGTCCCAATAACCGGAAAATTCATTGAAAGAACTGGGAATCAAAGGTTGCGCTCCGCAACCTTTGATACCCGATTCTAGTCTATGGTTTTCCCCGGCATTAGCACTGATTTTCAGAACCGATAACCTGAAAATTCCCGTTCGCAGGATTAAGCAATAGCTCCAACGTCGATGCTGGTCTCGAAAGAAGTTGATATTCGCCGTAATCTCATAGACTTTATAATACGAAATCTTTGATATCATGGTCTATGAATTTCCGGGGTATCGTGATCGACTTTCAGAACCTGGTGCCGCAGAGCTGTGAAATTCCCATTCCCTGTTTTAAACCTTACTCAAAAAGTTTTAATTTTCCGACGCCTCGCATTCCCGATCGCTTTTAACCCTTTGAGACTTTAATTATCCTGACATTCAAACGCCACTGGGAATTCAGTTTTTGCAACGTTTTTCAAAATTCGACGTCAAATGTCGGAAAGTACAAATAACAAGATATTTTTCACATTAGTGATTATCTGGTTGAGGACTAGATTATTTTTGGTGGTCTGAATTTGTTATTCAAAACTTGTTTTATCATAAATTATTGGAGAGTGTCCATAGGCACTCTCCAATAATTTGTAATAAAACAAATTTATGTAAAGAAAATATTATTTGTGTTTGACTGAATATGAAATACAATCAAAGAACGTGTTGGCTTTTGTTCTGGTATCCTCATTTTTTTGAAAGCCCTGATAGTGGCTTCTAACACTCAACCAGTTAAGAAGACCTGACAAGTTGACAGCAGGATTATATTAGTATTTTAAGCTGCGATAACATTTGGTTCAACGGTTGTCACTGAGCACTATTCGGGGAAAATAGGAATTGAGGTTAATACTTTAAAAAATCGAAATATAATAACAAAACAAATGGCCACAAAGTATCAACGCGCTGTTTGATATCGTACGTCATAAGACAAAAGTATCAAAGGGTTAAATAATATATTTTGTTATGAGCGAACAATTAATATGTTGATGATGTACATATTTTTGCGGCAATGTAAATTGAATATTTACAACGTATTTTAGCTATTATTAACAAAAAATACAAGAGTCGATATTCGAAAATTGATACCAAGTACTATTTTTCGTGCTAGGCTGTGATAACGTGATGGTATGGGCGTTGGTACGCCTTGACTACAGTGACAGCGTAACACGTTTCACGTCATCAAAAGTTATCGATTGGGCGGAGTTACTGCGTTGATTGACCTGGCGAGAGGTTACGAGATATCAACGCCCATGCTACATCAGTTTCCACCATCACTGAATGACGGTTGAACTATGGGGTAATTGCCTTTCTGAATTTTAATTCGGGGGCGGGCTGAGTTGTACTCATGTGATTTTCAAACATGATCAGATCACTAATGTTGAGCAATTTGTCCGATTCTCTTTTATTCTTGTGAAAGTCTTTTCTTATTTATTCTTTATATTTACCACAGTACTTTATACAGCCTATTGTTTCTCGAACCATTTTAACCCTCTGCACTCTGATGTCAAAATGGGAAAGTTTTCAACAGCAAATATTTCCCATAATGCAGTTTGGTATTTAACCAAATATACCTTGTTTGACAGAGCTTGTGAGCTCTGTCAAACAAGATATAATTTGTTAAATTCATAAGTAAAAAAGAGAAAAACAGACTTATTGTGAAAATTCAGTTGCACTACTAGCGTGCTAGGTGTTAAAATCGGGTCACCCAACCAAATCTTCCTTCTCGAATTTTGTTGTGATATCAAACACGTGGATTGGAAATACGTCATAACACTTTGACGATGTCCCTCGGAGGACAATCCTTTTGCATTCGAAATAACATCCAAAAAGAGCACACGGTACGTATTCGCCATTTATATAGTTTTTAGAATCGTCTGACAGTTTTTGTGTCTCTACTTCAAATGATTTTTAAGCTAACACGCCGTCTTTTTCTCGATCCAATAGAGACACCTTCACGCGGATGGTGAATTCGTAAATAAAATATTACTGGTTCCAAGACGGAAACAAGAAAAGCCAAACACAAATAGCATTTGAGACAGTGTTTGAGATGCAATGTTTTCGCATTTTTTGACAGGTGAATTTCTCAAGTGTTATAGGCAGGAAATCTACTAGAAATGTTTTGTCCGTTTGTGTTAAGAAAGTGTTGTAACATAGATCAACCAGAACTAAAAATAATCTTCATGTTGAAGAAAGGTTTAATACCGGGAACGGGAATTTCACAGCTCTGCGGCTCCAGCTTGTGAAAATAAATCACGATACAAGAGAAATTCATAGACCACGGTATTAATGATTGCATATTATAGTTTGTGAGATTACGGCGAATATCAATTTCTGCCGAGACCAGCATCGCCGTTGGATCTGTTGTTTAATCTCGCGAACGAGAATTTCCCGGTTACCGGTTCTGAAAATCGGTGTTAATGCCTGGGAAATCCATAGACTAGAATCGGGAATCAAAGGTTGCGGAACGCAACCTTTGATTCCCGGTTCTGTCCTGTGATTTTTTCCGGATATTAGGATTGATATTCAGAAACGAGAACATCAAAATTTCCGGTACCGCGACTGACTTCCAAAAACGAGAACCAGGAAATTCCCGTTCCTATGATTAAACCCTATGTTAAAGGACCGTTTTATTGGGCCTGCTGCCACCATTTGGAACCCCCCTCCCCAACAACAGTTATTAAAAAGATTTGTTCATATTACAAACAGCACCAGAATATTTATTTATTTATTGGTGTTTAAGGTCACATACTTATGCACAATGGCTAATCGTGACCGTGGCAGTTTTATGGGTGGGGGAAGTCGGAGTACCCGGAGAGAACCACGGAGCATCGACGAGCAACTGTCAGCTCCTCAACATTCTAACTCTGTTCAAGCCCCTCTCAAGCAGGGTTACAGCGGTTGAAGACATGTGCACCATCGACCTGCAGTACGGCTTAGTACACGGCGTCAGCGTGCCCCCATGTAGGCAGCCGGGATAAAGTCCCTTGCCCAAGGACACAACGCGGGTCGTCCCGGACGGGGATTGAACTCGAGGCCTCTAGCACAGAAGTCCAACAGTCTACCACTGAGCCACTGCGCTCCCGCACCATGGTATACAATTATTGTTGTTTTCACGGAACTAACAAGTCGTTTATTTAACGAATACTACAACGTCATAGCTGTCACTGTCTGAAACAATTCGTTTATACAGAATGCCGTTTTACCCCCCAAAACATGCATAGTAAAAAGGTATGCCGTTTTATTTTCTAAATATATTTCCAGTCTGTCAAATTAAATTTACTGTCTGATGTACCATCCGACTTTTACGAGATGATATGACGTTTTGTTTTATGACAAATCGCTGTTTTCCTCCTACTCCCGCATGTTTGACACTTCAAATGTGGAGGTTCATTTAGATAAAGGTTGGTTGATTCTTTTGTAATTTGTGAGAATGAAGCTCAGTCGATGGAAGCTTTATTTCACCATAAAGCGGTGTTTCTTCACAGATCTTAACGGTATCAAAAAGCGAGTACAATTTGCAGACATATTTCACCCTTACAGTTAAAACTAGAAGTCCTGTCATGAAATGTGCACAAATAGCACGTCGATCTGCGCGTTTATCTACGTTTATGACCATCGGAAGGCTATCAAATTCTGTACATGTGGCCTGTGCACAATCAATGTTTCAGCCAATGGACCTCCGGGTAACCCGGAGGTCCATTGGCAGAAGCATTGCTTGTGTTTGCTATGAGTAACCAGGAGAAACTGCCGTACTTTGGATGTCATTCGATATGACAATTGCGCGCAATTCCTATGCGCAATTAAGCCTAAATAAGCGCACAGTTCGTGTCAGGACTTCTAGTTTTGACTGCAGTAATGGCCCGTACAATTACTGTATATATTACAGTAAATTTGTTAATTCCATAATATCGCTTTGAATTCTGTAGAACTTCGAAATTCGATCCGAATCAAAATCGACCCGATGATGCCATTCGGGTTGTGCTGATTCAGAAATTTTCGAATCGTCGAGATGTTTTTAAAATCTTACCAAGTGTCTCCATTTGAACGCTTCTCATACCATCATGTATCCTGTATGCTGTACAGTCGCCGAGGACTGGTCGTAATCCACTCGTGGGCAATAATGTCCACGCATGCATTTACCAGGTAATAAAAACCATCATCAGCAAAATAAGAGTCCAAGAAATTGGCGACGATAATTGGTTAATACCATGGCCAAAAACCGCGACATTTCCGAATGTCGTGGCTAATTTCGATGCCTGTATGTCCCCTTTCCGCATATCTCTCTGAGAAGCACAGATACATTGCTGTGATTACAAACGTCGACAGACAGTTTCGATCGAATTCCGGTCGAATTCTCTGTCCTCTTATCTCCTAGCAACACTATAAAATGTCACCCGACAACAAAGAAATACAAGGAAATCCCAATCGCCCACGTGTGGGCACGGTGGCGCTGTGTACTAAGGTGTACTACACGTCGATGATGCATTTCTCTTCAACCAATGCTAAACCTGCCTGTGCGGAGTTGGTACGTGAGGAATCTGATGTTACGCGCCGTTGCTCGTTGGTTCTCTCCGCGTACTCCGGTTTCCTCCACCTCTAAAGTTGTCCGACAAGAGGTGACCCTGGCTTTCGAAAGTGTAGTTAAGCCCCAATAAATAAATAAATAAATAAATAAATAAATAATCTCGTCCCACAGATGTGAGCTTGTCATCGGATCACGATCTGATTGCCAAATATTTCGGCGTTTTTATGGTCATAATACTGTAAATGTAAGTCAGAATCGTCGGACAAATTCATGCCATGGTCGGGCAAACTCAGTTCACACTCCACCCCACAAGCCCCCCCCCCTCCCCCCCCCCCCCCCCCCCCCGTCCCTAACCGCCAATATTTGAATACAGTTACGGTCCTGACGACGGCAGGTTTAAAGACTACAGCATGGAGGAAAAATTTCCCGATTCGAATACAAGCTGCAAGAGAAAGTGAATGCACATCTTGGATGGGGAATTTTACAATGTCCGTAAGTACAGATCAATTGTAAATTCACTTCTCAGACGAAGATGATTATTGTCTTTTGTTCAGTACACAGAGGCGATGAATGCTTTTACAGGACAGGCAACGTTAACCTGCGATCCGAGTCCGTGGCTACGGAGAATTCACTCTTCGCAGGATGGAAATGTACCGCATACAAGACCACTACAAATGAACTTCTCGTTACGGAACATGGGATAAAATTGACTGTCTTGGAAGTTCGGTCTCGTCTCTCTGCATGGTGACTTGAATATGATTCTCAGACAAGGAATGTGATCGCTGCAACTCCCATGTGAGTTTTTTTTCGAATAAAGTATTTCTTATTATTCTGTCTGTCCCTTCTTCCAGTTATTAAGACAATTCATTAACCCTTAACATGAAAAACAGACGACAGTTGCAAAGAAAATTATTGAATAACTAATTTTATTCATTTTTGCGTCAAAAACATAGCTTTTGGCCCCTCATTGGAACGAGCTCGACGAGCTCGTTCCAATGATGGGTCACAAGCTATGTTCTGGGGGCAAACAAATGTAAACATAATGACAATTTAATGGCTTTTTTGTGAATAGCGCTGGTCCCGTTTGACCGTTACGTTGGGTAAGTGTTAAAAATAGTAATGCACGGCCACGCATTATCAGAAACAGCACAGAGAGTACGTTAATGTATTCAAATGTCTTTTTTGGAGTTTCTGAATCATATAATAAATAACATCTTCGACTCGTCCGCAGTTTGTATCGAAATAGTTCTGGGCCGAGCTTTAGCGAACGGTTCTGTCCTGCGAATTTTCCGTGTATCGGAACTGATATTCAGAAACCAGAACCTCAAAATTCCCGGTACCGTGACTGATTTTCAAAAACGAGAACAAGAAAACTCCCAATTCTGGGTTTAAACCCCAGTGACACTTGAAAGCGTCCGTCACACTTGATACATTACTTTGATAAGCATCTTATCTCACATTTTTAATCTTACGTTCTTTACTGCTATAGTCTTTTATAAAGATTTCGTCATCAAATCTGCGTCTATGGTTGGGATTTGTAAGGAGAGACAGCAATGATTTTAACCTACAGATCAACATAGACGTTCGGCGAACTCACTTCTCATCGTCCTTTACAACTGATGCCTACTCTGCCATCGCATTGACAGCAAAGCTTCGCATCAAACAAAACAATGCGCAAACTTACAAAAGCAGACTTACAGAAACTGTCAAGAAACAATATTCGTCCTCCGTGCCCAACATCCCATCTTTGCTATCACACCCACATATGGTTCTGTGATCACAAATGCTGTCTTTTTCTCGACTGAATCGCGATCTAGTCCCAACATACTTACTGTTCTCAACTTTCAATATCAATCTTATTCGTTTAAGGTCAGTGTGCTAACCTAAAACGCATTTCCGAAATCCCATCGGAGATTAAAGAAAAATCCTCCTTTGTGAAATTATTTATTCATTCATTGTTGTTTAAGGTCACGTAGTTATGCACAATGGCTACTCGTGACCGTGACAGTTTTACAGGTGTAGGAAGCTGGAGTACCCGGAGAGAACCACCGAGCAACGACGAGCAGCTGTCCGCTCTCGAACATCGTAACTCTGAACTCTGCACCGCGGCACAGGCAGGGTTAGATTGGTTGGAGACATGCGCACCATCGACGTGCATTACGCCTTAGTACACATCGTGCCCCCATGTAGGAAATTGGGGTTAAGCGCCTTGCCCAAGGACACAACGCGGAGGCGCGAATCAGTCGCTGAAATGGTCACCCATCCATCTACTAACCGCTCGCGACGTTGCTTAACTTCGGTGATCTGACGTGAACCGGTTACCGCGACGCCACCGCGACGCCACCGCGCCCCCTCCTTTGTGAAATGTGAAATGAAGTTGAAAGAAGCACACTTATTTTGTATTTTCCTTTTAATTTACAAAATTCACTCCTTCCACGTTCTGAATTGATGTCGGGCTTGGTTTTTACACTGACGGCAGATATAATAATTTACACTTGAAGAAGCCCTACTATTGGACGTTTTTTTAAACATTTTACATAGAGTTGTACAAGACGAATAGGGAAGACAATTGCAATGCTTCAAATCAAACGCGATTTAAATCATACATCATTGCAAGCACTTGTCATGGACTTCATGAATTAATGTACCGCTATTTAAAAAATATTCATTGTTTTCTTTTACATATCAATTTTATATTTTTTCTCCATAGAGTTCTATAGAAAATTTTGAGCTTCTGTTTACACGGATTTTGACTCATGTGACCAAGAGGGTAAATATAGATGATCATGACCAGTTGGTCGAGATTTCAAAAACAAAATACTGATAAATTAAGACCAAGTCAAGAAAAAACATACGCAAGTAATATCCAAGAGCTGTTGAGAGTTAATATTCTCGCACTTCTCTTTCGACGGGCGCTTTTGGGAGAAAAGCGGGAGCGCGGTGTCTCAGTGGCAGACTGTTGGACTTCTATGCTAGAGGTCCCGAGTTCGATCCCCGTCCGGGACGACCCGCGTTGTGTCCTTGGGTGTGGCACTTTATCCCGGTTGCCTACATGGGGGCACGATGACGCCGTGTACTAAGGCGTACTGCACGTCGATGGTGCACATGTCTTCAGCCGCTGTAACCCTGCTTGAGCGGAGCTTGAACAGACTTAGTACGTTGAGGAGCTGACAGTTGCACGTCGATGCTCGGTGGTTCTCTCTGGGCACTCCGACTTCCTCCATCCGTAAAACTGTCACGGTCACGATTAGCCACTGTTCATGACAATGTGACCTTAAACACCAATAACTAAATTGGGAGAAAAAACGGACAGACAATTTCGAAGGGATCGCGACCAACTGGTCGCGATCCTGTCGAAATTCTCTGCCCGCTTTTATAATCATCGTATACAGTGGCCGGGTAATGAAAAACAATTCACTAAGAAGGCTGGACCACAACATTTAGATAGAAATTAGCGCTTCGTCCTCGTTTCACGCAAAAAGTGATACGCGTCGATACATTGCCGGGTCAATTTCTTTATGAAGTGCATAGCTTTAACCACCTAACTCCATCTCCATTCCTACCACCATTAAGTCAGGATGAATTCTTATTAAACAGGGACAAATTTGGCAAATGCTTCTTTGAAAGACGCAATACCCACGATTCTAACTGGAAACGTGCAATTATGTTCGTCCGTTTCATTCTTTTTCATATCTACCAACATTACACACCTTGGATTCTAACCGGAAACTTACTATTATGTTCGTCCGTTTCATGCTTTTTATATCGCACCTTAAAAATTCCGATAAACCTGCAACATTTCCCACTGAACAATTAGTGCACATTGCTCCACGCCCACTACGCATTTGTCTGACTTGATGTTTTTTCTGTAGTAATGGCTATGAAAATTTTTTCAATGTACAATACTCTTTAATTTCAAAATTTTAATTTCTTTGAACTGAAACCTATTTTTAAACCATGCAAACTTGCAGTTTACATGGTCTTCTGGCTTGTTCAGCGTCTTTGTCTCTGAACCTCAGCTGCAATTTTATAAGGGCCCGGTAAAACACGCATGTTCTCTTTCTTTGTGCTATATTTCTAAATTTTGGAGAGCATGTCCCACCTCTACGCGGCATGCCAACACTGACATTAACGCGAGTAGTATGTAATGTGGTTTTGAGGGAAAGTTTGGATGACCCCGGTGGATGACCCCGGAAGTGACGTCATGTCACGTGACCTAGTGCCGCCATGTTGTGTTGTCATGGTAACCCGCGTGAGCGGCCATGTTGTGACGTCATCCCCATAGTGATACGTGGTGTGAGTGCGCATGCGCAGCGCGTGTTGTTAGGGTGATACGTGTTTCCGTCGGCCATTTTGTATACTGGAGGCCGCCATCTTGGTTTCTATGGTAGCACGTGATTGCTATGTTACCCAATTGTTCTGTAATAGGACGGGGTATGTTCGGAGGGTGTGTTCCTTTGTAGAAGAGTAAATCTAATTACCACAAACAACCCGACAATCCATCCAAATCACCAAAATCCACCCAAAATCACCGAAATTGACTTTATTTCCCCATTTTATCCGTTTAGCACGTAGTGCTATAGTACTAAGGGGTACAAGGGGTGCATTCGACTGAAGTGGAGTAATTTTCTGGTTCGGATTTTCCCTATTAAGAGTAGCACGTAATACCGATGGGGTGTGTTCGTTTGAAGTGGAGTAATGTTCCCATTTTTTGGATCCCATGACGTGTTATTTCCTTATTAAGAATAGCACGTAGTGCTATAGGACAAATTTACCCAGAAATCCATTATTAAAATTATAAGTAGGACCCATATGTGTACATGAAGGCCATGAAGCTAAGTTCCACCATATACTCATAAGAGGATCTACCCAACAGATGTGTCGTACGAGGTCTAATTTACTATCCCTCATTTTGATTTTTCTTTGTACTTCGATGGAAAGTTTAAAAAAATAACAACACTAGATATAAATTTAAATTTCTTTTATTCAACAACAAAAATACATCTTTTTATGGTATGTAGATTGTCAGATATTCATAAACAGTATTTCTGCAGATTGGGCATCTTCTCAGTGGTTTACAGCAGTCTTTGCACAGGCACAAATGGTTACATGGTCGCGGAGCGACATTGGCTTCAGCTAATAAACACACACTACATTTTGTCCTCCGTGAATCTTCTTCTTCTTGAAATGATGTGTCCATTTCTTCTTCTTCTCTGATGGCCATTTCTTCTTCTTTTTCAACATCCATGAATTCAGGTGGTAAATTATGAATGTAATAACAGTCTGGAGAATATTTTCTGTGTTCTTCTATAACATCATCTTCGGTTTCCCAGAAACGAACAATAATACCACAATGAAAACATTGAATTCTGTCTCCTGTCCCCAAATAAAAGAATCCAGCTTTTGTTAGTTCATTCGGGGTTTTCACACTTTCACTTTGTAACATGAATTGAAATGTCTTGAGACGATTTTCCTCCAATGCATACTTGATGTGTTTTGGTGGTCTTTGTTCTGGTGTCTTTCTTGTTTTTTCTTCTCCACGTAATAACTGCTCCAGTACTGGTGGCGGAACATCACGAAAATACGTTTCGAATGAAACGCTCATTCTCTCTACAAAGTCTCTTGGATTTCTTGTTTCTTGGTTTCTTGATTGATAATCATTCAGTGCCATCCTGATCAAACATGGAATAGTGAACATTCTTCAATCCTTTTTATCTTCATTCTTCTTTGGTTTTCTTTCTCTTTTTGGTTTGGGTTCTCCTATTTCAAGACTTCTCTTCTTTGCAATATCCACTGCTTTGGTCACTTGTTCCCAATCTCTGGTGGTAAACTGGAACCCAACGTCGTTCTTGAACAGTTGAATCTGTAAATCGTTGTTAAGTTTGAAGACGGTCACATTAGTAGACATCCTTCTTCTTTGGCTGTCGAAACACAAATGAGCTGAACACCAAGTGCACCAGTTTTTATAGTTTTCCTTCAATGCAGCGACATCTAGTGACTGGTTTCCTCTATGACGTCATTAACCAACACATCATTATCCGTTAGATCAGTGGTAAACATGTTGGATATGGTTTCCATCGGTACACCGCGACAGCGATGTTTCAAGTAAAACAGACAGTATTGTCCACACACTGGTAATGGTCCTTGAAGGCGTTTCGTATTATACTTCCAATATCTGGAATTCTTCTTCAGGAAATTCTCGAATGGTCTGTGTTGTGGTGGTAATCCATAGGAATCAAAGTATTCTGCGTTGTGGTGACTCACAAAGAGAGCCACCCAATGTTCTCCTTTTCTGTGGTCTGGATCCGTGTTGGCTATCAAAGCCACTGGTCTGTGATCAGGTAATCTTCTTGGTAATTTGTTTCTTGAAAATACACCCAAACATATTCTCTTCAAACAACTATCTGATCGAAGTGCATTCTCTAACTGCAGCGTGTTCATGTTGAGTAATCGAAGATTACTTGTCTATTCTTATCCACTTCTATGATGTTCTGGAATTCTGCATACACCAGTACGTTGATTGTGGTTGGTAATGGGTTTTCGAAATGGACTTCTAGTCTCAAGTTTCCTCTCTTCACCAGATCGAAGTGTTGTCCATGTGATAGATCTGGAGTCAGGTCGAATACGAATAGGGTGTATCCATTTATGTACTCTTCTCGGCTGATGTGGTTTCCTTCATTCTCATACATTTGTCCAGTTCCTTGGAACAGAGTTGCATAACATCTCGCCACTTCTTGTTCGAATCTAGGTTGTAATGGTTTGGCTGGAATCTGCTGCCCATCCACGTACAATGCCAAGTAATTGATTTTGTAGTTCTTGAAATTATATGGATTCTTTGAAAAGTTTCCATTGAAAGCATCGTTGTCTACACATCCCACTACGATGCGTTTAGGTAGTTGGCCTAAAAATAAGTTTTCTTGTGTAATACTCAGATTTCCTTTCGGCACTGAAAACACCTTGGTTTCCACACGGTCAATAGGATATTTTGCAGTTGCTTTTGTTAGTGCTTTCTCGTGAGCCATTCTCACGAATGATTGGAGTCTCTCTTTGCGTACAAACATGGATACATCTAGAATTTTGATCTTGTATGTGGCGGTATCGGCCATCAATGCGAAAGCATCTTTGGCTCTATTCATTTTAACATGAACATTAACTCCATTCAGCAAGTAACGAGTTTGGAAAAACATGTCCAAATGTAATCTTCCAGTCATGTCCACGATTTTACTTTTCTCTATAAATTTCTTTCGAAGAAGAAATCCCTTGTTATCATCTGTCAAATCTTCCATGTGTCCGGCCGTATCCTTGTACCATAATGCATTAGTCAGTTGTGACTTCTTGGCAGCTGGTCCATAACTCAACAAAGTTTCTATGAAAGCTCTGTAATGATAAGTGTTGTTGGAAGGAGATACCAGTTTTTCATTCAAGCTGATATCGATTTGATTAAATAAGGAATGCATCCATAAATTGACTGGGCCCACTTTGGCATCGGGTGCAACTGATGCCCCATTGGAATCTACAACCGTTGCTTTAACATACAAGTATGTCTGTGCCAAATTCAAATAATCATCTCCTAATCCTGCAATGTGGAATTCTATTGGACCACTGTTTCCTATAGTCGCCAAAGGCCCGTGTTCTACCCATTGCCCATGTTCCACACTAGTCTGTGTTGGTGGTATGGAAAACAAGTCGAGTTCGCTGTTGACACACTCACAAGATTTTTCATTAATGAGAGACATCATGCACCGAGATGGTCTTGGGTCTGAACAGTTCTCCTTCTTTTTGTCGATTTGCTAGTTTTGCGTGGTGCGGGCCTTTTTATACTTTTCCTACCGGGTGGTTTTGAACCACCAACCACTTCATTCCAAGCTCCTGCACCAGCCTCTTTGACTCTTTTGATTGCTGCCTTTTTTACATTTTTCCCTTCAATGACATCTTCGGCAAAGGCTGCTCCTTTTCTCAATAACTGTTTTCCCACGGTCCTGGCTGTAGTTTTCAATAAAGGTAACACCATATTCTTCAGTCCTCCCAATATACTTCCCAAACCATATCCTCTCTGTATTTGAGCTCCAGAAAAAGCCGGTAGACCATTCCCAGCTTGTTTCGTGTAATATTCTTCATATAATTTGGACTTACAACAGTAAGTCATGTTTATGTGAAATGAAGAGATCTACGATTTCTGAAATGAAGTGTCACTGTCACTTTCCCGAACTCGAATGGTACTATGGCTCCTGTGTCACCCCTTATATACACCTGGACGGTACTGAAATTTTTTCGTTCTACTGGTACATAATACACATTCTCAAATGTTTTAGAGATGATATCCCCATATTTCCCACGTACGGGTACGATACGAAGAAGTGGTATTCTTGTATCTCCTACGACTTGGTCACGAACCAAGTCACAATATACATAGAGGGAATAAAATCCTTGGTTGACATCGGCAACTCTGGAAGAATTGTAAGTTCCTGATTTAAAAACACACTCATTAAATCCCAAAATATTTTGAAGAGTAGGGCTCAATGTGACCACGACTCCATCACGTACCGTGATACGAACTTTACCAGTCACTCTATCCAGTTCAAAAGCTACCTTATCGTGACGAGGCAAGAGTAATTCTTTAACACCATTGATAGCTCGTATCACATCAATGGGATCCGAATAACGACCTTCCTTGAGAGTAAGTCGGTAATTCTTTTTCGAAGACCAGAATACTGTAACGAAAGCTTCTTCTCCACGAATATTGAACCAAGTATTTGGATACTGAATCTCTGCCAGACCTACTTCCCATTCTCCCGTGAGATTCACTGGTTGTGATAACTGAGTGGTGTACGCAGTCAACGTGTTTTCTGGAAACACGTTCATAGAACTATTACTTGGTAGAGTCAAATAAAACATTACTTTTTCTTAATGGTTGGATTTGGTAACAAATATCCTATGCTACTACTCAAGAGAGCAGTCCACAACTTGCTGTCTGTGTTTTCGAGAGTAAGATTAACGACACTGGTAATGATGATGATATACAAAATGATTATTTGTGAAAAATAAGTTATCTCGCTCCTTGGAATTCTTTTACCAAACAGAGGCCAAGAACCGTTCGACCCTTCTTCCATTTTGAAGAAACTTCAGAGGTTCACTTCCTTTTATAGGTGAGCTGACTCTGTTTGATCCACGAATTGAACGAAGTTGGGTATCCCAACCATTTTACGAACAATTCCCTTTTCTTACCTCGACCACGCTTCTTCAGTACGTGTTCGATTTTGTAAATTGTTTTATGTGAAACTCGCTGAAGCTCTTCAGTGTAGAATGACCCTTTCAATATTTCTCCATTATCATCTTGTAACATGTATGTGACTGGATGTCCTTTCTTGATGGCTACTACTGTGAATAACTCTTTGGTCCAATTGGGCAAATAACCTTTCTCAAAAGTTTTCTTAACTTTATTGATTCTCACTCTGTCTCCTACTTGGTACTTTGGTGTCTTGTGTTTTATGGGTTGTCCATACAACCTTTGCCAAACCTCTTCTTGATTTTCAAAGTTCACGGCGATGGGGGCCATACCTATACTGCGATGATGAGAATGATTATATGATTTCACCAAGTTTTGAAGTGGAAAAGTTAGTGTATCATTCTTGGTAAAATATTTCCACATTTTGGTTTTCAAAGTTCTATTGAATCTTTCTACTATGGAACATTTTGTTTCCACATTTTGTGTTGTGAAAAAGTTGACTTTGTGATCTTTGAGAAAATTCTGAAATTTTCTGTTTAGAAATTCTTTGCCTTGATCAGTTTGTAATTTTTCTGGTTTACGACCTTGTTTGAAAATTTTACTAAAAGCTTTCACGATGGAATCACCAAGTTTGTTTTGTAATGGTATCACCCAAGCATATTTACTAAACACATCTATACATGTCAACAAAAATTTTATGTTTTTGTTGAATTTACTTATGTTTGAAACATCTACCAAGTCAGCTTGCCATTGTGCATCTATACCACTAACTATTACTTTTCTTCTACGAAATGTACGACGAACAGGTTTGTGAAGAGTGTATGTGTCTTGAGTCTCTAACCATTTTACAACGTGTTTGGTTTTATTCTTGGACGCTCTATGAAGAGCGTCTACACCACCAAAACTACCAGGCACTTCAGAATCATAGTACAATGCTTCCATGACTGCCTTGTTCAAGTGTCAACTCTATTTATACCTTTTTTTCGATCCACTTTGGCGTTTCTGTTTTCTTTGGTTGTTTTGGTTCCGACTTTATCGGTGCCTGTTTCATAAAATCCCAACGTTCTTTATGACCAATTAATTCTTGGGGTATGTTACTATCTCTCAAAGCTTCGGCCAACATTTCCCATCCCTTTGGTTGGAAAGATTTTCGTCTTCTAAGTAAATCGTTTAGAAGATCTGTTACATTCGACCCTACCACTGTTTGATCTTTGTAGACTAATTCACCCTTCTCATTCCAAGATATATTTGGGTCACTTCTAATACGATTCAACAACAACTTGCCCTTTCTCTTCATTGTCATAGGTACAGAATCGAGAATGTCTTCGTCTTTATTATCTTTCTCGAATTCGACTTTAATTGGTCGAGGAGCCATTACCTTTTGTTGAAATGTCAAGTATCTTTGTAAAATTTGATTATATTGAGTCATCTTTTCATCAGCCGAAAGAAAAGGGGCATCGAGAATATCTCTCATTTCGGTATCCAGTGATGAAACAGCCAGTTCATTCGGTTGTCTTGGAGTCTCTTGTAGACGTTCCAATAACCTTGGTTCTACCAAAGCCATCTTCTTTGCATATTCCATCATCCAAATATACCTTTAACAGCACCCAATAGTACAGGAGGTAGCAATGCCCCCAAGAATCCCCCTTTCTGCAAGATTTGTCTCCTCTTTTTGTCAGATGTACCTTTGTTTGCCACTGCCCTCACCAGTTGTTTCTGACGAACGAGTTTGGTTCTCTGAGCTTTGGTCAAAGGTACTGCTCCCTTCAGTATATTCGAGGCACAGTCACACAAACAAGTTATCAATTCTTTGTCTGCATGTTTTAGTATGGATTTGACGAGTGTGGGTTTCGATTTAATAAGAACCTTGAGAAGAGAGATGTTGCGCTTGAGACGGTCAGACATGCTTCTGACTCGAGTCAGACTTGTTGCTCCCCTTTTATACTTTTCGGAGGTACACATATTGGGTTTCCCCAGGAAAAATTTGACTTCTTAATCTCATGTGTTCAGGAGTATCTTGTTTGAGATCTATTAAAAGGTAACCATATGGTGTCGACGTGGCATCTTCGAAAACTTCTCTCAGAAACTTGGAATGACCAGGATACATCTGTGCTGCCAAGTGTGAGATCTGAGAACGATCCCTAGGATTTTTAAACAAGATCATGTAATGACTATTGAGAGCTACAGTCCTATGGACTTTATTTTTATCGAAAAAATTTTGAACAATGTAGATCACACTAATGTTACGGCGATGACTACCTTTAGTAAATAATCTAGACACTCGAACATCTGCATCGAGCATCAGATCATCCAATATGACTAAACTATCAGATTTTAATTCTTGAGGGAGACCCTCTACGAATTCTACTTGGGGTAAAGTATTGTATAATGGTTGCCATTCACTGTAACACCAAATGATGTGACTTGGGACAGGTGATATAATATTTTGAATGTTTTGAATAACCCGATTTACAAAGGATGATTTACCACTACCCGTGGGACCACACAATAAACAAGTGAATGGATGCTTCCAACGAGGATCCATCTTTGTTGTTCTATGTGGGTACTACTTCCCTTTTATACCTTTTGGGGAGGTGGCCCCCACTGAACGTGGGGACTACTCCCCTTTTATACCTTTTGGAGAGGTGGTCAATATGAACCGTCATCCAAAAAATATTTAAAATTGGTGGCCCTCTGACTTACTGGCTGGGGACAGTTTAAGTTTGTTTGATATTTGTCAAGAAGATAAACATCAAATAACTTAAGCGTCATTACCACCTTTTTTTCTTGTTTCTTCATTTTATACTTTTTTTCTTCTTTTTTCTTCTTTTTATAAAAATTTACAACATCTATTTACATCTTCAATTAGAATCCAATTGTAACAGGTTTCTTGATGGTCATAAATTCAATAACCAAATCCATAATACAACGTTTCTGTTCATTTGTGAGAGGTTTCTCGAACATATCTTCATATTCTTTCTGTACTGGTGGTGGATTCATTCCAGAAGTATTATGGTGCCACAGTAGATGAACATCATTCTTGTTAACTCTTTCAAGTGCGTCACTAAAACATGTTATAATCTTCTCTTCTTCAGACATCATTAGGCATACATTATGCTGAATCTGACTTGGGTGATCGACTGTACATCCATAGCATTTTTCTTTCATTACAGCGTTAATGTTCTCTTCGACATAATGAGCATATGCCAAGCAAAGTTCATGCTGCAAGCGAACTTGCCTGAGTTCACTATCAATTTCATCAACGATCAATGGTCGTGGTTGGGTTATTCTCACTGTGATCTTCTTCTTCTTCAAAGGTGGTTCTTGATTTGGTTTTTTGAAGTCTTCATGGTTAGTAGGTTTAGTGTCTTCAGTTAAAGTTGTTTGTTGGGTTTTGATGGCTGCATCTACTTCTTCTATTTGAGATTTCAAGGCATTCCATTCTTCTAAAGATAGAGCAATACCAGTCTTCGTAGGATAAGGTTTCTGGTCTTTTCCCTCAAAGTATCTTCTGAGATGAATCTTCAGTTCACCCTGGTACTGGGTGACGTTAGCATAAGTCTGCTTGGTGCCAATTCGGAACATCTTCTCTGGTCAATGGTTCGATCGTGAATGATGCCAAGTCCATGCTTTGCCTAATCTTATATATCTTTGACGGACGTGATTGAAAACATCACCCAGTTGAACAAATTTTGATTGAGTTTTTGATTCTTGGTTGGGGTTTGTGTTTGTTTCCTATAGGATTATAGGTTAAAGTTGGAAAATTTAGAAAATTAGTATAGAAAGTAATGGGAAAGAAACACAATGAGAATACAGAAATTTGATTGGTTGATTAACTTCGATCTGATTGGTCAGTTTGGCGATCAAACTGCAATCTTGATCCTTAAACTGTAGGATATGGCCCTCTGCATTTTATACTGGCTTGGGACAGGTCAAGCTACAAACCTCTGTCCAATGGAGATAAGTCAAATAGCTCGAGTGCATTCCCACCCCCTACAGTTCGTATCCTCTTTGAGGGAATTTTTTTTTGTTCATCAAAAAAGAAAACGAAAACAACATGTCCAACTTAGCAATTTAGTTTTTCTATCATAAAAATTTCTCATTTCTTTTAAATATTCACAACAGAGAATTTCTTAGTAATGATGATGATGATTTATTCCTTTGGTTATACAATAGGGGTAGCCTAAAAGACACCAGGAATCAACTTTAAAAAAATGAAATGAAACTAAAAAGTAAAGAAGTATCATCTGGTTCCAATAGGTGTAACCTAAAAGATACCATGAATCAACATGTCTTTTAAAATGAATGGAACTAAAAAGTTTTGAATGAAACTAAAAAGTTTTGAATGAAACTAAAAAGTAAAGAAGTATCATCTGGTTCCAATAGGTGTAACCTAAAAGATACCATGAATCAACATGTTTTTAAAATAAATGGAACTAAAAAGTTTTGAATGAAACTAAATTTTGAATAAAGAAGTATCATCTGGTTCCAATAGGTGTAACCTAAAAGATACCATGAATCAACATTTTTTAAAAATAAATTGAACTAAAAAGTTTTGAATGAAACTAAAAACTAAAGAAGTATCCTCCACTTCCAATAGGGTTAGCCTAAAGTATATCAGGAACATGATGATGATAATGATGAAAAAACTCTCTGTATTAGAATAAATAAAAAATTGAAAAAATCTTTACACTAGAAAAAATGTATTGCCTTGTAAGACTTGCCATTTAGAATTTTTTTTTGAAGACTGCCATATAGGACTTTATGAGGACTGCCATATAGGACTTTTTACTTTGTGAAAAACTTGCCATAAAGGACTTTAGAGAATGCCATAAAGGACTTTTTACTTTGAGAAAAAACTTGCCATATAGGACTTTATGAGGACTGCCATAAAGGACTTTAGAGAATGCCATAAAGGACTTTAGAGAATGCCATATAGGACTTTATGAGGACTGCCATAAAGGACTTTAGAGAATGCCATAAAGGACTTTTTACTTTGAGAAAAAAACTTGCCATATAGGACTTTATGAGGACTGCCATAAAGGACTTTAGAGAATGTCATATAGGACTTTAGAGAATGCCATATAGGACTTTATGAGGACTGCCATAAAGGACTTTAGAGAATGCCATAAAGGACTTTAAAAATTTGATGAGCCTAATATGATTGAGTAGACCACCTAAAAACCATTTCGGTTTTTTTTTAGGAATTTTTTTTTTGATCAACTAAATAGAACTTTTTTGTAGGCAAAAGCTAGACTTGGTTCAGGTTGTAGAAAAATATGACACTCACTCAATTGTTTCTTCTTTAAATCTCTAGTGGTATGGTACTAACTCCATCTTCTAAAACTCTTCGTTTTGGGTAGAAATATGATAGTCCATCTCTGCTCTGCTGGTAGGTATACATAGTGTTGTCATTCATCACAAATCCTCGGTTGATGCCAGATCCACTTTGTTGAGTCTTCAAAACTTGCAAATATCTGTCTTTCGTCAAATCATTGTGGCGTTTGCTGATTCCCTTACAACTGAATTTATTGGTGGCTCCGAAACAATAATATGTTTTACTACACAGTCCAACAATGCCGGTTCCTTGCCATTCTACCTTAAACAAGCCTGGAGTTCTCCTGTCAAAACGCTTTCTTTCTTGGCAGCATGAGGGTGACAGCCATTCTTTGCCTTCTAATTTGGTTTTCACATAATCATCTCTGTGGAAATCACAACACTCTGATGGAAACCACTTGTGATTCTCTTTGTAAAATTCTACTCTCTTCTCTGGTTTCACTAATTCATCTATGGATGGTGACGAGGTACATATATATGCAGAATCTGTGTCCATTTCAGCATATTCGAAATCTTGGCGGTTAATAAAAGTATCGATGACATCATAATAGAACTGAAGCATCCGGAGTTTCGCATACTGGTAAACAAAGAATCCGATGTGAAGTGGCAGATCCAACTTGATGGTCTTCTTGTTGAGTTCGACTTCGTATAATGTATCATCTAATGGATTCAAGGCTCTGAAGGACATGTCATTTACAGCTTTGGTAACTTCTTCGTCGTTGCAATAGCACACACGTCGATGCTTCTCTTTGTTGGTGACGGTTTTGCCATATCCAGAATTTCCCAACAGCTTCATGGTGTCGGCAACGATCGACTTGTCAGGGTCAACATCTCCTTGTCTTCTTGCTTCAGATACTTCATCTCCAAATTTTTCAAAACATCTTCTTGGTTTATATTGGATAACTTGATAGACGTGATCAACTTCAATACCATGCTGGAGGTACCACTGCAGTAAAGGGGTTGCAAATAACATTTTCTCCGCTCCATAGCTTCCGATCAAACTTCTACGGGGTTTCTTCATGATTCCATTCTTCTCGGCAAAGGCCTTCATGTGTTCACCAATATCATCTATGGAAATATCTGTATTCTTGAAGATAGGTGTCATCTCTTCAAAGTACTCTTTCAGGTGATCTGGTACATGTATATCACATTCGACTAAACCAAACAGTTCACCGGACTTCACTTTGTTCATTATTTCTTCCTCTGTCATCGCACCATCTATTTTGTCTGAAAAGTTCTCTTTCAGGAAGGCTTTGAGTGTGGCATCGGTCTTCTTCATCTCTCTCCACTCACACTCCCAGATTTCAATAAGTTTATAGCCCAAATCGGTGATGTACTTTGCATTGGTACGGGTGTCTTGTAGCAGTTCTTTCATCGGTTTATCTCTGACTTCATTATGGATGATAGGAAGGCCATTCTTATCTTTCATGCAGGTATGTCCGTGCCAGAAGCAGCCATGGAACTGGTATACAGTCTGTGTCTCTTTGCACCAACCATCAACAGGCAACTGTCTTCGACCAATCATTTTTTCAGCTCCGTTAAACTGATGTCTGATGTGGATGTCATCTCTCATGGATAAAAACTCTAACCATTGTTCAGCCATTTTACCATACTTCATTGGATGTTCTGGTTTAAACTGGTTTTCTTCACGACGTCTAATACTCCAACCCGTTGGCATCTCTTGCATTAGGCACCAAAGATATAATGCATTCGCATCAAAGCCTATAATACTTCCACATGGTTTTGCTTCTTTGCCATATTTTGTTTCTCTGATTCGGGTAACATCTTTCTCGTGGTATCGGTTGAAGATAATTGAAGGTCCACCAACGATATTATCTTTCACCAAGTGATGCAAGTCTTTATTCTTCTGGTTAAATAATGTGAAGTAAGTGTCATCATTCATGGTCTGGAACAGGTATTTCAACGTGAGGCCCGGAACACTGATACCATCTTTAAACATGTCGATGTGGCGTTCTTGGTAGAAAGCAAACTGCTTGTCAACTGCTTCAAGGAATGGTTTTACATCTCGGTTATTATACCAGATCAGAAAATCACGGAAAGTTGTCATCTCCAGGTCGTTCCATACATGCTGGCAGTACTGGTATTCTTCATTGGATATATTTTCTTTCTTGAGAGAACTGTAGAAGGCTTCATGGTCTGGTAGGTGGTCTTGATCCAATTTGTTCAAGCTGTCGATCCATTCATATGGTAAAAATCCCTTTGTCACGGAGCAGCCAAATGCTTTCAAAAACTTGTCATAGCTGAATCCTGGAGCGAGGTAGTTGCAAATATCAACAAACTTGAAAGATTCTGTCGAGACGCACATGTAGTTATTCGATTTCTTCACTGCAAACTTGAGTGGATTCTGTCTCTTCAGGTATGTCATCAGTTCACGCTTGACTACATTCATATCATATTTTCCAGAGTTGAATCCGATGACGGGCATCTCTTGCAGATAATCTTGAAATTTCTTCTCCAATTTTTGTAAAGGGTGCATCTTGGATGTATCTTCTCCAGTAGCTCTGGCTTCCGCTTCCAGCGTTTCATCAATTTTCTGTCTGAGTTTAAACAAGGTCCAAGCATGGTAGGTCTGCATCAGTTGGCGGCAATGAGATGAAATAGCAGTGAGGTATGTCATCATTTCTTCAACAAGTTCTTGAGAATTTCCATTTGTAATAAAACATTTCGGTTCTTGGTATTCTGGAACATTACTACATATGCTCACACTCAATGGTCGGTGTTCTGCTTCCCATATCAGTTTATCACTGTCAGCAGGTAGACTGGATTTGACAAAGTAACTTTCAAAATCAAACGTTGCACGGTATGGATAAAACTTCTTCTCTTCAGATACTTCTATACCTTCATCTTCTAACAGATCAAATATGGACTGGGATGGATGGTATACACCGCCAACATACTGGTAATTGACTTCATCTGTACAGGTTTTCTCGTGACGATTTATTGCCCAGGAGGTCTTCCATAGTTTGCCGCATTTGCGGCATTCAAAGGATTTGCAGTATTGGTCTATATCGATGATGTAGCTAAAATGGTTCTTGTAAACGTTCACATACATGGTATCTTCATACTTTCTGTGAGATCTCTGTACTAATTTGGCAACAATTTGGTCATCATCATTCTTGACAAGTTCATATACTTGGATATTTACTTCAAAACATTTCTCCAAGTCAGGTAATTCGGCTAAAGTTACTCCACGGAACTCATTCTTTGGCTTCTGGGTATACTTGTTGTACATGGCATCTGTTGTTTTATTCAAATTGTCTGTTATGGAACCACTCCATAAAGCTAAACAGCGGAAAATACACAGGTTGTCTTCATAGGTAAAATGGCGAGCTCTATCTTTCACCAAAGCATTTACTGCTTTGTTCTGGAGAATGTAGTCAGGAAGATCTTCTACCATTCCAATTGGGTGGTCTTTCAGCTTGTTCACATAAAATGTGACGTTGGTAACTCTCTCCACAAGCCATTTGGTGTTGGGTCGTTTTAATTTGGCCCATTCTAGGATATCTTCTTCCATGACATCATCAAGGAATTCTTCAAAGTCTTCTTGGCAGCATACAAGTTGTGGAACATCAAGTACCCGGGCGTTGTTTTGTGATGGATGGTAATACTTCAGTTCATTCGTTTCATTGTGTCGCAGGATAAAACCAAAACTCAGATTAATTTTAAATCTTAGCTGTTGTGGCAGAAATATGGTAGTCATCAATTCATCAGTCATCATCTTCAGGTTCACATCATTGATCCGGTAGTTATATTGGTCCTGGACTCTTCTGTTCATCATGTGGCGAGTTCTAATAGAACTCCAGTTATCTTCGTACACGGTCAATATCTCATCTGGCTCTTCTTCAGACATCATATTCTTTTCAAACTCCATTGGGTCAACATCATAATGGGTGGTCGTCGTGGTCCGTGGTTGTTTTGGTGGTCCTCTCTTCGGTTCATCAGTCTTCCTTTTCGATGGTACAGGAACTGGTCGGTGGGCAACGCTCTTGTGTCGATTAAAATGGAGTAGTTGGTTGAACTCCTGGCCGCATTCCATACATGTATATATCTCCAAACATTTCTTCAGGTGTTGATCTAGCTTCTGCTTGGAAGCATAACTCTTGTTGCAGTTGGTACAATCGTGGGTCTTCTTCTCTTCGGCGGCGTGCTGGGTGCGTACATGGCGATTCCGGTTCCGACGGTCCGTAAAGGTCTTCCCACACTCTTCACAGGCGTAGACATCAGTTCTGGTAACGGCAGTAGCAGCTTCAGACATCTTCATAAATTTTTTTGCAAAGGCAAAATTGCTATAGAAAACTCTCTAGCGATGTGTTCAGTTCGAAGGATCGAAACAGAATGACGCGACGTTATTCTTCTCCGGAATTTATTTAGACGTGACGGACGTTTTTGAAAACGTCACGACGTCGCAACGTTTTTTCATCGATATTTTCATTCTCGATGGGTGTTTGTGTTTGTTTCCTATAGGATTATAGGTTAAAGTTGGGAAATTTAGAAAATTAGTATAGAAAGTAATGGGAAAGAAACACAATGGGAATCCAGAAATCTGATTGGTGGATTAACTTCGCTCTGATTGGTCAGTGTAAAAACATCTTGATCCTCATTAATTTTATTATTTAAAATCATGTAGTTAGGGGGGTCATTTAAAGAAATTGCTAAATATAGACACTAACAATTAGTTAGGGGGTCAGTTAAGGATGTTACTAAAAATAGAATTTATAAAAATATAGTTCCAAGTAGAAGCAGAGGAATTCTGGGTAAATTTGTCCTATAGCACTACGTGCTATTCTTAATAAGGAAATAACACGTCATGGGATCCAAAAAATGGGCACATTACTCCACTTCAAACGAACACACCCCATCGGTATTACGTGCTACTCTTAATAGGGAAAATCCGAACCAGAAAATTACTCCACTTCAGTCGAATGCACCCCTTGTACCCCTTAGTACTATAGCACTACGTGCTAAACGGATAAAATGGGGAAATAAAGTCAATTTCGGTGATTTTGGGTGGATTTTGGTGATTTGGATGGATTGTCGGGTTGTTTGTGGTAATTAGATTTACTCTTCTACAAAGGAACACACCCTCCGAACATACCCCGTCCTATTACAGAACAATTGGGTAACATAGCAATCACGTGCTACCATAGAAACCAAGATGGCGGCCTCCAGTATACAAAATGGCCGACGGAAACACGTATCACCCTAACAACACGCGCTGCGCATGCGCACTCACACCACGTATCACTATGGGGATGACGTCACAACATGGCCGCTCACGCGGGTTACCATGACAACACAACATGGCGGCACTAGGTCACGTGACATGACGTCACTTCCGGGGTCATCCACCGGGGTCATCCAAACTTTCCCTCAAAACCACATTACATACTACTAACGCGGTATATCAACAATGGCATCGAATCCGAAACTAATCGGAAGCAGTGCGAAACACTTTTCGTGAAATCACGTTTTTCTTCATTAATTACTTAATTACCAGGCACGTCGTTGCAGGCTGCGTGTACAACACGCAGCATAGGTACCGGAGTGCAGTGGTCACAAGTTACATTTCTACTTCAGTACTGATAAAGTGGAGCGCGGGATTTCCGCGCACCACTTTAAAAGCTCTATTGTAACAACGTAACTTGTACACGGCAGATAAGCATGTCGACATGCTTCATTTCCACGGCATGATTCTGCCGATAAAAGACAGTTATTTGCCATCGTTCCCTCGGAAAAAAACTTGACATGAGTTACCGCAGTCGAAAATATACGAACCGAATTCGATGCCGATTGCGAATAATTTTTTTTTATTCATTGGGTTTAACGGCACTTTCGACAGCCATGGCTGCTATATTTCATTTAAGAAGTTATTATTATTATTTATTTATTGGTGTTTAAGGTCATATACTTACGAACAATGGCTAATCATGACCGTGACAGTTTTACGGGTGACGGAAGCCGGAGTACCCGGAGATATCCACCGAGCAACGGCGAGCATCTGCCAGACTCCCCAACGTACTAACTGCGCACAAGCAGGGTTAGTTAGCACTGGTTGAAGACTAGTGCACCATCGACGAGCAGTACGCCTTAGTCCACGGAGCCACCACACCCCCGCTCCTGATTCATGCCATCGATAACGTTATGGAATAGAATCTTGGAAGCATCGCACGCAATGCCCTACTCCACATTCCAGTCTCAACGGGTTAGCCCTTTGAAGCCGAGCGGCCGTTTTCCGGTCAGGAACATGATACGTCATAATTCCATTAAATATGATGAATGCTAAGTGCAGGTGTGTGGTAGACCAATTAATATTTTCAACGTGCAGCCCCAAGGCTGCACGTTGAAAATATTAATTGGTTTACCCCGAAATGATGAACATGGACTCGAGTTGCTGTCATTGAACTAATATGGAAGATACCATAAGGGTTAATCCTGTACGCAAATTGCAAATGCGTTTTGTTTCGATCGATTGTGGGTTAATACTGTACGCTGCATTACAAATGCGTTTTGTTTCGATCGATTGTGGTCTTTCTTTGGAACGCGATAACTTTCCACGTCTTTAACCTGGAAAGAATGAACACATCTAACCATTTCAACTGAGCACACATTCAGAACCAACGAAATGAATGACAAAACATGCTCAGCATGTGCATAAATGACCATAATCTTTCGTAAAATCCATCAAACACGGTGAAAATCAGATAAAATTATAACTCAATATTATTTGGCCAATGCGCATTGGTGAGTACTAATCGGATAATAATACTTTTAATTCTATTTGTGTGAAATTCTATAAATATTCCCGGTTACGGAAATAATTATCCAATAAATTATTACTTCTCCAATCGTTGACTCGGAGTGAATTGGTTCGGTGTATTGAAATATTGTAAAAGGTTTCTGTGTAACCTTTCATCTGATAAAGTTTGCTCTAAATATTGACATTTTTGCAAAACACTTTCAACGCGGTATGTACACCTACCAACTCTCATGCAGTGTGGCGCGAGTCTCGTGTAGCAGAGGCATTGCGAAGATGGTCGAGTGGGGTGGGGGAGGGGGGGTGTAACCCTGATTTGTCCCATCTGGGGTATTTTCAACACAGGGTAACGACCAGATATGGAAGTAAAGGCTTGAAGAAGTTCTGATATGTAACACATTAAAAAAGAGCAGTGTTGGGCACTCCCTAATGTATACACGACCTCTTCAAAATGCACTACATCACTACACGCTAAAAACTAAAGTGTTAAAAACTACACTTGAAGTGCTGTATTTAACACTTACTAAGTGCTGAACTAGCACTTTGTTCAAGTATAGATATTCCAGAACTTTCGAGCCTGATCCGCGTCATCAGTGTTGTGTCCTTTTAATTATGTACCCACCAAGCGCAAATCAAATTATGGACGATTCTGGAAGAACCACCAATGCTAGACACATGGGAAGTGCCATCCATTCAAGTTTCAGATGTCTGACGATTGTAATGTCTAAGTGCTTAAAGCATTGCACTTTGAGTGTTAAAATCAAACCCTAAGAGTTAGAATGGGTTTAACACCTTAAAAGTGTCAGATTTAACACTTTAGTTTTTAGTGTGTGTGTTTTAGCATTATCATTGTATTTATAAAAGAAAATTGATATAATTGGACCAACGTCTGAGTATGCCTTGCATGTTGTGTTTGCCGAACATTTTACCACGATCGCCGTGCACATTCAACGTTACGTGATACACTAAAGACACTGAGAAATGTTCAACGTGCACCAAGTGTAGAATCTGGATTACACGAAAGATCGTCATTATTATAAGAACTCATCGCATCTGATTGGGCGTTACGCGCCCGAGTTACGCTATGACGTGCATGAAATGTTATCAGACCGCCGAAGGTGATATTTTTCTGTAGAAATATCAACTTCATTCACTTAACCCTTTACCCAACGTAACGGCCAACTATTCACAAAAATCGCCAATTAATTTTCTTTATTTTTTTCATTTTTTGTCTCAAACACGCAGGTTATGACCCCTCTTTGGAACGAGCTCGTCGAGCTCGTTCCAATGAGGGGTCTTAACCTATGTTTTTGAGACAAAAAATAAAAAAAATAGTTATTGAAGAATATTTTTGCAAGTGTCGTCTGCTTTTCGTGATAGGTAAAGGGTTAATTCAAGTTTAATCGTGGTACAGTATAGTCGTCGTGCACTGGTCATTAGCTACGTGTGGGTAGTGATATTCACGCATCCGTTCAGCAGGTTATAAAATCATCATTAGCAAAATTTTAATTAATGAAGTATCGGGTTGTACTCTGTACTTCTTAAATTAAATTTTGGATCATTATTCCTGTAATTAGTGTTTGAAATCAAATATTATTGCGTCCGTGGAACTATTGCCCACCGTGAAACGTGACCAGTCCACGGCGGCCGTACTGTGTAAATACAGAACACAATTCGGGTTCATCTTCAGCGCTCGTGAAATACAGGAAAAACTCCACCTCGGATTGTTGATTCCAGTCCCCCGTACTTCACCCTCGTTATCATCTGTCTTTATATCCAATGCTGTTTGAACATATTATTGTTATACTGGTTTCCAGTTTTAGCCATAAAATCTCATAACTTGGCCATAAATAAACTAAAGATATTGCAGGGAAGCTAAAGATCTATCTATAGTAACAGTGACCTTGTATCTAGGCCTATCGACCCCAAACACGATCCCAATAGCCGACATCTTCTGGGCAAGCCAGAAAATATGCAATCTGTCGTTTGCAGAATGAGGTCCCCAAAAGGTGAATTTGCTGATGCTATCTATCCCGCACAGAGAACTGAAATCCTCCAAATTATCCTCTGTGTGTCCTTTTATGTTTAGCTCTGAGACCTCAATTCAGAATGAGGTCCAGAGAGGGTAAATTTAGTGATGCTAGCCTGCTGTGCAAATTCAGTCTTTTGGGTCCTCATTCTGCAGATGATAGTCTGCATGTTTCCAGGCTTGCTTCTGGGCAGTCTGTGTATGAAGTTATAGTTTGGTATGCAAAAGCAACTAAAGTTATTGCACGAAAACTAACAACAAAAACCTTTGGAGTTTGACCTATTGACCCAGATGCAATCTCAATCACCTGCACCCTTTATACCACGGCTGCTGTGCGTATTCAATACGCGATAGAATACGGAGACTGGGAAATGTGCCAGATACATCAATGCGCGAACAATCTGTATTACTCGTAAGAACGTCATGTCAGAACGCATTTGATTGGACGTTACGCGTTTGAGTGGCGTTATGATGTCCATTGCTTCGACACAAAACAGTGTCAAGCAAGAAAGTTATCTGACCGAGGAATGTGTTATTTATCTGTAAAAATATCAACTCCATCCATTAAATTCAAGTTTAATCGTGGTACAAATACAGAACACAACTCAGGTAGAGTGCGGGAGGACAAGAATGAATTACCCATGTTGGGAGTTTTTCCTGTACAGACAAAACTTCACCACAGGTCGTTGATACTAGTCCAGCGTAATCCACCCTCGTTGTGTTCTGTTTTAACCCTTTACCTAACAATGAAAAGCAGACGACACTTGCAAAAAGTATTCTTGAATAACCAATGTTTTTCATTTTTTGTCTCAAAAACATGGATTATGACCCCTCGTTGGAACGAGCTCGATGAGCTCGTTCCAACGAGATATCATAACCTATGTTTTTGAGACCAAAAAATGAAAAAATAATGAAAATTAATTTGCGATTTTTGAGAATAGCGCTGGCCGGTTTTGACCGTTACGTTGGGTAAAGGGTTAATATACAATATGTGAATAAAATTATGCTTTCCTGCGCTAGTTTGATCTTGCTAGAAATCGTATTCCTTTCAGGACAAGAGATCTGAAACTTGACATTATGAAACACATAGAGTCGGCCATACAAATGGAGATCTGCGGTACGTAAGTTGGGGCCGAGAGAGCCGAGCATGGCCATTTTGGAGTAAACTAAACGAGAAGTTTGGAAGTCGTTGCGACACGAATACAGCATGGTCAGCTTTTATCTTCACATTAGTGGATAAACGACCTGGTTATCTCCCATGAAATTGTCGTTTTGAGGATTGGAAATTAGCAAAACGAAACTGGGGAAAGTTTTACAATTCATAAGATAAAATAAAATGTTCAAAAGTTACATTACAGTCAATAAATTTAACTCTAAGGCCGTTGAAAGACGCTTACTTCAGTATACTTGAGAAAGTAAATGGGGATAAGCGACTCAGACTCATACGTGAAGATTACTGGTGTATGAAATTGGAAACGAGAAAGGGGGCAGGATTTAACGCACGGAACAATAAAAATTACATTCGCTGACGCTTTAATTACGTAAAGGGTGATTCGACGTCTAACGTCCTTTCTCTGCCTTCAATGTGAAATTTGCATCCAACCGAGTATGTAGTGTTTTCTGAAGCTAACAAACCTGATGAAGGCCTTTGGCCGAAAGCTTTTAATAGAGCAATTTCTTCATTTATTACTTTGGTCCCTTTATCTGGACTTTATGAAACAGATTAATTCTAAGGGTTTGGGCGTTTCATATAAAATTGGAATTTTGAAATGTTAACAAATTTGTATCATCGATGTGCGATTCATTTCACAAATATGAGGCATTTTCAGTCGATTGGTATAAAAATGCAGAGCCTGTTTTTGACTATTCTCTGTTGGAACACATTTAAAAATAAGAAAATGGCGTTTCCACAATCTATTTATGTAACTATTTCTCTATTCACAATATCCATACTGTGCGCATCGTGACATATAATACAGACACTGTCCTGAATATAAAAGTCTCGGTTAAAGATTTGCTATTTTTTCCTCAGAAGAAATAGCATTGCAAATTACTGTAAAAACACATGCACTAAACAAAAGGTCAAAGTGGACACTTAGTGTTGGTAGGTGTGATGCTGATAGATAACACTATCCCTGAACTATTTGCTTCTAACAGGTTTGCCACAAAATCCAAGATTCCTTTTGTCATTTTTAATAAATGAAACAACAGACAGCTCGGAGAAAAGGTAGAAAATAAAGCCAGGTTTCCTGTTGTTAATTATAATAAACGAAAACAACAGACTGCTCTCAGAGCTGTCTGTTGTCTTCGTTTATTAAAAGTAGCAAAAGGAAACTTGGCTTTTACTACAAGCTAATTAGAGGCAGCTACTTCACAGATAATCTGCCATTACGAATATCTTTGAGTTTTAAACCTACCAACACTGCAGTGTCCACTTTGGCTCTTTGATTTTCGAATCTGAGTTTACAGTAATTTGTAAGTTTTTGTTCTTCCCGGGAATAAAATTAGCAAATTTAACCTCCTAGACTTTGAAATTAATGGAAAGGACTTGAGCTGAAAAGGTTAACCGGATAACCGGTTTGAAGCCGGTTATGTACCTAACTGATTTAAAAAACGTAAACCGGTTATCCAAAATATCGATAGCGATCGTCATTCCACGGTTAAAACGTAGTAAATATGCCGCTTCTCATTTGAGATAGATTACTCCTCGAAGCAGCGCTGTATATATTGAGAAATAATCGACTTTGGCGTTCAAGGCTTCGTTAATGATCGGCAATTTCCATAAGTTCTGAGTAACCGCAGAAACTATTCCGTAGTATGTATACAAACGAACGTTGTCGAGTACTCGACAACGTTCGTTTGTATACACACTACGGAATAGTTTCTGAAAATATTGCTTTCCAATTCCTATAGTTTTGATCCCAGATTAGGTGAAATAATGGCTACGGTTAACCGGATATTATCCGGTTATAGCTCTCGGTTAGTCGGTTGTGAAAATGAGCCAACCGTTTCAGCACTAGAAAGGACAGTGTATGTATTTGCGCACAATGCTGATATACTGAACAGAAAAAAAATACAGAACGCCAAAAGATGGTGAAAACGCCGTTATCTTATTTTCAAGTGGCTTTCAACAGAGAATAATGACGGATTAACTGTGAACTAGTTGCTTCCAATTGACTTGCCATAAAACGCCAAATTTCTTTTTTGTTACTTTTAATAAACGAAAACAGCAGAAAAACAAAAGGAAACTTTCTTTATTTTCTACTTGTGTCAAAAGTGTTTCCCCAACAACTACTTGCTTCTAAATTGTACCTTGCTTACTCATCTAATAATTTCAGGGGAGGTAACTTTATAGAAAGTCAAGTTTCACGACGACACGTATGATACCTCTGGCATCGTCCTTATTACATGTGTAGTTATGTTCGGAATTCTCTTTAGTATCTGCGTAGCGATATTTTAAAAAACCTAAACGCCGAAAACGCGCTGTGATATTCATCTAAACTCATTGCGAAATATGAACCTTTTTCCGCGGAGATATGTTCTTATATATTGTGACAACAGATATCGAAAAATATTCGTGAGCCATTCCCCGCTATATTATAAGGTGTCATAAAATACAATTGGCAGTCATGTGAAAAATGCGCTTTACCATTCTTTTTCACATAATTTTCGGTAGACAAATTCGCTGACAGCTACAAGCCTCAACACCTATAAAAGTGTTTGAAAAATATAAATGGAAATTTATTAAAACAGCCGCACCTTAACTACATTCCCACGCAATGAGTGAAATAAAGAGTGAATCACTGCGCGTGACAGTTAGTAAAGGTGTTGCTGAAAGCTCTTGAGTCAAGAATTTAAATATCTGATTGTGGGGAACGGTAGATCTTTGATTCTGTTCCAACAGCCACAACCTCTTAGTAAGAAATTGGCAAAACTGAGGATGGGGGTGTTAAAGCTGATCTTCCAGAATCTGATGGCTCAACTCCCGACTGACTGATATTCCAACTACATCATCAATGCGTGCCATCGTCGAAAGAATGGCTTTTTACACTGGAACATATTTTCGACCCAAGGAACGGAAAAATCGGCATCCCTATCAAAGATAAGATGGATCGCTCCATGTTTACCCATCTAGTCACAGTCTGTTCGTGCGTTCTCTTTCCTTTTGGGGGTGGCAGGTAGACAGCCAATCTGGCTATGCCACTTCCCACGGTATGCCATTTGTTACTCTTGTATAATGTTTATTTCTGTTAACATCTTACATACAGTACGTGGAGACTGTATTGTCACTAAATCACCTGTAGAGTGGAGATTCCACCCAAGCAGTAATTGCAAATTTGTTGCAAACCGTAACAAGCATAAGCAAAGTTTCAGCCAATGGACCTCCGGGTTAAACCCGGAGGTCCATTGGCTGAAACATTGCTTGTGTTTTTAGTCGATATATTCAAAATTTTAAAGTTATAGTTTGGGTGATAACTCCACTCCACAGGTGATTTAGTTACAATCCACTCTCCACGTACTGTATATGTATACCGTGAATAAAGAATATGAATCTGCCTTGATGATGCAGTCGGGATTACAATTAACAAAAACACCTAAGATGTCTTGGACATTTATTAGTGACTATAAATAAAATATAATTTAGTGGTCGTGACACAACTATTTATTTATTTATTTATTTATTTATTTATGTTTAAGGTCACATATTTATGCACAATGGCTAATCATGACCGTGACAGTTTTACGGGTGGAGGAAGCCGGAGTACCCGGAGAGAACCACCGAGCAACGACGAGCAGCTGCCAGCTCCCCAACATCAGAACTCCGCACTGCAGCACAGGCAGGGTTAGATTGGTTGAAGACAGGCGTACCATCGACGTGCAGTACGCCTTAGTACACGGCGTCATCGTGCTCCCACATGGGGAATGGGGGTGAAGTGTCTTGCCCAAGGACACAACGCGGTTGCCGCAGGTGGGATTCGAACCGAGGACCTCTCGGCTTGCAGCCTGCACCTCTACCTACTGAGCCACCGCACCCCCCGTTACACAACTTCTTATTTAATTACAGTACGACCACCGTGGACTGGTCACTACCACGGGTGGGCAGTATTTCCACGAACGCATTAATATTAGATTGCAAACACTAATTACAGGAATAATTATCAAAAATCAAAACAATTAATTAATGAAGCACCGGGTACCACCCGGTGCTTCATTAATTAAAATTTTGCTGATGATTTATATTACCTTGTAAACGCATGCCTGGACCTCACTGCCCCTGCTTGGATTACGACCTGCCCACGACGACTGTACTGTAACACGAAAAGTACGGGTACTCGATATTGGACATACTGGGCCTCCAACACCCACAATTGGATACTACCAACCTCCATTATGTGATCAACTGTGTGTGTGTGTGTCAAAAATACAAGTCATAAATCTTGTGTTTTAGGAAAGTACATGATTACTTAACCCTTTACCTAACCTGAAAAGCAGACGACACTTGCAAAAAAAATTCTTGAATAACTAATTTTTTTCATTTTTTGTCTCAAAAACATAGGTTATGACCCCTCGTTGGAACGAGCTCGACGAGCTCGTTCCAACGAGGGGTCATAACCTATGTTTTTGAGACAAAAAATGAAAAAATAATGAAAATTAATTGGCGATTTTTGAGAATAGCGCTGGCCGGTTTTGGCCGTTACGTTGGGTAAAGGGTTAAATCGTACACTACAGAAAATCTCCCAACGGGAAATATTATTGGGGGTGCATAGGCGGACTGGCCATGTGGTCCACTGGGAAAATTCCTGGTGGTCCACCGGGAAAATTCCTGGTGGGCCCCCTATTGGATAACGTCTGGGGGCCCCTAAACTGGTGTATCCCAACACCTGTTGGTACGTGAAATTTCGTGAAAATGTCCAAGAGGCGATATGGATCTGATTGCATAGAATGCTGGTATATCGAAATGTTCTCTATATGGACTGTTTGTTTGCGTTTGTTCAGACCGCAAAATGAAAATTTTTCTCTGGGTCTTGGGTCCCCCTCGGTGCATTCCCCGGTAACTTTTCTTGTCCCAGTCCACCCCTGTGGGTGTGGGGGAGGGGGTGTCACATACTATAAACCCCACATAGTGACGCCACTGCGCAAAAACATCGCAATAAGTTTGTCCAATAATATATCATACAAATACAGTGTGAATTCATTCTTATAAGCTTTATTTACTCTGCAAACCATTGCCGTCATTTTATGTCTCCAGCTGCTTCAGACAACATATCGCACACTAGTTATCAATTTTATCACTTTTCTGATTTTCAGTGTACTTAGTCTTATTGGTTAATGTACATGTATTGTTTGCCCAATGTATGATTTCCATTGTGTTCCATATCCATTATTCATTTTGTAGTAGCGCAATAAATTTATATTATACTGTTCAGTCCCTTTTCTAATTTCAGCTCACACGTACTGCATTTTGCAACAGCTTGCTTAAAGCTTACATGGAGAAATACATCGCAGCTGAGGATAGTGTGATATCGATTCAGTCATCTTTATATTTTAACAGATGGTAACACAGGTTCTGTGTGGTGGCAAATTTAGGCGAGAGCGGAACCGGTGGAAGACTCCCCCCCCCCCCCCCCCCCCCCACTCCCACACCAATAATATATCAGGGATGATTCAACCCTGATCAGCCGATCCCGCCCCAGATCTCAGAGGAGGCGTCCTAGTTACGTGGTCCAGATACATCATGTTTGGTTGTCATGGTAGCCCGTGTGAGCGGTCATGTTGTGATGTCATTACAAAAGTGATAAGCGGTGACAGTGCGCATGCGAAGTGCGTGCTGTTAGGGTGACAGGTGTTTCCATCGTCAGTTTTGTTTACTGGAGAGAGGAGATCGCCAATTTGTTTGCATGGTGGAACGTGTTACTATGCGATCCAAAAACCTCTAATAGGACGGTGATGTGTTTGGGTGGTGTGTTCGATTCAAGTCGGAATAAATCTAATTACCCAAATGGACCCGACAATTGTTTATTTGGCTCGGATTCTCAGATAATCCTCTTCTTCTATCCTTGTATCTTTGAGCTCTGTTATTCTTTCTGTCTACCCAACTCTAATCGTTTGTTCCGGAGTATACTCCAGTAGAGTAGAAGAGGCTGTCAGTCGGAACAGTTTAGCCTATTGTTACTATTTTTAGATTTTATTGTCTGTTCCAACCATGGTTTTGCTTCTGTTCTATGGTTCTGGGGTACTCTGATAGAATGGAAACAACTTTCATACGGAATAGTGTTGCATTCGATTCTTCTCGGTCACCGTTTACCACTGCTTATTCCAGGCCCTATGCTGATCGCTTTCAACCACTATCCCTGGACCTGTTCCTCTTATGTTGTGACTCTGTTTGCTTTAGACTACCTTTTCCAAGTTTTCCATATGTGTCTGCATGTCAGTAAACAATGTGTAATGTGTAGCAACAATACGTGGAAAAGGGTAGATTGTTTATTTGAGGAGGAGGGGACGTGCAATTTCATTTCGCATTTCATTTCTTCCAATAATTTATATGATACAGTACGGCCGCCAGGGCACTGAACCTTAAATTGGTGTCCAAAGTTTTTTTCTCGATGGAATGTTTCAGAGTAACATCTCCGATTCGACTACGAAAAAGTTTACTGGACGTCTGGCAGCAGTAAGTAATCTGAAATACCCACGTTTAACCCTTTACCTAACATGAAAAGCAGACGACACATGCAAAAAAAATTCTCGAATAACTCATTTTTTTCATTTTTTGTCTCAAAAACATAGGTTATGACCCCTCATTGGAACGAGCTCAACGAGCTCGTTCCAATGAGGGGTCATAACCTATGTTTTTGAGACAAAAAATGAAAAAAATAATGAAAATTAATTGGCAATTTTTGAGAATAGCGCTGGCCGGTTTTGGCCGTTACGTTGGGTAAAGGGTTAAGGTGACATCGTCATATCGCGGACTGCAATGTTTGACTGCGGCTAATACAACATTCCGGTCTCATACCAGAGGTTGCATCCGAGCCTGGAAACATTTTTAAGGGATGTGTTGGGTGTTTGATGATTCTATTCATAAGTGCTATTCATAGCTGATGTATCAGTTAACCTTGTTTGTTCATCACAACACTCTAGTGTAGCGTTGCAAAAACAGAAACACGTGCACGCCTATTTAACAGCATTACATTTGCACCTGTTTGTATTACATGGCGTCTGGCCTGAGCAAGTTTTATTAACTTCAATACTTCATCTGGGGCCAGAGCAACATCGGACCAGTTACGGGCTGAAGCGACTTAGTCTCTAGTTCTTTCTCGAAGCCATAGTTGATAGCATCTAAATTTGGAGGTCTCGGTAGAATGGCTCTCTTCCACACACATGTCTGAAGGTGCGCTATTCCGATATTTTCCCCGGGGGCTGCTGTGCTGTGGTAGGAGGCAGAGAACCAAGTTTCGGTGCATTAGTTGCCTTGGGCTTCCCGATTTTCGAACACCATACATTAATACGTACATCAGTCATCTATGTGGTTACCTAAGAACCGTAACAGAGATAAATGAATTGGGTTGCTTGATCGAGTACATTTGACATTCAGCGTTTTCCACGCCTAAAGACTTCAACAAAACTCCGCTTTGGAGGACTTTTAGAATTCAACCCTTTTCTACCCCGAAACAGGCTCCCAACTGCGTCATAGCCCGAAATGGCATGAGCAGTGAGTATATCCTGGATGATATCCAGTGGCGGCGCCATGGAGGGGTATGTGGGAGTACTTACCCCTCTACTTTTTTTCGCCAAGCGTAGTAAAACAATACTATCATTTTAATTTTTGTATTGAACGTTGCGGTGTAATAGTCGGTATGCTTAATCCCATATTCCCAAGTGCACTAAATCAGAGAAGTTTTGAAATTATGTTTGCCCCGCCCCACCTCCCCCCGTCCCCCACCCATACGCTAGCTGCAAAAAACAAACAACAGTCGAGGGTCCAAATTGCAACAAGGCATGCCGCGTTTAAACGGACTGAAACACAGTGCTTAAGAGTATTCGAGGAATGCTAGAATCGAGAGCGCGCAAGGCATCCGTTTGGAATTCAGCCTACAGCAATTTTAAAAAATAAATAAAATTTAATATTTTAGAAAAAAAAGGTATAACTTGTTCAGCCGGTTCCAATGATATCCATATTCGCATGATTTTGTTGCAAAACAGTTAAAAAATTGCTCAACATAGGGAGAGGACCCCCCCCCCCCCCCCCCCCCGAAACCCACCCCAGCTCGGCGCTGCACAATCCCCAACTGCACCCCTCACTTTTGTAACTCTGGCGCCGCCACTGAGGATATCCCCATGAGCTCTGACTGTTTCCCGTATATCAATACACGTTCGTCTGCGAATAAGGGTTTCCATAGTCATCGGAGCACCTAAATTCTGTTGTAAATAGTGATGCAGCAACAAAGCGCACACATCGGTGTCGTCTGCGATCACAACTGCACTCTTCTGTTCATCAGAAGCAAACTTAATGGCTTGATGAGTGATAATATTGTCTGCTTCTGCGTGTGTCGTTGTCAGATCGAATCGTTTCCCAACTGACCATTGCTCAATTCGACGGGGGTTTCATTTTTGACATTTATCACCAGTTTATGCTTCATTGTAGTCAACTCAAACAACATGTCAGTGACAAACTGTTCACAAATGATGTATATTAACTACGCCTTGTTTGCAGCAACCATCATAAATTGTTTTTGTGGTGGCGGATCGGCTTGGCGGCAAATTTGAACACTATATAACGGGAAGAATTTTTGTCAGCCCTGGTTACGGTCTTGGTGCTGGAATCCGGGCCACATATCTGTCAAAGATCAAACACAAGTCAATCGACTGTAAGTGCTGATTTATATGATCTTTAAACAGTCCATAACTGTCGCTTGGTGCGTTTTGTCCGAAACTGGCCAATGTGGAAGCCACAACCATGCACAGTCATCTATCACTACTGCTTTATTCCCCTTGCCAATCATTCTGTTAGACGAAACAACCATCGTCTTATTTTTTTCATTCGACTTTGATTTAGAAATCCGCATGTCACCAGTCTCGTCAAAGAGTGATGTAGGCAGTGGCGACAATTCGTAAGAGAGAAGTACCTTTACATCGAAGCTGCGAGAGCTTGATAGTAGTCCGATTTATGAGGCTCGTATCATAAATTTTAACATCACCAACCTTGATAGACTTTCTTGACACAACCATTGTTTGGACTGGCATTGGAATAGGGTCGTAGAATCCCCTAGGAAGGTTATGTTCGAACTTGATCATAGGAGCTGAACCCAACACTAGGACCTTGTCCATGTTGATAGACCCAGAATGTAATTCTTCGGTTACGATATTGACAATGGTTTGGCGCGGAGACCTTTGCGGTCAACAGCATCGGACGCAATTCGCACTGTGCCCTCCTCCTGGTGGAAGATGTGGGATCTTTCTGTGTTCTTGTCTTCTCGTACCTCTGATATGCTATGAGCTAAAGATCGATCCACAGGCATGCAAACTTAGAACCCGTACCTTAAGGGTTTCTGATTTTTTTAGATTAATGTCTCTAGTACCTGACTTACCGTGGCCACATCTCATAAATGTGGTCTCTACGAACATGTCAACCCATAACCCGTTTCAAAGACCGGGAATGTGTCACATGACATGTTCACCTCTCATGAAATGGGCCAAAACATTAGGCTCAAGATTCTCCATTTGGCTGAGGTAGTCCAAGTCATAACTCACGTAATTCGTATGGCCGGATGCGAAAAGGAGAAGGGGCCAGTCACATTCCCGCTCCATTCGAAAATACAACATCATGACGAAACCGACTTCAGAAAATCACCCACCCACATTTTCGTTCCAAATCTACAGTACGTGGAGAGTGTATTACCACTAAATCACCCGCAGAGTGGAGATTCCACCCAAGCAATAACTGCAAGCACAGGCAAAGTTTCAACCAATGGACCTCCGAGTTAAACCCGGAGGTCCATTGGCTGAAACATTGCTTGTGTTTTTTGTTCATATGTATAAAATTTGAAAGTTATAGTTTGGGTGATAACTCCACTCCGCGGGTGATTTAGTTACAATCGACTCTCCACATACTGTAGTTGCGATTTTAAATCTACATACGGACCATCATTATGCAGTTTGCTGCATCTGATGATGTTCTCGATTCGCGTCGATGCTACTTTTATTTGACGGTCAATTACCCAAACAACTTCACATCCGTATTTCGTGAGAAACGCAACGCTCGGCCATGTCAGATTCCGCACATGAACCAACAGAAAAATTCAACTAATGCCGGATTGAAAAAAAATGAAATAACAAAAGAATAAGGTAAGCCTTGCCAACAAACTCACAACGATCGTCAAAAGAGAAATGTTTAATTTAATTTGATTTCAAAGCAAAATAAATCGAGAAGGTGCAAAGAAGTTATGATCACTTATATAGCGGCCTCTCAACTGAAGGAAAAAGACAAGATAAAGAGCGCTGATGTTTTATCTATGCAGTATGACGCCGCTGAACCGAAGGAATGCCCTAACCCTTTGAATTCTAGTGGTATCTTCCATACCAGTTCAATGGAAGCACTTGGAAGAGTCTATATTCATTATTTGGGATGGACCAATTAATATTTTCAACGTGCAGCCTCGGGGCTGCACGTTGAAAATATTGATTGGTTCACCTCACACACATACTGAACAGCCATCCTATTTAATGACGCTATGACATATCGTGTTCCTGGTCGGAAAAACGGCGGTGGCTCGAGTTTCAAATAGTTAAGGATCCAATTTGACGTCTTTGTTGTAAATGCTCTTTATTAATTTATAATTGCTGTTCATAAAACGCTTCGGTTGAAAACAAAATAGCAGTTTTGGGCGAACATGCACTTATCTATGCATTGAATAATGCCATTTGTGTCAATGTGAGGAAAATGTCTAGATTTGTCTTGTAAATATCGATTATATATGAGAATTTCAGCTCCAAGTCTAACTATTCGAATTGACATTGGGTACCCCTTTTCTGCGACGAATATCTCAAATTAATCAATGCTGTCAGACGTCCAGTAAACTTTTTCTGCATCAAGAGATGTCCCTCTATCAGAAACCACCGAGAAAAAACATTGGACGCGACTTTGAGGTTGGGCAGAAAGTTGGCATTTGGCGGCCGAACTATACTGTAATCCTGATTGGTTGGCATCGCAGATATAGAGGATATCTAAGCTATTTTAGTAAATATCGGGAATTATCTCATGAGTGCGGACCAGAAAGTTGTATTTTGTACGAGCGCTTGCGCGAGTGAAAAATAATACTTTCAGGTCAACACGAATGAGATAATTCTCAATATTCAGTAAAATAGTGTCCAGTTTCTTTTTGTTATATGCTACGTGATATTTTACTGCGTAATATTCATCCCAATTTCACGGCAAACACGTACGTTTCCAAAGAATAACAACGATCAGTTGATCGTTCATTCAAGACGACGTTCAAAGTGACGTCATACGCCGAAGTGTAACATCATTTGAGAAGCTACTGAAAAATTCAGCGAGTGGACCTGAAAATATCATTTTTCACTCGCGTAAGTGCTCGTGAAAAATAAAACTCTCAGGTCCATACTCACAAGTTAATTCCGACATTGACTAAAATACAGTAGATTTTCTTTTCATTATATGCTACGATACAGTTTATTGCCCAATATTCAGCCTAATTTCACTGCAAGCGAGTACGTTTCAAAACAACAACAAATATCAGCTGATCGTTCATTCAAGGCGATGTCATGCGCCGAAGCGTGACGTCATTTAGGAAGCTACGGAGGGATATTTCGCGATATCTATCGAGTCGATGGATTTATTTATTTATTTATTTATTTATTTATTTATTTATGATGAATTGTATCGTGTAAGCATTTTTCAGATCTGCCGTGCAGCCAATTCCTGTTTGCCGATACTTTGAAATTTTACTCTACCCACTGAACATTGAAATTTTCCGTCAAGGTTTTTTCGGCTTCTATGCAAGGGATTGATTTTATATGTGGTCTGCAGCTTCATAATGATGCGTTGTATCGTGTAAGCAATTTTCAGATCTGCCGTGCAGCCACTTCCTGTTTGCCGATACTTTGAAATTTTACTGTACCCACTGAACATTGAAATTTTTCGTCAAACTTTTCTCGGCTTCTATGCAAGGGATTGATTTTATATTTCATCTGGAGCCTGATAATGATCAGTTGTATCGTGTATGCAATTTTCAGATCTGCCATGCAGCCACTTCCTGTTTGCCTATCCAATTGCATGCAGCGACGCAGGTCCAGACCCGGTATTGGTCTTGGCTTGTTTTAATCTAGAGTTTACTTTTAGTGACAGAAACTTGCACAAGACTTGTCGTCTGATATAGCGGAATAGAGTTTATTGTAATGGGAAACGCTAGATTGAATGCATTGTGTATGTGCTCATGAAAATTATTACAGTCCACAACAGGACAAGGATGATTGTTTACGTCGGAGTCACATGCGGTTAAAGGTGTTTATATTGTTAGCTCTGAAAGATCGTATCGACGCTGGGATTCCATGCCCTTGGAGAAAGTTGAAAAATAATCACTTCTGTCACTAATAACGATTCAGGACGAGGATTTATTAATGTTATTACAGAAAATATGATCAATTAATGTCATTGTGTAATAGTAGCAAGATTTGTAATTATGGTCATAAATCTTGTAGCGAACAGGAAAACAACAAATTGGGTTGTTTTTTCTAATTTGAGAAGCTGTGAAGATCACCTTTAAAATCTCCAATCTGATAAACATTGCGTTCTCACTGCTTGTTGTTCCCAGTAGTCTACATGTAGTTCCAAGTAGTCTACATGTAGATAGAGTTGATAGAAAGAGTTCGAGATTAATTCTGTGTGGAGGGGCTTTGGGTATATAAATTCGTGCAATAAATTACTCTTTCTACCAGTAATTGTAATGGGTAGGGACTCCATGATATGCGGGATAAAAATAGATAGGTTGTCGTGAATCTTAAAGACAGGTTGTGATGAACATTTCTACTCTCGACTTCCATCGCTGTTATCAGGGCGCCCCAGAGTGACAACCGGAAGTTATTTGTCAGTATGCAATGTTCGCATTAACCCTTTTCATACAGTTTGTCAAAACAACGAAATTTAAAGAAGCATTTTTTCTCATGATGCAACTAGAAATTTACAAAATTCAATCTTGTTTGACAGAGATCATTGATCTCTGTCAAACAAGATTTAATTGTTTACATTCCTAGTTACATTAATTATGTCACAGACTGCTGTTTGAAATTGCGATATTGCCATGACTGTGCAAAGGGTGAAAAGTGGAGATTTTGGTCCTCCAATCATATCAAAAAGATCATCCTTGTTCTGTGCAGTGGCTCAATAGGAAGATGTGCAGGCTGCAAGCCCAGAGGTACTCGGTTCGAATCCCACCTGCGGCAACCGCGGTGTGTCCTTTGGCAAGACACTTCACCCCCATAGTCCACGTCGGGGTACGGTAGCGTTGTGTACTAAGGCGTACTCACGTCGATGGTGCACATGTCTTCAACCAATGCTAACCCTGCTTCGATGGAGTTGGTATGTTGGGGAGTTGACAGTTGCTCGGTGGTTCTCTCCGGGTACCCCGGCATCCTCCACCCGTAGAACTATCGTGGTCATGATTAGCCCTTGTGCAGAAATATGTGAGCTTAAATACCAACAAATAAATAAATAAATAATTGGGCTGTATGTCACATAAGTTGTGAAGGTTATATCAGTTGGTACACTCTAAAATCAGTTGGGTTAAAAATCAACCCAAATGACTGGGTTGAGTGAATATGAACCCAATTGGGTTCATATTCACTCAACCCAGTCGATTTGGGTTGATTTTTAACCCAACGGATTTTAGAGTGTATTCAGAATATGACACTTCATGTTGAATATCGAATTTATTTTGACACGATGTCATACTGGTCATACGAGACCTTTACATTCCTTTTTGTTAGAGGGTAATATGCGATCGGAATGTGTTCCTTGCCAGCAAGTGTTGACAATGGAGCACATTCCTTTGCACTGAACAGATTTTAATCTTGTCAGACGCCAGTACTTCACTGGAGTCTCTCTAACGTACTTGTTTTGCAACGCAAGCTCTCATAAAATTCTATCGTACCCAAGGAAGTCAACGTTTTTAATAAATTTTATAAACTGTTTTTTTTATTCTTTTCAACTCAGTGCATCAGTATACATAAATATATATGCAAGATACTTAAATGTCTTTGCTTGATACTCCTGGCGTCTCATCCCAAATTATTGGCCTTGGAAAAAGTTTTTGGTCACGCTTTTTCTTAAGATTAAAAATAATATAAAACTTACACCAAGGCCAATATTCTAAACATCTCAAGTTGATTCTACCCGAAATATGACTAAAATACACGTCGGTCTACGTCTACCTGTTTAACCCTTCTCAAAATATTGTTTGATATCCCGGGCGATGGCAGGAAGACAGCCATACCGGTTATGCCTTTGCCTTACAATGCACTTAATGCACTTAATATATTTGTATTATGCAAAAAAAAAATCACTTTTGTATTACTGTTTAACTTTGTGTATTAAATAATCTTATCTATCTATCTATCTATCTAACCTTTTTAATAAATTTTATAAACTGTTTTTTTTTATTCTTTTTAACTCTCATATGTTAAAATCTATTCAACACGTTAATTTGCACAGTATTCTTTAAACCACTGGTCTCATTTTCTCATTTTTTTCGCTACTCATTTTTATTTCTATTCAAATTTCATCGACCCGTGTTTATTTCATGGAAAATAATGACATCTTTTATAATTCGTATTTTTCATCGCCGCGATATAGCGTTAGATGCTGATGTGGCGTTAAGCGCCAATACATAAATAAATATTGAAGAAATGTTTTCACATTTAAAAAAAAAATGTGGTTGAATTGGATATCGTGTGTTCAAATTGTGCCGGAGTGTAGTATTGAAAACAGTTAATATCAATGGCCACTGCCGAGTCAGTATCAATTTATCAACAGCAGACAGCTTCCTTAAACATCGCCGAAGTAATAGATGTTGTAATTCTGTTTCACATCAAGGTTAACCCTTTACCCAACGAATCGGTCGCATCCGCCCCGTAATATGCAAATTCAGCAGTTGAAAAAATATTATTTTTCAAAAAATTTCAACAAAACCATATCATGTGACCCCTCGTTGGAACGAGCTCGTTCCAACGAGGGGTCACATGATATGGTTTTGTTGAAATTTTTTGGAAAATTTCAAAAACTGATATTTAAAATAATAATTTTTGATATCGTCTGCGTTGGGTAAAGGGTTAATTATATTTGTCGTGATCAAAAGTATTTGTCATGGATCAGTCTTCTGGTCCCAAAAACAGAAATGTGAACTGAGGTTATAATTCTTCGTAAAATAAATCTGGTAGATAAATCACCACTGTTTTATTCAGGTTATTGCATTTGGCAGTTTGGGTTTAATATTTCTTCAAAAATATCGTAGACGTTTTCCTGAGTTTGTTGAAAACAAATAATCAGACCATGTTGGACACAAAGACTTGAGAACGGACGTACGGACGTTTTAATGGATTAATCTTGAAACTTATGTTTTCTAAATATGTGCGTATAATAACATTTCTTGGAGCGCTTAAATCTGAGCAGAACTGAATAATTCAAAGGGTATCGTGTACGGCAGGGGGCGCAGTGGCTCAGTTGGCAGAGGTGCAGGCTGCAAGCCGAGAGGTCCTCGGTTCGAATTCCACCTGCGGCAACCGCGTTGTGTCCTTGGGCAAGACACTTCACCCCCATTGCCCACGTGGGGGCACGGTGACGCTGTGTACTAAGGCGTACTGCATGTCGATGGTGCACCTGTCTTCAACCAATGCTAACCCTGCTTGTGTGGAGTTGGTATGTTGGGGAGCGGACAGTTGGTCGCCGTTGCTCGGTGGTTCTCTCCGGGTACTCCGGCTTCCTCCACCCGTAAAACTGTAAAACCCATAAAACAAAGAGGGGCCATAACCTATGTTTTTCAGACAAAAAATGAAAAAATAATGAAAATTGGCGATTTTTATGAATAGCGCTGGCCGGTTTTGGCCGTTACGTTGGGTAAAGGGTTAACAGTTCATTCATTTAATCTGATTCTTATCAAAACATTTCATTGTTACTAACCCGTTTGGGAGCGCGGTGGCTCAGTTGGTAGAGGTGCAGGCTGCAAGCGTCCTCGGTTCGAATCCCACCTGCGGCAACCGCGTTGTGTCCTTAGGCAAGACACTTCATCTCCATTGCCCGCGTGGGGGCACGATGACGCCGTGTACTTAGGCGTACTGCACGTCGATGGTACGCATGTCTTCAACCAATCTAACCCTACCTGTGCTGCAGTGCGGAGTTACGATGTTGGGGAGCTGGCAGCTGCTCGTCGTTGCTCGGTGATTCTCTCCGGGTGCTCCGGCTTCCTCCACCCGTAAAACTGTCACGGTCATGATTAGCCATTGTGCATAAGTATATGACCTTAAACATCAATAAATACTAACCCGTTTGTTATCTTGCTTAATTTTTGTTTTTGTAATCTTTCTGGAAAATAATAAATTATTTGTTTGATTGTCAGTGGCGTGTCCACGGGGGGATTGGAGGGGGGACGCGTCCCTCTCACTTTCTCTCAAAGTTGGCCCTTGAACTATGTCCAAAACTGGCATAAAAATCGTAGGGGGGGGGGGGGGTAGGTCCATGGGAGTAAGGTTGTAGATTTGTAGATTGCTTGTCCTAATATCTGATACGGTGAAAAAGAAGACAGTCATCAATACATGACAAACCTTACAATATCCGCTTAGATGCAAGGAGATGGGTGTTTTTGAACCCTGGAATTCAAAATTTTTCAACCACGGGCCGAACCATGGTCGGTCCGTGGTACCAACGACCCTTGGCCGCCCCATATCAGACACATTTCGTCCCCTAAGTTCCAATGTGTTCTATGTGCCTACTGGCACATAGAACACATTGGAACTTAGGGGACGATTTATTTACCTCTGGTGGAAACCATGATTATTGTTACCTAGCTCAAATTTTAGGGACGCAAAATTATGAAATGTGAAAGCCTGGAAAGCTTTTACCTCACACACCGCCCCCCCCCCCCCCCACCCACAAGTTACAAATTCAAAGGGGGTTCACCCCCTCCCTCCCTATTAAAACGGCTCTAAGCCAGGCTGTGCGAGTGTGTCCACCCTACTTGCTTTGGGCTGGCTACGCCACTGTTTGCTTCCAGTTTATCCCTTTACCTAACGTAACGGCCAAAACCGGCCAGCGCTATTCTCAAAAATCGCCAATTAATTTTCATTATTTTTTTCATTTTTTGTCTCAAAAACATAGGTTATGACCCCTCTTTGGAACGAGCTCGTTGAGCTCGTTCCAACGAGGGGTCATAACCTATGTTTTTGAGACAAAAAATGAAAAAAATTAGTTATTCAACAATTATTTTTGCAAGTGTCGTCTGCTTTTCAGGTTAGGTAAAGGGTTATTTGGAGTGAATAAACAGTGAGTAAATAATAATCATGAAATTATTTTGTAAACGTTATTAATAGTCTTTCACATTTTTATCAATATTTTTTTCATTTGTAGGTTTATACAATATAATCTTTCTGGAAAATAATAAATTATTTTCTTCCAGTTTATTTGGAGTGATCTGGTTTATGTCCTGCACGCTAAAAACTAAAGTGTTAAAAACTACACTTGAAGTGCTGTATTTAACACTTACTAAGTGCTGAACTAGCACTTTGTTCAAGTGTAGATATCCCAGAACTTGACAGGTGTTACAATAATACCACTTGACAAGTGTAATGTCGCGACACTTAAAAGGAAACAACGCAGATGACGCGGATCAGGCTCGAACTCTCGAGCCTGATCCGCGTCATCTGCGTTGTGTCCTTTTAATTATGTACCCACCAAGCGCAAATCAAATTATGGACGATTCTGGAAGAACCACCAATGCTAGACACATGGGATGTGCCATCCATTCAAGTTTCAGATGTCTGACGATTGTAATGTCTAAGTGTTAAAATCAAACCCTAAGAGTTAGAATGGGTTTAACACCTTGAAAGTGTCAGTTTTAACACTTTGGTTTTTAGTGTGTGCATGTCTGATATTTTACTCAAGTTAATATAATTGATAAATTTGACCCTTGAGTGCATCAATGCTTTGTAATCCTATTGACAAAACCCTCTTGCACTCAAGCGACAAAATACAGGACCATCTATGTTATTCTGTAGATTATGAGGCCTAAAACATAAAACGAACCAAGTAGATGAACTTTTGGTGGCAAAGAAATAATTTCGAAAATAAAATAAAAATCGACCACCCACAAGCAATTCTGCACACAAAAATGGCCTAAGAACGGAAATGTCCTACATTAACATCAGTCAAGACACAGGTCAAAACCTTTTTGCCCAAGCAAGCGTTCCAGGAACAATGTAACGCAGGTTGCATAAATATGTTATCAATTATATTGTTTTGGCCGACCCGAGGGAGAACAAGCCAAGCTTCACGCCTCCAAGTTATGTGGTTGATGTTATGCACCACCATGAAGAGCGGCGTTAGCGCAACAAGCCAACCAACAAAGAGGGTATGGAAAAACTTGTTGTTGTACAGACTCTACAGCGCCAGGTCACACATACCCAAGTGGCTGAGCTCTCGGGCCTCATCAAGAACCATCTCACTCTCCCGATTGTACAAGCTCCTGCTCAGACCGTCACCACCAGGCACACGGCCACACAGAACGTGAACATCATCGACGTGACTACTTCCACTGAGATGCTTGGGCTCTCTTTCAAATGGAAGGAAGATCTTCTGGTCGTGTCCCTCGAGTATGTGCATGCCCCGTTCTGTGCGTGGGATGCCACACTAGCCTTCCGTGAGTGGTTGTGTGCCACCGACGGCCGCCTAGATTTCGAAGCCGCTCAACCTATTGTTGCCCAGGGTTACCACTGAGCTGGTAAGGGTAACATAGTGACTACGTGACCACAACAACTTCTCTTTTACATTTACCAACACCGTCCCTTGCCAGAGGGAGGCGGGGTGGTGCGCCGGAATAGGCACGGGAGTATCGAAGGATTATCTAAAGCCCAACATGTCCGTTCCGTCCTTCACCCTTGGCCATCGAAATGCCCTCACTTCTTTATTTTACAGTATATATGAAAAACACAGCAGGAGAAATTAAACACTACAAAAAAACAATGGTTGTATACTTCAGTGGCTGTCATAGGGTAATTGGCTGTTTACCTGACACTCCCTTAGGCCATTTTATAATGCTTGCCAGCATTTCGGTCATTTGTTAGGCTGAGGTGTAAGGCTGAGGTGGCAACAAGGCAGAAGGAAATGTATAAAATGTATTTTACAAACGAACGAATCAAATCAGATACAATGGTATAGGAATAATCGGTTTAGCCATCTGCGCTCCGATACCGAAGTATCCAAACCCAGACAGCAAACCCCTCCCACGATGCAACCAAAACCCAACCAATTCAGTCGGGTCCAACAGAACCCGGTGACACAAAACCAGGCCGGCCTAATTCCCATCTACACCATAGAAAAAAAACTGTGACTTAAAACCTCGATACAACGGCATCATTGGCAGAGGCTGAAGTGCAATGTTGATAACGTCTGGCATCTAAAGAGTTATAGTGTTGAGAAACAGGAGGCGTAGTCTGGCGAAATTTGTAATTAAACAGTTCTGAATTAACTGGTTGAGGGCTAGATTATTTATGGTTGTCTGAATTTGTTATTCAAAATTTATTCTATTACAACTTATTGGAGAGTGCCTGTAGGCACTCTTCAGTAATTTGTAATAGAACAAATTTATATAAACAAAATATTATTTGGGTTTGACTGAATAGGACACCTGAGCAAGGAAAACGCTGGCTTTTGCTCTGGTACTCTCATTTGCCCTGATGTTGGCTTCTTGCACTCGAACAGTTTATAAAATCAATAAGATTCGCTATCTCATGTCACTTTGGCTACCGGAGTGCCATTGCTATCATGGTATATGGGGTTATGCCTGACAAAAGTAGCGGAATATTGGTTTAGAAAACTGTTGGATTCTTAAAGTTGTGACGCTGCATTATTGGACAGTGTTGTGTATTTCACTCCAGACTCGGGAAAACGTGTCGATAGGGAGGTTGGCCAATGAGGAGAGTGACCCTTCATTGGAATGAGCCCATTGAGCTCCTTCCAATGAGGGTGACCTGATATGGTTTTGTTGGACTTTTTTGAATTTTGTTTTTAAAAAAATAACAGATTTTGATATCGCGTGCGTTGGCACAGGGTTGAGGGCAACGATATTTTTGGTTATCGACAGTATATTCCAGTATTTGTTCAATCATCTTTCTCTATGTTTTATACACGTCCAATTTTACTTCCAATGAAGGAAGATTATCTGATGATGATGTAGGAGTAAAAATAAATCTCATCTGTGATTAATGTTTACAAAATGAAAAATCTCTGGTATTTCAAACAGGGACAGTTGTTTTCAAACTGTTAGGAGAAATATGTGAAAAATTATAATAAACAATTCAGGAACTGTTTCAAGTGTCGTACAAAAACATTTGCTCAACAATCCGCATGATTTTTTTCTTTTTTTTTGGCGTGAAGCGAAATCTGGCATGTCGTGACAACAGTGCATAATGGTCAAGAAATGGTAGGAGGGTCGGAAATAAGTCAACCCTACAACCACATAGGTTTCTAGGAAAACATTATCCCCCCCCCCTCCCCTTACCCCCAACGGACTTGCAAAATCAATAAGTCCATTCTCCCCAAATAGTTGGAGAGCGAAGTCGTTCATTCGTTGGCACATCATTGTTGTTGTTAACGAAAGATTGTAGCGAATGCGTTTTTACAGTAATTTCCAAGTTTTTTTTATTCTTCTCAGGACAAAAATTAGCATATCAGTAGTAAGGGAAGACCACTGGCGATTTTTTAGCATTGAAATTCCCACAGACGACCCTGGAGGCACTCTGGCATTTCGCCAGAGTGCCTCCAGGGGCGTCTATGGGAACTTGAGTGTTAAAACAGTTCGCGAGAGTGCCTCCAAGGTCCTCTGTGGGAACTTCAGTGTTAAAATAGTTCGCCAGAGTACCACCAGGATCGTCTATGGGAATTTCAGTGTTACAAAAATTCGCCCAATGATCTTCTCTTACAACTCAAATTAAACTTCTTAGAATTTTTTTATCAATAAAAAGAATAATGTGTGTATTAAATGCAACGATGTGTACACCTGTTGATATAATGAACGGAAAAAAGTTACAAAATATCTGGAGATGGAGAAAACGCCGTTTTCTTGTTTTAATGGGTTTCAACCGAAAATAATCGTCAAATATTCAAACGGATTGGGAATAAAAATTGTAAAACGCCATCTTCTGTATTTTTATAGGAAAATGTCTGAAGTTTGTGAAACGATACGCACGTCGATGATAGAGATTCGCTTACATTTCTAAATTTCAATTTTTATATGAAATTTAGATACCTTTAGTGTTAAATTTACTGACAGCTTTAGGAAATTAAGGGGAGCTATTTTTCCCGTAAATCACTTCCAATGACGAAAAGTTTTAGCCATGGAGAATACAACTCAGATAATATGTGGACAGTGTGCTCCATTTTTCTCGGTTACAAGAAACTGTTCACATATCTTTGCCTTGTTACTATTTGTGGGAGAAAGCCAAACATTGTACAGGGTTCCCATTCAAATGAAACATCCTTGACCTTTGTCCCCTACTTGTAAAAGTGGCTTGAAATTGTTTCAAGCCTTGAAAAATACTTGTTTTTCCAACACGTCCCTTGAAATGTGCTTAAATTCAGTTTACATATAACCTCAGAGAATTTATATTTATTTATTTATTTATTTATTTTATTTATTTATTTATTTATTTATTTATTGGTGTTTAAGGTCACATATTTCTGCACAATGGCTAATTATGACCGCGACAGTTTTACGGGTGGAGGAAGCCGGAGTACCCGGAGAGAACCACCGAGCAACGGCGAGCAACTGTCAGCTCCCCAACATACGAACTCCACACAAGCAGGGTTAGCATTGGTTGAAGACAGATGCACCATCGACGTGCAGTACGCCTCAGTACACAACGTCACCGTGCCCCCACGTAGGCAATGGGGGTGAAGTGTCTTGCCCAAGGACATAACGCGGTTTCCGCAGGTGGGATTCGAACCGAGGACCTCTCGGCTTGCAGCCTGCACCTCTACCTACTGAGCCACCGCGCTCCCATATAACCTCAGAGAAAGTAAGTCTTACGATAACATTTATTTGATCTCTATATTTTGTCTTGAGTGCAACAAGGCATCATCTGCAATGCTTTAGCATTGCAGATGGTGCCTTGTTGAACTCAAGGAACGATAAAAATCCAGCTAGTTGGTTTTTTCCAGAGATCAGGTCCTAGTGACTAAAATTCTTTGTGTTTCTATGGTGTTGTAAGTTCATATTCAAATTATAACATTGAAAATCATAGTCAGAGTCCTGGAAAAGTGCTTAAATAGTGCTTAAATTTGATTTTCTGACACAAGTGGGAACCCTGTTGTAACAATGCAAATTCATACTGATAAAATAAATTATCTCCCAAGATAATGTAAACTAAATCCACAGTATTTAAAACTTTTTAGTTGTGGTATATATCTGCACTAAAGAAAGGAGCCAACATATGAGCTTCCGGCGCTCAATCAGTTAACAAACATAAAGAAACAAGAAATAAAAATAAAATCCTCCCTCCTCCGTTGAATTGAAAAATTGAAAAACCAACGCTATTTTATGTTATTTGGCCCAATCGTGTAAATTGAGTTGTTTTGGGTTATGTCGTCCATATATGCACAAGACTCCACATGGTGATGGACTGGTTCCACAAGCCGGTGCAGCAAAACTCTATATCGACCTGCCCACTTTCGTGAGCTCAACGACCCCAATACGAACTAACTAGCCCAAGTACGGAGCCGCAAGCAGTGTTCATAAATGACAGCTCCACATAAACTTTTACCTAACACGAAGAAGAGTGTCAATGTGATAGCTAAAAGTTGCGATTTTCTTGTTTAAAAGTGTAAATATTTTCTATATTCTTTCTTTCTGACTGGTTTAAACATAAAACGTAAAGATAGGTATATAACGGTCCCCGAAAACCGATTTGTCATTTAAACAGACCAGCAATAATTCAAGCGCTGCAAACGAAGTATGACATTTAATGTCCGTTATGGCGCATTTGTTGAAAGCCACGTGGGCTATCTGATAAAGTTTAAAAGAGAGAAAGTGTATTCTCCAGCAAGTCATTATCTTCGTAATTATGGCCAGTTAATATGTAATTGTTGTAAAACAGTACATCGCAGATGTTCTGGACACACACCCATATTACGCATCTAGCTTGTCATCAAATGTCAGGATATTCCGAAATGTGAGTCTTTCAAAGGAACCTTAAAGTGTATACTAAATTAAGATAGATCTAAGCGGCCAAGTTCAAGAGAAGCGATTAAACGGAGAATTAATGTTCTGGTTATCGAAATAAAAATCGGGGGATTTCTCGAAAAATTCATTCCAGTTTGAAGGTGTGTAAGGCTGTGGGTCGTTGCGAGTAGATGGGGATGTCCCATGCTATAGGTTAGAGGAGGTGCCGCAACGGTGCGAAAGTATAAGCATGTTGTGATGTAGGGGAGTGACAGAGCTCATATTTAGGATAGGGGCAGTCGCGGGCCAATTCGGTGGCCATATATGAGAATAAGGGTCAGAAACACGAAGTACGAGCTTAGGGAGCTAATTTGCATTTGGATAAACGGCATTTCCTGTTTTAGAAGGCAAGCCATACATAGGCAGAGTGGGCTTTGTTTGTATGAACATTATTTTCAGATAGCCGTAGGGGAGAGTTTAACCTCATTGGTGCGACTGCTTGTGTAAAAAGCGTCAAGTAAAGTGACAATAAGCTAGTGGCCGTGCGACGGCAGTGATAGAGTGACATCTCGTCAATTGTTGGAAGAAAGGCGTCCCGATAAAGAGACAATACGCTAGTGGCCGTGCGACGGCAGTGAAAGGGTGAAGTGAAGAGGCGACCAAGGAAGAAATACCAGCGAAAAGAGGGGAAAAAACAGCGATAACAGAGAATGCGGGCCCACAAGTGACTCAAAAACTGTGTGGGTGGGGTGATTGACGTTTTGTTTATCATATTCATTGGATTCCATGTAAGTCACAAATTACCATATAAATTTATTTATATGCATATGTATTAAAATTGTTGTTTTCAGTGAACACCTATTGATTTTTGCTTTTCGAGGAAAAGCGATTAACCCCTTCAGGATAAGAACCACCACAAAAAAGTGAAACGTGTGGGTTAGTCACGGTGAGACATACGTTCGCGCACGGTTTCAGGCGACACTCCTCGAGTTCTGGCTGAATACGCGGCGTGAATCTATTTCTTCCAGCAGCGACAAAGCCCGGTTTCCGCAAAGAGCAGACGACACTTGCAGAACAATTTCTTGAATAACTAATGTTTTTGATTTTTTGCCTAAAAAACATAGTTAAAACCCCAATAGTGTGATTTATTGGTTTCTCACTCTTGATCAAACACCTCTTGGTCCCTACCTTCACCCCCCCCCCCCACCCCAATCTTACCTTTCCCTCAACACACACGCACATGTTAGCTTCAACGCAGCTGAAATAGGCAGATTAAGCGTCATGCTGCATGCGCGTGTAAACCCATCCAGCTAGCAATATAAACATCATTAATTATGCCTCGAAACGATATGATAACCATTAAACCATTGTAGTAGATTGTAGTAGTAGATTAAGCAGACATTTCACAATTCCACCCAGGGTAAACGCATAAATAAATGATGAATAATATAATAACAACGAAGCAAATTACAGCTCAGCATTATAGATCAGTTAGAACTAGACTTTATGATTCTGGAGAATCATGGCTTTTCCCGATGAGATTCCATGATTTGTCATGACCGCACAGTGTATGATGAATTGCTTTTGGCTGTCTCACTGAAGTTCCTTCATTAATGTCATGAAAAAGGTGAGTATAGAAGTCTCAAATGACTCAGTTTGATAAAAAAAAATTGTTTAGGTAAAAACCATCATTAACGGTGGAGAGGGTTAATATCAATATCGTCGTCCAACGAGTTAATGACCGACAAAAGGAGTTATGTTTGTTTGACACATACCCAATGAGTACTGTATCTATTTGAAAATGGTCCGTTTTATATCAAATGTATCCAAAATATTGATGTCTGACAGTTTGTTAAGGGTTAACAAGTGCTAACAGGAATATTTATTCATGCAACTTGTAATTTCACACCAAAAACTGTGAATGGCCATTTTTACTTAAAAATCTACGAGATGTTTTCAGAGAAATCCAGGGAGAACATGAATTTTAAGCTGTTGATGGATATAATTGTTTATCCAGCCCAAAACGGGTTAAGGGTTATTTTTTGAATACGCTCATTACTTATAAAAATAATTCTCAGTGAATTCTACTTCCACTTATGTTGATTTCCCCTCTTAACTTTGGGTGCTGCGGGTATGCAAACACAGCCCACTTTTTCAACATTTTGATGTTTAAGAACCAGCATAGGGTTAACAAATGCTTACTGGAATATTTTGTACATGCAACTTGTAATTCACACTAAGATCTGAGAATGGCCAATTTTTCTTGAAAATCTATGTGATGTTTTTAGAGAAATCCTCGGATAACATGAATTTTTAACCTTTTGAGGGGTATCTCTCTGTAACAGCTCTAAACGGGTTAATGCTCGGTTTTATGAATACCTTCACTACTCACAAAAAGGATCCTCGGTGAATCCCACTTCCAATGAAGGTGGTTATGTTCATCTCGCAGGTACACATTGGGTGTAATGGGTGGCCAAGTACAGCCCATTTTCTCAAAATTTGCTGTCTCTGGAGGGTTAACAAATGCTTACCGGAATCTTTTGTTCATGCAGCTTGTAATGTCACTCCAAGACCTGCAAATGGTCAATTTCTCTTGAATACTTACTAGATTCTTTGGAGAAATCCACAGAAAATGGGAATTTTAAGCTTTTAAGGGGTATATCTCCTTTACCGGGCGAAAATGGGTTAAGACCTCAATTTTTGAATACCCTTACTACTTACTAAAAATTTTCCCTATCAGCTATGCGTCCGGTAAAAGAAGTTATGTTTCTCTGCAGTATTCCCATTTGATGTTGTTGGTGTCCAAAAACAGACTATTTTTTCGAAATTTTGACCATTAGCAGCCCATGGAGGGTTAACAGATGCTTATCTGAATATTTTATCCATGCAACTGGTAATGTGACTCTAAGACCTATCAACGGCCATTTTCTCTTGAAACCCTACGAAACGTTTGTAAAGAAATTCAGGGAAAACATGATTTTTTAAGCTTTTGATGGGTATTGCTATTAACCATCCCAAAAGGGGTTAATGCTTGGTTTTTTTGAATACCCTTATTAGTAACAAATTTGGTCCTCGGTGAATTCCACTTCCAACAAAGTAGACTATGTTTATCTCTCGGGTATGCTTTGGGTACTGTGCGCATCTGAAAACAGCCTATTTCAACAAAATTACGATACTTAGCAGCCTGTTGAGGGTTAATAAATGCTCACCGAAATAGTTTGTCCATGCAACTTGTAATGTCACACAAAGACCCGCGAATAGTCAATTTTTCCTGAAAACGTACAAGTTGCTTTTAGAGAAATCCACAGAAAATGGGAATTTTAAGCTTTTAATGGGTTTCTCTCTTTAACCAGTCCAAAATGGGTTAAGACTTCGACTTTTGAATACCCTTACCACTATCAAAAATGTTTCCCCATCAATTTTGCGTCCGATAAAAGAAGGAACCTTTCTCGGTGGTACACCAAGTGGGTGCTGTTTGGCATCCAAAAACAGCACATTTTATCACAATTTTGACATTTAGCAGCCCGAGGAGGGTTAACAAATGCTCACCGCAGTATTTTGTCCATGCATCTTCTATTGTCACACCATGGCCTGGAAGTGACAATTTTTTCTTGAAAATCTACAAGACTCGTTTAGAGAAATCCACGGAAAATACGAATTTTTGAGCTTTATGGGGGTATTGCTGTTTAATCAGCCCAAACGGGTTAACGTTTGGTTTTTTGAACACCCTTATTACTGACAAAAATGATCCTCGGTGAATTCCACTCCCAATAAAGGAAGATATGTTTATCTCTCGTGTACTGTTTGGGTGCAGTGGGGGCCTGAAACCGGCCTTTTTCATCAAAATTTCGATGTTTGGCAGCCGGTGGAGGGTTACCATATGCATCGCCTGATATGTCGTGTGTATCAAAGGGCCTGTCGCAGACAGGTCTAGCAATGACGAATGTATAAAAAAAATCTACAAGACGTGTTTCGCGAAAGTGCCGATAAACCCCAATTTTGGCAGTTTTTTGCCAATTCTGACGAAATAAGGGTTAAATCGAAAATTCCGCTTCGGTACATTTTTAGATTTTGTGCCTCTCTATGCGTGTGCAAAATTTCGTGAAAATCGGTTCGAAAATGGCTTCTGAATCGTACGGACAAAATGTGTGGGAAAAAAAAAAAAAAAAAAAACCCAAAAAATAACTAGACTTTATGATTCTGGAGAATCATGGCTTTTCCCGATTAGATTCCATGATTTTTCATGACCCCACAGTGTCTGATGAATTGTTTTTAACTGTCTCACTGAAGTTCCCTGACTGATGTTATGAGAAAGGTGAGTATAGTAGTCTCAAATGACTCGGTTTGGGTTTGATAAAAAAAAAATGTTTAGGTAAAACCCATCATTAATGGTAGAATGGGTTAATATCAAGATCAATGTTTCCCCATTAGTTTTGCGTCCGGTAAAAGAAGTTTCTCTGTGGCATTTCCATTTGTTGGTGTCCAAAAAACAGACTATTTCTTCAATTTGTTTACATTTAGCAGCCCATGGAGGGTTAACAAATGCCTACCAGAATAATTTATCCATGCAACTGGTCATATGACACCAAGACCTATCAACGGCCATTTTCTCTTGGAAACCCCACAAAATGTTTGAAAAGAAATCCAGGGAAAACGATTTTTTAAGCTATCGATGGGTATCCGTGTTAACCTCCCCAACAGGGATTAACGCTTGGTTTTTTTAATACCCTTATTACTTACAAAAATGGTCCTCTGTGAATTCCACTTCCAACGAAGGAGATTATGTTTATCTCTCATGTATACATTGGGTTCTGTGCATGTCTGAAAACAGCCCCATGTTAACAAAATTACGATGCTTGGCAGCTTGTAGATGGTTAATAAACGCTCATCGGAGTATTTTGTCCATGCAACTTGTAATGTCACATAAAGACCTACGAATAGTTAATTTGTCTTGAAACCCTACAAGATATCGTTAGGGAAATTCACAGAAAATGGGAATTTAAAGCTTTCAAGGGATATCTCGCTTTAGCCTGCCCAAAATGGGTTAAGACGTCGACTTTTGAATACCCTTACTGCTTACAAAAATGTTTCCGTATAAATTGTGCACTCGATAAAAGGAGGCACTTTTCTTTGTGGTGTACCCTTTGGGTGGGGGGCGCGGTAGCTCAGTTGGTAGAGGTGCAGGCTGCAAGCCGAGTGGTCCTCGGTTCGATTCCCACCTGCGGCAACCGCGTTGTGTCCTTGGGCAAGACACTTCACCCCGATTGCCTACATGGGGGCACGATGACTCTGTGTACTGAGGCGTACTGCACGTCGATGGTGCGCATGTCTTCAACCAATCTAACCCTGCCTGTGCTGCGGTGCAGAGTTCAGAGTTACGATGTTGGAGAGCTGACAGCTGCTCGTCGTTGCTTGGTGGTTCTCTCCGGGTACTCCGGCTTCCTCCACCCGTAAAACTGTCACGGTCACGATTAGCCATTGTGCATAAGTATGTGACCTTAAACGCCAATAAATAAATAAATAATAAATAAATACCCTTTGGGTGCTGTTGGTGTCCAAAAACAGCCCATTTTATCACAATTTTGACCTTCAACAGCCCGGGGAGGGTTAACTAATGCTGACTGGAATATTTTGTTCCTGCAACTTGTAATGTCACAGCAAGACGTGCAAATAGCCGATTTTTTCTTGAAAACCTACAAAATGTTGATAGAGAAATCCACAGAAAACGGGTATTTTAAGATTTTAATGGGTATCTCTATTTAACCAGCCAAAAATGGGTTAAGACGTCAAATTTTGAATACCCTTACCACTTTCAAAAATATTTTCAGATCAATTTTGCGTCCGATAAATGAAGGCCCCTTTCTCTGTGGTATATCGTTTGGGTGCTGTTGGTGTCTAAAAACAGCCCATTTTATCACAATTTTTACGTTTAGCAGCTCGGGGAGGGTTAACTATCGCTGACCGGAATATTTTATCCATGCAACTTGTAATGTCACACCAAGACCTGAGAGTGACCATTTTTTCTTGAAAATCTACAAGACTCGTTTAGAGAAATCCATGGAAAACACGAACTTTTGAGCATTATGGGGGTATTGCTGTTTAACCAGCTCAAAATGGGTTAACGCTTGGTTTTCTGAATACCCTTATTACTTACAAAAATGATCCTCGGTGAATTCCACTCCCAATAAAGGACGTTATGTTTATCTCTCGTGTATTGTTTGGGTGCAGTGGGGGGCCTGAAACCGGCCTATTTCATCAAAATGTCGATGTTTGGCAGCCTGTGGAGGGTTACCATATGCATCGCCTGATATGTAGTGTGTACCAAAGGGTGTGTCACAGACAGGTTTAGCAATGACGAATGTTTTAAAAAAATCTACAAGACATGTTTCGAGAAAGTGCCGATAAACCCCAATTTTGGCAGTTTTTTGCCAATTCTGACGAAATAAGGGTTAAATCGAAAATTCCGCTTCGGTACAATTTTAGAGTTTGTGCTCCTCTATGCGTGTGCAAAATTTCGTGAAAATCGGTTCGAAAATGGCTTCTGAATCGTACGGACAAAATGTGTGGGGAAAAAAAAAAAAAAAAAAAAAAAAAAAAAAAAACCAAAAAAATAATAATCCGTAGAAAAACAATAGTCTTTTCCAGAGGGAAAAGCCTAATAATTCGTAGAAAAACAATAGTCTTTTCCAGAGGGAATAGCCTAATCACGGGCTTATTCACCCAGTTCTTGACTTTCCGCGGATCAGTTAACGTTTTTCTCAAGAATACCAAAAAGAACTGGATTATTTTGAAATCGAAAGCTAATTTCCAGAAGTCATCCAACGTAACACATCCATCACCGAATGGGCCCAACAACGAAGAGCATGTGTATGCTGTTTTTTAACCCTTTACCCAACGTAACGGCAAAAACCGGCCAGCGCTTTTCACAAAAATCGCCAATTAATTTTCATTATTCTTTTCATTTTTTTGTCTCAAAAACATAGGTTATGATCCCTCTTTGGAACGAGCTCGTAAAAATAGTTATTCAAGAATTTTGTTTGCAAGTGTCGTCTGCTTTTCATGTTAGGTAAAGGTTTAACGTACTAAGCCACTGGATAACGAGTCCCACGTCGCTTCCTGTCGCTTGAAAGCCGAGAGTATCTCAAGCCGAAAAACAAACGTGGACAGAAAACTGTGCCCAAAGTTCTAGGGGTAGCTTTTCAAATTTTTTAGTGTGATTTGTAGGAAATCTGCCGTACATGCTGATTTTCAGCTCCGGAAAACGTTTTTTAACCCTTAAAAAGCATAACGTTTTTAATAAATATGTAATGAATAATCATATTTTGAAGTAACGTAAAATGGCGATAAATTTAAAACAGACAGAAATGCACAATGGACGCCCTCAACTTGTCCTTTTGGCGTGCCTGATATCATTATAGTGCAGAGTTATGTACATGTAGTCTGGGGATTAGACTGTAACCAGATGAGGGGGGGCAGCGTTTTTCGCCCCCATCCCCATCACATTTGACGTCATTGCGTTAAGTACGTCGATTCCGTGATGATATGAATGCGATAAGGCCACCCGATTATTGATTGAGGTGTATCTAATATATTATAGTGATACATGTTAGCAGATATTGAGGTAGGGTTCTCGCTGAAGGAATGGTGTAGCGGTTTCGCATTTTTGTCATCATAACGATCTGTGTGCTGCGCCCATGGCCACATAAACCGAAAGAACTACCTTTTAATTTATTAATATAGGTGTATGTAACGTGTTATAGTGGCACATGTTAGCAGATATTGAGGTAGGGCTATGAGTGAACGAGCGGGGGGGGGGGGCGTTTTTCGCACCTCCATTGCATTTGACGTCACTGCGTTACCTGTGTTGTTTCAATTGTCTTATAAATGCGAAGAGGCAGGTATGTCAACCGGTACCGCCAGTTCCCTCATGCACCAACCTGTACCGGTACTGAAGCGTGACAAAATTATTTTATCGGGAAATTCCTAATTGACCTAGGGTAAACTGGCTGACAATCGTGTATGGCAGATTTGCATGACGTACTTTTAACTTATTTTTGAATTAACATATCAAAATACTCTACAAGTGCATGTTCTGTCTGCACCACAACAACGATAAGGCCGACCATTTTGACTTTTCAAACGCCGCATTAAAGACAATGAAAGCGCCGCCATCGGCTACTCCAAAGAAATTATTCTGTGGTGACATCAAAGTAATCAAAAAGCAGGATTATCGTGCTTTATGATTACTTTGATGTCGCCGCAGAATAATTGGCACGGTGCCATGTTTGTCGTGCGATCTTCGGGACTGGGGCGGTTTAAATGCGAATTTATCCCATCTGGTTGCGATATGTCATCCAATTGTTGATTTGTCCCGGAACCAGTACCGGTTTCGGCGAGACAGACACTGTCCCGACCAGGTACCGGTATGTTGGTACCGGCGATACTTTGACATGCCTGCGACGAGGTCACCTTCCAATACGCCAATTTCGAAACTGCCATCTTGGCTTTTAATCTATGCAAGGTCACAGGTCGCGAGGTATAATCATTCCAAGAAAACGCTTTGTCAGCAATGAAATCGCACTGTTTACACCTCGCGACCTGTGACCTTGCATAGATTAAAGTCCAAAGATGGCAGTTTCGAAATTGGCTTATTATCAATTGAGCTGCGAAAAGTATGTAATAGTTGTACATGTTACCAAATAAAAAGGTATCCCTCTCATATACAGCGATCTATCTTCGTTTACCTTTGTTATTTTGTGTACTGTTGTACATTGTGTTGCTTGTTCTTCTTTGTACCAGTTGCGTACTGTATACAAATAACATAATTTCAAACAAATATTGTTTAAACTAAAAAGGTAGATCTGTCACTAAAGGGGAAGGGGGTAGCGTTTTTCGCATTTTTGTAACATTTCACGTCATAGCGATCTCTCTAATACGTCCGTGGCCAGATAAAGCCCGAGGGCCACAATGTAGTTAATAACCGAGGGCCACTCTGTAGTTATTAATGGAGGTAGGTGTAATATATTGTGGTGTATCCAGATATTGCGGTAGACTTGTCACCGCATGGTAGGGATGTCAAAACATAAGGTGAAGTAACTAAAAAATCCCCAAACAGCTATCTTCTATGTTTTGAGCTCTACAACATACTGAAATGTCATGAAAATCGGACTAACCTTAATTTTTGAATCATTGACGTCCACCAGTCAACGCAACAGCACCCCAGACGAATTTGTCGTCGGCTAAAATGTTATTGCATTTTAAATATGGTTTTTATTGGAGGGTATACATAAAGAAAATTGAGAATGAAAGTTAAATAACGTGGTGGATATTAAGTGTTAATGAAAAAGACATCAATCTGACGTTATTTTGGGTAAAGATTGAACTTTGACATTGTGACAACTGCAGTTGAAAGATACAACATGAAGATTATAATGTTCGAAATTTTACAGATGTATGTATTACTGACAGAGAGCAATGTATTTTAGAAAATCAGCGTTTTAAGAGAAGATGTTCATAAAAAGCAAAAAATGCAGTGACGTTAAAACCTAAAAATGGCGATAAATCGAAAAAACTAAAAAAAAAACTCATATCTCTTACTTTTTTAGCTCTACAACATACTAAAATTTATGAAAATTGGCCGCCAGTTAATTTTTGGTGATGTCGACGTCAATAACGTCACCCGAAAAATCAGCCAGAACCGTTGAGAATTTCCCAAGTCGGTTCCACATTTTTAGATAGGGTTTTTGTCAGAGATGGGATTTACAAAAGTTGAAAGTGAGATGCTTGAAACAATTAAAAGTTAAAGAAAAATGCCTGAAGTGGGCGCTGTTTCGGATAAAGGCATAAAAACAAACCTGAACCGTGGCTGTCCAATTTTTTTTTTTTTTTTTTTTTTTTTTAGAGCAACAGACTAAAGACTTCATGAGAACATCTCAGAAAACCCCTATGCTTGAAGTAACGTGAAAACACGAAAAATTGCAGTAAATCGAAAAACTGAAAAACAAGTATCTACTAATTTTTAGGGCACTACAATGTACTAAAATTTTAAAACAAATTCGACGTATTTAAATTTGTTACCTTATGAACCCCCTCCCTCAGACATGTACGCTGAAAATTCCCCAGTGCCATATCACATTTTGGATATGGTCTTTGTTGTAAGAACGTATGTCCAAGAGTTTGCAGAGTTGCGATTGATACATTATAAGATTTTAAAAGTTGAAAGAAAACAAGAAAATCCCGCATTGCTCAAATCATAAACAGAAATTCCTATCTTTTATTTGACAAATTTTCAGACAAAACACGTAGCTACAAGTGTTCCAAATTTCATAAGAATCAAAGCGGGGAGAGAACCTTCAATTGTGGCTGACAAAAGAAAACAGGCTGCCTATCGTAAAAAAAGTGATTCTAACTTCATTGGAGGATTTTAAAAAACTCCTTTCATCAAATTCGGGAACGATCGTTTCGTGATTCGGGCCCCGTGAAGCTTCGAAATTCGATTCAGTTCGAAATTGTCTCGACGATTCGATCTGAGCCGCGCTGATTCGGACATTTCCGATGTTCTCAAAATTCAACCCGGGACAAATATGTTAAAACTTTTACAATTGAATTTTCTACAATTGTATTTTCTACCTGTTGATATAACTGACTAATATAAATCATTAGCATTTTGAAAGATGAGGCAATTTGCCAATTAGCAAATTGCCAGATCTTTGAAAATGCTAATGGTACATTTTAACCCATATATTTATATTTATTTATTTATTTATTGGTTTTTAAGGTCACATATTTCTGCACAATGGCTAATCATGACCATGACAGTTTTACGGGTGGAGGAAGCCGGAGGACCCGGAGAGAACCACCGAGCAACGGCGAGCAACTGTCAGCTCCCCAACATACTAACTCCACACAAGCAGGGTTAGCATTTGTTGAAGACAGGTGCATCATCGACGTGCAGTACGATTTAGTACACAGCGTCACCGTGCCCCCACATGGGCAATGGGGTGAAGTGTCTTGCTCACAACGCGGTTGCCGCAGGTGGGATTCGAACCGAGGACCTCTCGGCTTGCAGCCTCCCTCTACCTACTGAGCCACCGCGCCCCCTTTTAACCCATTTAAAGTCATAACTAGAAAACACAATTCTAGAAGATACAACTGTAAAAGTTTTATAGTATTGGCCCCGGATTGTCTAATCGCTGGGTATTCTACTCGCTTTACATCCATGCATTCAAACACGAAATGTGGAAAACTATAAACTCTTATACTCTTAAAACCTTTACTATTGTATTTTCTAGAATTGTATTTTCTAGTTATGACTTTAAATGGTTTTAAATGAACCTTTAGCATTTTCAAAGATCTGGCAATCTGCCAACTCATGTGATTTTAGTCAGTTATATTACAAATAGAAAATACAATTCTAAAAAAAAAATTGTAAAAGTTTTATAGTATTGGCTCCAGGTGTCTTGAACTCTACTTCTATCATCAGTTCTCCTGGACATGTGACCTGATCATAGAAGAATTCTTCAAGCAGTTTCCGTGTCCGAAACTAATTTGATTCTCTCCTGGAATATTCCGCTTTTTAATGGACTTGCTCAAATAGATGAGTTGAATACAATACTTGAGTTGAGAATGTCAGAATTTGCGGTCGTAAGAAGGTGCAGTATTTATAATTTAAAGATTCGATTCAACCCAGCATTTGAGATACGCAATCCCTTATGATCTCTTGAAACATCAAAGTATGATGTAAGGTGATGACAAAACTCCTGTCAGGGACGCAATACGTCTACAGTTGTACTTCCGAGTGACTTTACGGAAAACCAACCTTGGGCAAATCCCAACAAATGGTTTGAGGTTACGCAGCTGCCCATTAAGCACTTCATAAAATGAATACAAGGAAAACAACTTTTTTTTACCCCACCTCTGATAAATTTGTTGATATATCCTCGAATTTTATTGGCTCAGAATGTCACGAGCATACCGGCGGGAAATCCCGTACCGCTGTGATATTGGGTTATCTTTCTCGGGTGAGTAGCCGCCATTACTATTTTGAGGCATTTCCACTCGCTTCGAATTTTCAAATTTTGAATTAAAACAAAATAAAAGAATTTAGTACTAAAAAGTAGTACCGTATTTATTGATTTAAAACATTAAATATTTGAAAAAATGGACAGACATTATTATTTGTAGTCCCAAAAGTTCTTTGTTGTTTTTCGATTCTATCGATTTTTTTGTGCTGAAACGAACATTTTCATACAATTTACTCAACAGATTAAAAGTGATTTTTTGAACGTTTAAAAGTGTTTTGCTAGCTCTTGCAGATGGTAATGTCAGTATGTAAATGTATGTAAAATTGTTGGGTTTTTATTCAGCTTTTCAATATTATTTATTTATTTATTGGGGCTTAACGACACCTTCGACAGCCAGGGTCACCTCGTGTCGGACAATTCTACTGGTGGAGGAAGCCGGAGTACCCGGAGAGAACCACCGAGCAACGGCGAGCAACCGTCAGGCCCCCAACATACTAACTCCACACAAGCAGGGTTAGCATTGATTGAAGACAACTGCACCATTGACGTGCAGTACGCCTTAGTACACAACGCCACAGCGCCCCCACGATGGCAATCAGGGTGAAGTGGCTTGCCCAAGGACACAACGTGGTTGCCGCAAGTGGGATTCGAACCGAGGACCTCTCGGCTAACAGCCTGCACCTCTATCTACTGAGCCACCGCCCCCCCCCCCCCCCCCAGCTTTTCAGTAACCTTATTCCTGAAGGTCATTGCTGAGGTAAAATCATAACATTGTCAGCAAGTAGCCGGCTACGGAATGGTACCTGGTCTGTAGGTTTTATATAAGGCTCGGTTTCGCCTCACCTGGTATAAAACCTACAGAGCAGGCACCATGTAGTATCCGGTCACTTGTTGACCAAGTTACTGATAATACCCGTCCGTAGTATAAATAAGATAGTATTCCGCAAATAATACTACTCAAAGTTTGCTTAGCACCAAGAATATCCAACTACGTGTTTTACGTTTTAGATGAAATATTGTGATGAAAAGTGTATATATAATTTATTTAATTATATCTTTAATGATTTAAGTACAGAAATTAAAATTTTATTTGTGTTTGATATTATTTTTTTAGCTTTTGAATACGATAACCATGGAAAATGGGTATTATTGTCAAAGGAGGAAATTTTTCAATTTGCCAAATAGTTGACGGAGCAAACTGATATGGGTTTAATATCGAGTAGGAGACCCATTATTGTTAATTTCAGCTTGACAACGCCTTCTTATGCTCACAATCAGGTTCCTGGTGGTCCTTTGTGGGATGTTGTTCCATTCTTGGACCATCATGGCACCAAGCTTCTGGACACTTCTTGGCAGGACTGGACGGGCAGAAATTGCAAGCTGCAACTCATTTCAGACATGTTCAATTGGATTGAGGTCAGGGGATCTTGCTGGCCAGTCCATACGCTGAATCCCATCCCTCTGTCGGTACTCCCCGACAGCATGGGCAACATGAGGACGGGCATTATCGTCCATCAGAATGAATCTATCACCCACTGCACCTGCATACAATCTGACGTGGACATTCAGGATCTCATCAATATACCGCTGTGCAGTCAATGTACCACGTTCAAGGACCCAGAGTTCTGTACGCCCATCCCTGCTGATGCCGCCCCAGACCATGATTGGCCCTCCAACATAGCGATCATGCTCAGCAATGTTGGCTGCATGGAATCGCTCTCGTGGTCTTCTCCATACCCTAGAACGTCTATCTGTATGGTCTAGGCAGTACCTTGACTCATCTGTTAAAAGGACAGGTCGCCAATCTTCCCTGGTCCATCCAACGCGGTCCATGGCACATTCATATCGTGCCTGGTGGTGGTTCTGGGACAGAGGAATGCGAATACATGGTCTTCTCGATCAAAGACCACCTTCGTGTAACCTTGCCCGTATAGTCTGCGTCGAATCATTTACCCCGGATGCATTCGGAAGGTCACTGCGAAGCTGGGTTGCTGTGGCAAAGCAGTCCCTACGGGCCTGAACAGTGGCGGCGCCAGAGTTATAGAAGTGAGGGGGTACAGTTAGGTATTGCCCGCCACGCATCGCCGTACCGGGGTGGGTATGGGGAGGGGTGTCCCCTCCCGAAGTTGAGAAAAGTTTTAAAACTTACGTTGTAAATGGTGTTCTCTGGAGCATTCTCAGACAATTAAATTAAAACAGTTTTATCCTTTTGAAACTTATTGGTTAGGTCTTTCAGTTATAGAAAACGCCGTACATGGTGACATTTTAACGGAAGAACGCTGTTGTAAAGTGCGAGCACAAAGCACCAAACGCCACTCAAATCGAAAATGAAAGTAGGCTGCATTCCAAACGGATGCGTTGCACGCTCTCGATTCTAGCATTCCTCGAATACTCTTAAGCGGTATGTTTCTGACCGTTTGAACGCGGCACGCCTTGCTGCAATTTTGGCCCTCGACTCTTTTTTGTTGTTTGCAGCTAATGTGTGTACGCGTGTGTGTGTGTGTGGGGGGGGGGGGGGGGGGGGGGCACACACAAACATAATTTAAAAACTTTTCTGATTTGGTGCACTTGGGAATTATTTATTTATTTATTGTTGTTTATGGTCACATACTTCTGCACAATGGCTAATCATGACCACAACATGGAGATAAAGTCAAGGTCAGTCAATCGTTTATACCCCATGTTGCCTATTTTAGAGGACTCGCACCCGAAGCATTAGTGACTGACCCACCATTCCACCGCAACGTTCAGTACAAAAATTAAAATGATAGTATTTTTTTACTACGCTTGGCAAAAAAAGTGGAGGGGTAAGTAAAGCCCCCCCCCCCCCCCATGGCGCCGCCACTGGGCCTGTATGATCAAAAACCGATCTTCAACTGCAGATGTTGCCCTGTCTCTGCCACCACCATGTCGTCTTCCTGGTGTGCCATACTGCTGAAATCTTGCCCAGGCTCTGGTGATCACCGTATGGTGCACACCAAGGGCTTCACCAACCTGGCGATGAGTAGCCCCTTGCTCCACCATCCTACAGCCCGCCACTTTTCTGCTTCAGAAAAATGTCTTCTTACAATTGCATTTGCCATATTCAATCATAAAATCACAAGTGTTTGTGTTGAAATGAAGATTGAATACCCTACACATGTCATGTACATGTAGACAGTACTCGAAAACATCATGAAAGTCAAATATTTGGTGCTTAGCAAACTTTGAGTAGTAAAGAATTAACCCATTACCTAACACGAAAGGAGGACGATATTTGCAAACAAATTTCTTGAATAATTAAATGTTTTCCTTTTGGGGGTTAGAAACATAGCTTACAGCCCGTCATTGGAACGAGCTCAACGAGCTCGTTCCAGTGAGGGGTCAAAAGTTAGGTTTTTGAGACAAAAAAAAGGAAAAATAATGAAAACTGAATGGTGATTTTGGTCAATAACGCTGGCCTATTTTTGGCCGTTACGTTGGGTAAAAGCTTAAATAAATCTTACAAACGTATCTATTAAGGGGTCGTCCAACGTAACTTTGGGCATTTTTTGTAAACTTTCACAATACACTACTAATACGATTTAAAGCGTGAATAACAACATATTATATACCAAAATAATGACCAAAGTATACAAAACCTGAATTTATCCACTTTTGGAAAAATTTTTTTTTTTTTTTTTTTTGCTTTTGATGACAAAGAAACTGCGAGCCGCATAAGTAATCGTCAGGGTTAACAAGGAATAGATCGGTAATTCGAATGTCTGAGTTGTGAATAAAAGACTCCACACTCCATACTCGGAGAAAGCATATTTATCATTTCATCACCAACGTGGTGAGAATGCTCTGGGGAAAATGGATGACCACAAACGTTTCATTCTGTTTGTGCGACACGTTTGTTGTGATCACGTAGGTTTTGGGCGAAGTTGTGAAATGATTTCATTTCCCACGATCTGAAATCTTCAAACATTTCACTGCTGTTTTTGAATCAGGCAGGCGATGTAATCTAACAAACAACTCACGACTCATTCATAGGAAAATATTCAAATGACAATGTGATAAATGCGAGACACAGTCACACAGTCCATAGTAGTGCTGTTGAATTCTAAAACTGTACAATGTGACGCAAGTGTCAGCAAGGGATTAATACGCCACCAATTCGAACTACTATTATTTGGTTGGTGACGATGATCAGAACATAAAAGTGGAAAATTATATTTGAAAACAAAACTATATTCACATCAACATACATTACAGTCGTCACAGTGACAATTGTATATTTACGAAAAAATAATTTTACTGTCGCCGAACTATATTAGTGACGTAAAGAAGGCTTGATGAAGTCTGCTGCGATAAAAGAAGACCAATGTCAAGAAGAATTATCAGAAAGGTTTCTTCCTGTTCACCAAATATAGCGAAATGTACCATCGTAAATTTAAATATCTCCCTCGCACGACCGCATTGTGTATAAGACGGATCAACGTCGAATTTGAGCGCTGTTAGCAACAGAAGGTTGCGAAAATCTATGTGTGTTGACATTCTGTGGACAGAAATAGAAAAGATCCGTTGGGCGGACAAAAATGCACACGAATTACCGAAATGAGACCACAACGTGTCATAAGTTTTCAGATAAATGAATTTAATAGCCAACACAATTTCGATATTGTTCAGGCCGGTAACCCCCCCCCCCCCCCCCCCCCCCCCACCTATAATATTAGTATTGGGAAGCAGATCAGTTATTAATGTTCTTAAATCTCATGAAAAAACAAATCAAGCCTCCCCAAACAGCAATTATGGAAGGCCGATAGTTCCTAAACAAATGAAGCATACCAAATCATGTACATAAATGAATTGGAAGCCAGGATGTCTATCCAAGTGTTGCCGATTGGAGAAAGAATTCAGCATGCAGGACAGGTCATTTTTGTTGTTTTGGCCACACTTGAACATTCAAATGACACTCTTGGCAGCTGTCACTGCTCATGCAACTCCAGAAATGGACACATATAACACTAAATGAGGAAGTTTGGTAGTTCACCATTTTTGGTGTATCAATCTCATCGTATTTTACCAATTTGATACAGAACTCATGCAATATGGCACAGGATTGTGTGGGGTATGGTCACAGCAGACTCACAAAAGCCACATTTGACATTCTTCATTTTTCATTGACGCACTCTCCCATGACTCCATACTTATTCTTCTGAACTGTGTGGATTTGACCCTTGGTGAACTTCATAAAAGGTAAACAAACACAAGAAAAATGGCAGCCCTTTTGAAATGTAGGCACCCTAAATTACAATTTGTCTCGTGGTCTGTTCTTTGCAAGAATGATAAAAAGATTTCTCAGAGTCTGTACTAGAAGGATTGCATAATTTAACTCTTCAACAAATGTAAGGTATTTTATTGTCAAAAATCTGGTCGGTTACTTATGCCATAGCAGACTTTCAGGCGGTGTTATCTACCACATGGCAGCAGTTCCATGGCAACATTCAGTTTCCACATGTTCTATGTTTCATTCCAAACATTTTGGTATATAATTTATTGGGGTTATTCATTTATTTGGAGCCTTTTGTAGACTTGGAAGAAAATTACCTGAAATTTGACCAAAGTTAGGTTGGATTTCCACTTAAAGCTGCATTATGTAGCAAGAGTCTGTTCTCACTATTCAAAGAATGCGAGGATCATTTTATAGATGCAGTTCAAAGACGACGGAACTTCATTGAACGTGAGGAAAACCAATTTTTCAAAATTGCTCACATTAAACTCCGGGGATTCGAAATCAAGTTTTCTGCAGAAGTCCTCTCAAATTCTGATTAGCAGTCATTTACAAAAATGACTCGGTCTCTGTATCCCCCACGCCACAAGCACGACGTATTCTCACACGCACAAAGGCAGCTGTACACGACTGCAATTTTCAATCATCAGCTTTTGATTACTTATGCGTAGAAACGTGAATATTAGCACTGCAACTGTGAAAATCGTGCTGCGTCAATACTTTTCAGAATAGAAAGAGGTTTTAAATTCACTGTATATATGGTATCACGGAACTAAATATTTTCCGATAGGCGACCATTATAACGTTCGTGCGGAAAAAATATGATCGCATCACTTTAATTTTGGCATTCAAATATCTCTGTCAAGTATAGCCCTTCAGACAACTTTTTCTGATCCGAAAACAGGGGGTTATAAAACAAATAGGAGAGAAAAACTGACACAAAGGGAAGTACCGATCACGTGCACATATTTTTCTGGGAATTTCCTACAAAAACACACAAAAAGGAAATTGTATTTTTTAGGTCCAAAAGTCATCAAATCACCCTCTTTTTTATCAGGAATATTCAACAATAATGCAAGATGTCAATAGAATGTTTCAAACGTTTCTTGAAACAATATATTTTCCCAAGGCTGTTTATTTTTAGAGATTGCATCATTTCCGAGCGCAACATTTTAAGGCGGTTAACTCTAATTTCAATATTTAGTTCCGCGATACATATAGATCTCAACTATGCCACAACCACTGCATGAACAGAAGTCGCAGTTACGCATCATTACTAACACCATGCACGTGAACACTCGACATACTACATCCACAAGTTTCAATGGTAGCAGGGTTGCAGCGTGTGCCGAAGCGTATACGACACATTCATGTTGCGCGTTCATTGAACTGGTGGCAGCGGATCCACGCACCGTTGTTATCAGACAAGTCTGTTGAAAACGCTGGACAGGAATTTGCTCGATACACTTTTTCGGATATAACTAGTCTGTCAAAAGAGAAGAGGTGCTTGACTATGAGGGTGCAAGGTATTGTTGAGACAACTCATGTATAGATAAGATATAGTTTGTGGGCATCGGAAGTGTTCCAGCAGACTCGGCATTTACAGCATCAATATCCTTAACCCATTGAACATAAGAGGCCGCTTTACCGGCCCAGGGAATGGTACGTCATACATTCATTAAATAGGATGCCTGCAAAGTTAAGGGTGGGGTAGACCAATCAATATGTTCAACGTGCAGCCCTAAGGCTGCACGTTGAAAATATTGATTGGTCTACCCCTAAATAATGAATATGGCCTCTTCTAATTTCTGCATATGAACTGACATGGAAGATACCACCTGGGTTCAAATGGTTAAAATAGGTTTTTGTAGCTGACTCTAACATTCCGCTCTACAGTTTCACCGTGACTATTGTACAGGGGTAAAATTCTAAACAGAGGGCATATGTTGAAACTAATGCCATGTAAATTGGAGATATATTTTTAGTATCAGATATATGATTTCATTAGGCTATTTGTTGAACAAGAGAATTTGAAGTTTTGGTCAAAGAGTTGGAGCCTGATGCATAGGGGTAAATTACCGGAGGAATTATGGGAAATAGGGGATTCGAATAAATTACTATTTTTCAAAATGCCATTTTTACACGGAGTTGTTACCAGGCATGTAACTAAAAAATGAGACGGAAACATATTTTTTTCACATTTTAGAAACAGGGGGTTATATGCTCCAGGGTTAGGTAAGTGGGGTAGTGGGTAAACTCTGCTTTTGAGGCTGCTGGGTGACTGAAAATGACTGGGATCGGCATTCTTTCTTCAATTTTCCGGTTATTTGTATTCGAATCGGCTAATAATATCAGACAGGCAAGTTGGGAAAAAATATTTATTTACAACACCAAGCGTACCCAGAAATGGATATGGTAATTTAGCCTAAACAATAATTATATTTAGTTGGAAAAATAAAACCTTAAAACTTACACAACACGATAATCTTATGAACAGTAATATACATAAAGAAATATTGTAAGAAAACAGAGTAAATGATTAGGATTGGACACAAGGCTCAAGCTTTTGTAAGTCACCTCTTGTTGAGGCGATATACACACTGTGTCATTACCAGACTCAGGCGGGATTCAATATATTTTCTCACTGAGAGCAGAAAGAGTCGAAAATGGAACACCAGTGAGAGAAGGGGAAATATTTACAGTTACATGGAATGCTTACCGATGCGGATGAATGATTGCCAAGTCGAAACAAGGTGGAGATCATGAGAAAACGAATACGGTTGCCAAAGCACACACTCAAGTTTTGTTACTCTCTAGTTCAATACAGAGTGGTCAAAGGTAATTTGGGACTCGACTGACCTTTATACCGTACCGGTCTCGTTCTGAGTCCAACTACCTGCCACAGAAGTAGAAAACCCTTGAATCAGATTCGATTACCACTATTTGATAGCTCAGAAAAACACCTCATAACTGGTATCACAAAACCAGACAGAGAATTTCGACCGTAATCCTCTGTCCGCTTACCTCAACGAAACATTGTGCAATTTCTCCTGACGAAAAGGAAATGTAACAGCATTGAATTCGAGACGTCATTTTTATTTGCTTCCTTGATGTGGTCTTGATTTCGAAGTATATGATTTAGAAAATATTGAACCCTCAC